>JAMJFZ010001228.1:8985000-9295000 GCA_026225945.1 Cricetomys ansorgei | reverse complement strand
GAGAAGTTAAATTCCCAGCAGCCTTTTCTAGTCCCTCTCTGGGCAGCACTCTCGGTGGCCTGTGGAAGTGCCTAAGCCACTTCTAAGAGCTCAGTGGACACATGCATTGGGCAGGAAATGGGTATCTGGACAGATAGGAAGGTACCTCTCTCTTCCCCTGCCTATCTCCCAGCCTTGGCTTCTTTCATGAGGCTCATGTTCCCCTCCTGTGTCCTTGAGAGGAGAGCCAGAAAAGATTACTGGGTTCAGATTAGGTGGCTTCTGTTTCTTTTCTGGCTGTCTGCTCGGCTCTGCCAAGTGACGCTTCCTTTAGGAGGCTCTTCCGGGCTTTCCTTCAGTGTTGTCCTAAGGGCAGCTGGAAGTTAATGTCTCTGATGCAGTTAAAATAGATGCCTCTCTGTAAGTAGCAAAGCTACAGAAAGCAGTACTAAGCAAAAGCATACAACCTCAGGGCATGCCATTTCAAGAAGACAAGTGTGGATTATCAAGTGAAAATGTTCTTTTTGATATTTGTAGTTGATGACTTTCTTCCTAAGTGTGTGTGTGTGCTATATATATATGCATGCAAATGTGCAGACAACAAACTGTACTGGAAATAATTCAGATATGAGCATGAGCCATCTGGTTTCCTCACCTGGCTTTGCCACTTTCACCGTCGTGCTGTGAAGATAATATCCTTGTCCGTGCAATGGATCTGATGCTGCCTTCTTTATAAAGTTATCTGAGATTCAGCCAGTCAGTGTATGTAATGAGCTGGCACAGTGATGGGCAGGTAGCGTCTGGTCAATAAAGAAGTCAGTGAACATACATAATTGGGGTCAAATGATAGCATGATCCATTGAAAGTTAACTTTTTTTGTGGAGTTGAGGTAGCATGCCTTCCTGTAGCCCTCTTAGCTTGTGTCCTGGGATAGGAGTCTCAGATCTTCTGTAAAAAGATAGGAATCCCTGAGTGTGCAGTGTTGGTAATACAGTCCCTGAGCAGAGCAGCAGCTGGCTGGGGATTCTGTCAAGAGTATGTGTAGAGGCTACTGGAATAAATGAACCCACTGAATAAGGGCCTCAGATTTTTCGAAGATTTTGCTTGTCCTTTTAATTTTTAATATAACTATTATATTTTGCCTTGTTTCTAAAAGTAAAAATTTAAATCAGGACACGGATAAGAGATCATTAATTGAATGCCAAAAACAAACAAAAAGAAACAGCTGGGATGAACGCGCAGCCAACAGTGCGCTGATGAGGCCCGAAAGCTAGTGTTTACCAATGTTTATTAAGTACTGGTTGACTGCTAGGCACCCTGAGTGTTTTCTGATAAGGCTGTGATTATTCAGTCTTCATTCCAGGAAACCACCTAAGAGAAACTTCTCTGAGGTTATATGACTATGTCAGAGGCAGGTTTTTTGAGACAGGATTTCTCTGTGTAGGCTGGAACTCACTCTGTAGATCAGATTGGCATCGAACTCAAAGATCCGTTTGCCTCTGCCTCCCGAGATCTGGGATTAAATGCATGCACCACCACCAACACCTGAATTCTTTCGGCAATTTTATACAATGTGTGTACTCTATCGTGATCCTATCTTGAGTGTATTTATTCTCAGTGTCCCCCTCTCACCCCACCAACACATCTCTTCCCACCTAGGTTTCTTCCCCTTCCCTTTTTTTAAGTAACCCACTGAGTCTGGTTAGTGCTGTTGCTGGGATATTGACTGATCTTGCACAGGTTAGTAGCGCACACCGTGGCCAAGACCTGTCTGGAACTCAGTATTTCGTAGCACTCTTCTCCATCCTCTGGCTCTTACAGTCTGTCTGGGATGTTCCCTGAGCCTTGGGTGTGGGGTGGATATGAATGTCCCATTTAGGACTGAGCATTCAGTAGTCACTTGTTCTCAACACTTTGACCAGCCAGGAGCCTCTATATTAAATCCTTCCCAGTACAGAAAGCAGCTTTTCTGGCCAAAGTTGAGAACAGCACTAATTCATGGATGTGAACATAAATACTTAGAGGCAGTTTGACATCAAGGATAACAGTAGTGGGTCTTACTTTAGGGACATGGCTCTATGGGCTTCTGACTCTGCGTGTAGTACCAGGCATGGATTCCCTCCTGTGGAACAGGCCCTCAGATCCAATCAGAAAGGCGATGGTTGATTCCTGTGCAAGGAAGGGTGTGTGGAGCCCACTTCTGAAACAGTCTAATGCCTGATGATTTCTAGCAGTTTTAGTAATTGCACTGAGGGAACATGAAGAAAAAGCCACAATTAGTCTGAGCTTATGTGTTCGTGCAAGCATGTTCTCATGTGTGAGCACATGTATACAAGGTGGTGGAATGAATTTAGGAATTACTCAGAATTTCAGGTTTCAGGATGTACTATATTGAGTATTGATTCTGAATAGCCTATATGATAAATTTGATTTGTGATTCATAGACATTTTTAAGAAAATAAGCTCCCATGAAATAATTTTGATCAACATTTAGAAATGTAGACATGAAGATTTTTTTGTTAAATTTTTTTGTTATGTAATGTCAAATAATAATTTGTTTTCTTTTAATTTTACTTATTATTGTCTGTGTGTATGATTCCAGGTGTTGGCCACGCGCCATGGTTTGCATGTAAGGGCCAGGACAACTCTGTAGAGTCAGTTTTCTCCTTCATCTTTATGTGGGTTCTATGGCCGGAACTCAGATCACAGCTCGCTGAACCATTTGCTTTGTTGTTGTTGTTTGCTTTTTGAGACAGAGTCTGTCATGAGGCTTGCCATTCAGCTAGATTGTCTGGCAGTGAACTCCTGGGAGCGACCTGTCCTGGGAGTCGAGACGCTTGCTGCTACGTCTAGTTGTTCTGTGGGCGTCGGGGATCCGAACTCAGGTCATCATGCATGTGCAGCGAGCTCTCTTCCCACCAAACCATCTTCCCGGCCCCTGGAGGCCACTGATAGTCTTATGTTTGAAATAACTATTTGATTATTTACAGCCATAGAGAAAAGATGGGAAGAGTGTTTACTGGGTCTTCCAGGATGCTGAACAGACCTGAGGTGCAGCCACACATGCCGTGGGGGGCATGGTGTGCCTCTGTCTTTGCACTTTTTCTTTTCTGTATATCTTTTATTATTTAAGCCTTTAGCTGCATCACGGAGTGAGACGTTTTCCTTTTTTCCCAACTCCTTTTGACTAAAGGACTTCTCCTTGGTGATTATTATACTGTGTTTTTAGGTCTGGTGCCATTCCTTTTGTATATTAAAAATGTGAGGTATGAATTGCCTACGTATTGAACTTTATAAAAGGACATGGACAAGTGAGGTGCTTCAGTGGGTAAAAGCACTTGCTGCTCAGGCCTGAGGACCTGAGAGTGTTTCCTAGAACTCATGGTGGAAAGTTGTTCACCTGAAACCTGTCCTCTGACTTCAGTGTGCACATAGGTACCTACACCCACACAAATGCATTACACACACACACACACACCATATTTAAAATTAAAATAAGAGCTATAGAGTTGTGTGTGCTTTACCATTTCTGCTGTGCTTTCCCCACATGCCTGGGTATATAAACCATGCCTGGGTATCTTGTACGTGGGGAATGGAAACTGAACCAAGTGAAGTCAGACCTTAGTGGGAAGGGGAGATATGAGTAGGGGACCTAGGCAATTGAGCCCTGGGACTTGCTTCCAGCCCTCCCCTGGGTCTGGCCACGCCCCTTTCTCAGTGAAACAGTTCCCTGCCGCCCACCCCCCAAGGTCCAGATCTGTTGTTCTCTTAGGGCCAGATCTTTCCTGATTTGAGATCTGTATTTAGATGGGAGCAGCTGATAGCCTAGTCACACCACTTTAAAAAAGTAGATTCGGAGTAGATAGGAAAAGCCAGTGCTCTTTCCTTTGAGTGGTGTGCTGGGGTTGACCAGCAGTGCTGCCAACCCAGTTCTCGGGACTGGCCTGCAGTTTGATGTCTGGGCCACAGCTGTTTCAATGTGAAGTGTAAAATCTTCATGTGAAGTGAATGAGGATTGAGAGGCAGAGCTCCAAGCTATGGGTGGATGTGGAAAAAGTGGAAGCTCACGACATGTTGAGGACAACTGTTGATAGGTGGGCTTCAGCATTCCCTAGGACTTGGGTAAGATTGGCGATATCAAGCCCATGGCTGTGACAAGCGTAAAGGGTCACGAGCACATCATGGCAAGTGACTGTCTGTGGGCCGGTGTGCTCAGCAGCATTGTGAACATTTTCTAACATCCAGTGTGATAGCCCTCGTCCGTTTTCTTTGTAGTTGGTCCAGCACTGTCACTGCTTGCCCTTGGTTACCTATTACGACTTAAATTATCCCTAAACAGCCAACAGTGGTGGATCTGTCTACAGAGCAGTGTCATTTTCAGGAGACAGTAGTGGAGGGAGAGTGGGCCGAATCTCTGCAGTAAAGCAGGTGAAGGTTAAATTGGCTTGGTCTGTCATTATGGGTCCTGGGCTGGCTTGTGGGGTGTTTTCTGTGCTGTTGCTGTTATTACCGCCTTTATTTTCTATGTGGGTGGATGTTCTGCCTGCATGTGTATTTGTGCACTACGTGAGTGCCTGCAGAGGCCAGAAGAGGGAGTTGTAGTCGCCGGGACTGGACTTACAGGCAGTGTAAGGTGAGCTGCCGTGTGTGTACTGGGAATCAAACTAGGTCCTCTTAAGAGCCGCTAATGTCCTTAACTCCTCAGCCACCTTTCCAGCCCCACTGGTTTGCCCACCACCCTTTTCATGAAAGGAAGTGTTTGGAGATAAACAGGCATCCTTCCTACCTCATCCCCCTCGCTACCGAAAACGACGATAAACTCAAAACACGCAGGAGCTGACTGCACTTGTAAGTGGTTGGTTCTCCTGTACATGGAGTGAGGGAGAAGCTTTGGCTGTCATGTATGCAGCAGGTTAACTGCTTGCGGGAACAGTGGGTTGTCCTTCAAGATGGTTAGTTCGCGGTGACTGTCTTGGCCCATTCCTGCTACTGTAGCAAAGTGACCACAGACTGGCTGTTTGCAGTTATGAAATGCTTCTCTCACAGCTCTGGAGGCCAGAGTCCAAGATCAAGGTGCCGCAGCTGCTGTGCGTGAAGGGCTTAGGCTGAGCTTCCATGGTGTGTCCCAGAGGGGATGAAAGAGCATTGCAGAAGGGCAGAAGGGGCCTCGCTAGTTCTCTCCAGCCCTTTAAAAAGTCACTAACACCATCTGGGAGAGCTCAGCCCTCACGGCTCAGTCACCTCCGAAGGTGTTGTCACGTGAGGTTCAAGTTCCAATGTGAACAAACATGAAGTCGTGGCGGTGAGGTGCAAAGGAGACCGTGTGTGTGTGTGCGTGTGCCTGTAGGGGCCAGAGATTGATGTCAGGTGCATTCCTCAGCTACATGCCACCTTGTCTTTTGAGGCAGATCTCTCACTGAATCTGGAACTCAACAGCTCAGTTAGACTTCTCCCCTGTCTCAGCCTCCTGGCTCTGGGATTACAGGCCTGCATTGTGCTTCCAGCTTTTACTGAGTGCTGGGGTGTAAATTCAGGTCCTCACACAGGGAGCTTCCGCTTTACTAACCAGATCATCCTGTCACAGTGACCAGCTTTGGCTTGATCGCCACAGTGAACAGGGAAGCTGTCTTTTAACGTCCGAGGACTTTTAGATGGGCTAGCACTCTGTTCTAGCAGTTACCTTAGGACTGAGTATAGGAAGAAAACCTATTTATCTTTTACCTAAAACCAAAAGGGCCTATTGGGAGGGAGCAAAATGAACGGAGTGACTGTACTTCATAGCACCTGCCATCTTTCCCTCTGCAGTCACTTCTGAGAGTTACTGGGCTGCCTGCAAAGAGAGTGCGAATTGGAAATCCAAGGTCATCTCTCTGATGGCCATTAATAACGGGACACACAAGTAAACAAAGTGAATCTTCTTGCCTCACGATTTTTGGTGTTAAGGTCAGAGGAGGAATCCGATTGTAAGGTTAAGGCAGGAGAGAAGGCTTTTTGGCTGATTGAGAGCATGGCCTGTCATTTCTAAGTGGTTGCTAGTCAGTCCTGGTGACATGGATGGTAGTGAAGAGTCACTGCATCACAATAGCGTGGAAATAGCAGAGTCCGTGGGTAACAGGTGCGTGTTCTCCATGCATGTGCTGTGTCTGCATCCATGGAAGAAGTGTGTGAATGAAAATTAAAAAAAAATCACTTGAAATGAGAAATGATGGCTTTCAAGTCGGACCACGGCTTTGCTGAGCGAGTTCAGCTCTTCAGCTTCACTTCTTTTCCCGATGAAGATTTTCATCTGGATTCTGTTCACACTGAACTTAAATATCTGCAGAAACTCTGCGTTTTCTGTATGAACTGTTTTGACGAGTTTTGCCCGCTAAACGAGCAAACACTGGTGTGAATTTATCTATTTTAATTACTTCATCTACTACATTTTAACATTTAGCTTAGTGTGTGGTGTGTGTGTGTGTGTGTGTGTGTGTGAGAGAGAGAGAGAGAGAGAGAGAGAGAGAGAGAGAGAGAGAGATGATTTGCTGTAGTTTTCTTTTTTGGTTTCTAATTCAAAATTTTGAGATAGAAGATGATAAAATATGCCGTGGCCAAATGTTCAGAGTTGATTAGCAATGCAGAGCAAGAGTGAGCCAAAGCTGACTGTGGGTTTGGATTTTACTGAACATGGAGGGAATGACTGTAGAGAGGCATGGATATTTATCTTCCTCAGTGCACAATGGGCCAGGCGGCAGGGCCGCACGTTCTTCATATGGTTCCTTGATTTAGGATCGAATGCGCTGCATTGTCCTCCCTCCTTCAGCAACAGAGTAGCTTTAGGAAGGATTACAGTTGTATTGGGGTTTGCCAGGGATCGGGGAGGTGATGAGCAGTGGCTGTCCATGGGCTAAGTTTCTTTTTTAAATGCTGAAGTGTTCTGGAATTAGTGAGTTGTGGCTACATATAATCTAAGTTACTTGCTTAGTAGGTGGATCTTGTAGCTTGTGAAGAATATCGCTGTTTTGTTTTGCTTTTAAAAGGACATTAGAAGAGGTGTGATGATTACTTTGCTTGTTTTTTGTTTTTGAGACAAGGTCTTTCAATGTAGCCCTGGCTGGCCTGGATTTTACTTTGTAGACCAGGCTGGCCTCACACTCACAGGGATCCTCCTGACTCTGCCTCCTGAGTACTGGCATTAAAGGAATGTGGCAGCACACCCACTTGGTGATTAGTTTTTAAATCATCACCTTGAAGCAACCTAAAAATCACCAAAGCTGAGGACTCACTTGCTCTGTTTTGCTTGTGGGGGATTGTCTTGATTGTTAATTGACGTCTGAGGTCCTAACCCCTTGTGAGTGACGTCATTCCCTAGCAGAGGCCCTGAACTATATGAGACAGGAGGAAGCCACATAAAAGCAAGCAAACAGGCAAAAACATAAGTGTTTCTGCTCTTCCTCTGACTGGATGTGATGTTTTAAGTTTCTGCCTTGACTTTCCTTAATGATGGACTGCAATCTGGAACTGTAAGCCAGATAAACCCTCCTGCTCTCAGTGTTGTGGGAATCTTTCTGGAATACGCACTCCAACACCAGTGAGAGTGCAAAAGAGAAGATTCTTATTTCATACTCTTAAACCACACAGTGGAGAGTGGGCAAGCAAGAGTTAACCGAAGAGTACGTGGCAGTCAACAGGTTGTTAATGGTAATGGCCCAGTGTTTTGCTATTTTCCAGGTCATTCTGTTCCAGGTAGCAAGTGAAGTCATGTTTGGCAAGTAAATACAAGCAGTGCTTTATGTAAATCACTAAGTAAATCAACAAATCAGCTGGGCATGGTTGTACACACCTTTAGTCTCAACACTCGGGTGGCAGAGGCAGGTGAATCTCTGAGTTTGGGGCCAGCCTGGTCTACAGAGAGAGTTCCAGGACAGTCAGGGCTACACAGAGAAACCTGAAAAAAAAGATCTGTATCTACTAAGTAGTTTTATCTACCTTATTCAGTTTCATCAGTGTGTTTTGTCACAGCAACAGAAAAGCAGCTAGACAAGAGGATAACGCTCTGCACAGGAAGAAATCCCAGTGTGAAAAAGTACAGTTCAGGGCCTTCCAGCCACTCAGTCCTCTCCATAAAAAACCACAGAGAAATTTAGACCTTTGAGAATGCTGAATTTTCGTGGGCTTTTGACAAAGCAAATGTAGTCGTTCTCTGAAGGAGAGAATAGAGTATATGTAATTAGATGCCTTTTGGATCACCCGCAGAATAGAACATACATAATTATTCTTGGGAGAGTTTACTAGATTGGCTTACATGACTTAAGGCTGAATAGTCTCACAATGGTTGTCTGTGGTCTGGAGAGCTGGGGAAACAATAGCTATGTAGTCTAAATGCTGGACACCACAGAATAAGAGGCCCAGTGGTACAGACCCAGTTCAGTGCAAAGGCCTGGAAACGCCATACAGGTTGTGGGTGTGAGTCTGTTCAAAGGAATCCGCCATTCGCAAACACTGGTGTCAGCAAAAATGTACCCACTCAGGAACGCTCAGTAAGTGTGGGCAGTGTGCATCTACTCTTCTTCCATCCATGCACCAAGCCTTTGGTGGTACTGTCCGCAATCAAGGTGTTTCTTCTTCAGATAGCTGACTCGTATGCCTAGTATCTCGAAACACCTTCACAGACAGAACATCTGTCAGGCAAGTCATGCTGATAACTACGATTCACCGTCACTGAAAAGCCGTATCATTCTTTTAAAGATTTTTATGTACGTTGGTGTTTCTTCTGCTCATATATCTGTATGAGGGTGTCAGATCCCCTGGAACAGGAGTTACAGACAGTTGTGAGCTGCCATGTGAGCGCTGGGAATTGAACCCAGGTCCTCTGGAAGAGTAACCAGTGCCCTTAACTGCTGAGCCATCTCTCCAGCCCTAATTTATCAGTCTTGCATCTGGACTATCCTAGGAAGTTATAGTCTAAGGACATTGGTAAATTGTATATTCAAAAGTCAGTTTCCAGGGGCTGGAGAGATGGCTCAGCAGGCAAGAGCAGACGGCTGTCGATCACCAAGCTTGCTCTACTGCCTGTAGTAATCATTATTTGAAGTTTCTTTCTTTTACCCTTTTACTTTGTGTTCTCTGAGGCTCAGAAGCAGACAGATTTCTGTGCTTTTTCTCTAAGCAGTTGATTCCAAAGCATCCCATCAAAAATCTTAAAAACAAAACAAAAAGATCAGAACTACTGAGAACCAGAGAGATGACTCAGTGGTTAAAATCACTTGCACCCATGTCGAGTGGCTCACAGTCACCTGTGACTCTAGACTTCAGGAGGTCGCTCTGACACCCTTTTCTGGATTCCATGGCTACATGCACACACACATCACACACACTTAAATGGAAAATCCATTGTGGGGAGAAAAAGCCTTTAGGGCTATGGAGAGGACTTGGGTAAAAGTTCTCGCACTGCAGGCCTGAGGACCCGAGTTACACCTTGTCAGAAGCTGTGTTGCCCGGCTGCGTCTACTCCTAATTCTAGCATGGAGAGGGTGGAGGCAGGTGGATCCCAAGACTTCGATGTAGTTATCCTAGCTGAAATGGCAAGCTGCTGGTTCAGTGAGAAACCCTGATGTGGTGAAGTGCAATAGAGGACGACAGGGCGTCCTGCTGTGGCCTCTGTGTGCACGCGTAGGCGCATGTGCCCTACACACACATGACATGAAATGATATGCTTCTCATGTGTAATATATTCAAATATGTACATGCTGTGGATTGGTTAAATTGAGGAAATGGCTAATGATACGCACATTACCTTACATTCTTTTTTGTTTGTTTGTTTTTTGTTTTTGTTTTTGTTTTTCGAGACAGGGTTTCTCTGTTGTAACTCTGGCTGCCCTGGAGCTCACTCTGTAGACCAGGCTGACCTCGAACTCACAGAGATCCACCCGCCTCTGCCTCCTGAGTGCTGGGATTCATTGCCTTGCTATTCTTCTTCTTTTTTTTTTGGTGGTAGGACATTGAATCTCTTGGCAATTTTTTTTATTACTTCTTTTATTTTTTGAGATTATGATTATATCATTTTCCCCTTCCCTTTCCTTCCTCCAAAACCTCCATGTGCCTTTCCTTGTTCTCTTTCAAATTCATGGTCTCCTTTTTTATGAATTGCTGTAATATCTATGTGTGTGTGTGTGTGTGTGTGTGTGTGTGTGTGTGAGAGAGAGAGAGAGGGAGAGGGAGAGGGAGAGGAGAACATATGTATATACATATATATTCCTAAAAACAGCTAGCCCAGTCCATATAATTGCTTACATGTATGTATTCAGGGCTGACCATTTGGTACTGGATAAGCAGTTGGTGTGTCTTCCCTGCATAAGACTATTTCTCCTGCTTGCAGCAATCCTCAGTTGCCTGTAATTCTTGTAAGGTCGAGGCCTCACTGGCTCCCATCCATTCTGGCGTTATTATCAGCATACTGTTGTTGTCCTTGGTCTGCTCATGTGTGTGCAGTCGTGCTGGTGAGACCTGATGGTGTAGCTTCTGACATTCCTAGAAGATATAATCTTACAGCAAGCTCCCTCATCATCTGGCTTTTAAAGTGTTTCTCCCCCGTCTTCTGAAATGTTCCCTGAGCCTTAGCTACAGGAGTGTTTTGTAGATGGGACTGGGCTCCACATTTTGCATTTTGATTGGCTGTGGCTTTCTGAAATGGGCTCTGTCTGTTGCAAAGATAAGCTTCCTTGATGAGGGATGAGGACTGCATTTAGGTGTGGGTGTAAGGACAATGTTTAGAATATAGTTGGGGATTAAGCTGCTTTAGTAAAGTGGTGGTTGTAGGTTCTCCTCCCAGCTCCGTGACTTCACCAGCCCTGAGTAGTTGGCTAGATTTCCAATACCAGGTACACTGTCCCTTTTCTCAGCAGCTTTTAAGAGTATAATACTCTGCTGTAATTGTAGTTTCCATGTTGATTTTTGACTTTTGAGACAGAATTTCTCTTTGTTGCTCTGTCTGTCTTGGAACTTGCTCCATAGACCAGTTTAGCCTCAAATTCAGAAATCCACCTGTGAATGCTGGGATCAAAGGTGTGTGCCACGAAACCCAGTTGCTGGTGTGTAATATTGGCCATGTTCCTCCCCCTTCTATGATTAAATATCTGACAAGACAAAACTTTAAGGAAGAATTATCTATTGTGGCTCGCAGTGTGAGGGGTTATCATAGTGGGGCCCGGTGGCAGGTAGCTCCGCAGTGGGCAGCTCAGTGTGGCAGGAGCTTGCTGTGGATTGCTCATATTTCAGTAGACCAGGGGGGTGGGGGAAGGGAGCAGACTGGAAGTAGGGCTGAGCTATAGCACTTATGGCCTGCCTCTCAGAAGCCTACTTCTCTCTAGCTAGACCTCCCCTCTTGAAGGCTCTGCAGCTCTCCATGCAGCACTAGCAGGTGGGGACCAAGTGTTGAACATCTGTGGATACATACATACATATGAGCCAAGTCGTACATCTCCTTTCTACTAAAATTTTTAAAAGATTTATTTTTATTTTGTGCACATGAGTTTTTACCTGTATATACGTTTTATATATATATATATATATATATATATATATATATATATATATATATATATATATATATATATAAAACCTTGGAGGTCAGAAGAGGGCATTGCATCCCTCAGAATTGGAGTTATGAATGTTTGTAAGCTGCATGTGGATGTTGGGAATCAAACCTAGGCGGTCTGCAAGAGGAGTAAATGTTCCAAGCCACCCCACCCCCCAACTGAAGTTTTGTGACCTTTCTCCTGTCTCTGTCCCCAGCCAGCCACGCTGGTGACCCCCATTCCACTCTGTGAAAGCTTCCTTGTTGCTTGGCGGTCTGTTCTGTGTCCGCAGTGATAGTGACACGTAGGACACTGGTGCTCAGGTTTTGTTTTTGTATTTGTTAGGTCTCTGTACCTTTAAATTTGAGGTTACTATACATTCATCTGCAGCTATACGAATATAAAAGTTACCGTATATATCTATAGTTTATAATACAGAGGTATCCTTTGTAGAAATGCTTACACTTAATAGGAGAGAATTAATATACAGGCTAAGAGAACTACTATAACTTTTCTTTCAGCTCTGGTGACTGCAGAAGCAACCATGATGCTTTGGGCCAAATAGTGAAATAACATTAGCAGATGTCTTAAAGAATGGAGAACTGATAGTTTAGCATACGTTCCTGACATTTCTAGGGTACTTAAAAAACAATTTAATTTGATTATTTTTTTGCTTGTTTTCAAGACGTGGTTTCTTTGTGTAAAGCTGGCTGTCCTGGAACTCACTCTGTAGACTTCCTGAGTGCTGGGAATAACGGTGTGTGTCCCCTCCCCCCGCAGCTCAAGAGCGCTTTAAATTGTCTGTAGGTTCCCTTAAGGCTGTGTGGGTTGCCTTAACTCAGCTGTCACTTCACTTACATGTTCCTTTGTTGAACCTGGGTCTTCTGCTTAGAAAATGTTTTCATGGGCTCTGTAGAAAAGGTTGGAGATTGAGCTCAGTGCTAGAGTACTTGCTGACCAAGTGCCAGGCCTTGGGTTCTGTCTCAAGCTTTTGGGTTGGGGAACACTTCAGAGCAATTGAAGTTCAGATCTGACTTAGAGGACAACTTGTAGGTGTTGGTTCTTTCCTTCTGTTTTGTGGTTTCCTGGGATCGAACCCAAGTCATCAGGCCTGGCAGCAAGTTCCTTTACCTGCTGAGCCATCTTGCCATTTTTGCCCTTTTGTATTTTCATTTAAAATTTTTTTCAGTGTTTATTTATTCTTATTTTATGTGCATTGGTGTTTTGCGTGTGTGTGTGTGTCTGTGTGTGTGTGTGTATATATATATACACACACATACGCATATATATGCATGCCTGTGTGAGGGTGTCAGATCCCCTGGAACTGGAGTTACAGGCAGGTGTTAGCTGTCATGTGGCTGCCGGAAATTGAACCCAGATCCTTCCTTTGGAAGAGCAGCAATCTCTCCAACTCCCCTTTTCATTTTCTAATGGGTGGGAAGAAGATGGGTGAAACATAAGTTTGAAGCTACAATGCTTCTTAACCCCCTTTGATCATGTGTAACTTTGAGGTATGTCTAACCACCCACAGTGAAATTCTAGGGTTAATTTCTTATGTCTCTCGTGTTCTTTCCCCCAACATACATGACCCAATTAGCAATATGTCCTTTTCCCTAAAAGAATCAATATTTATTGCTGTATTTAGGAGTCTGTACCTATTTGAAGATAGCAGAAGAGCAAGTCTGCCTCTCTCTGCCTTTTTGTCCACCCTGTCCCCAAAACAGGGCTTCCTGCCTGGCTTGTTAAAGCAGTTTTCCAGCTAGTCTCTTTCTTTCTAGGCCAAGTAAGCATCCTAACACAGTCTGCTATGCGTTCTCGTGGATTGCAGGAGCCTTGAGTTGCTCCGCTGTCTAGAGATCAAAAGCACCTGAGCATGCTTATGCTGAGCCTCTTCCAGCCTCTCTCTCCCACACATGCCGCTCCGTGCTCTTTCCCACCATAGTCCCTCCAGTCTTGGACAAATGAACAGATACCTTCCCAGTGTTTTTGGTCTTGTGGATTGAATTTCCTTAGCTCTGTTGAACTCTTTCTTAGGGCTACGATGTACCGTGTGTGCCCTCTGGCTCCTGAGAAGCCTGGACTGTTTGCTGGTTGAAGGAACCAACATAGTAGTTAGAATTTCCTCCATCCCCTTAGCCACAGTTCCCTTTGCCAGACCATGCTTGTCTTAAATTATGGCCTTTTGCATATTTGTTTCAACTATATTGTTCATAATTTTGCAGATGAAGACTTTCTTTTGGTTTATCCTTAGTGTCTTAGTTAGGGTTACTATTGCTGTGAAGAGGCACCATGACTATGGTGTCTCTTATAAAGGACAATCTTATAAAGGAAAACATTTAATTGGGGATAGCGTAATAGTTCAAAGGTTTATTAGTCCATTATCATCATGGCAGGAAGCTTGGTGGTGCACAGGCAGACATGGTGCTGGAGAGGTGTTGGGAGTTCTACATCTGGATTGGCAGGCAGCAGGAAGAGAGAGCGAGACACTGGGTCTGGTTTGAGCATCTGAAGCCTCAAAGCCAACCCTCAGTGTCACACCTCCTCCAATAAGGCCATACCTGCTCCAACAAGGCCACAGGTCCTAATCCTTTCAAATAATGCCACTCCCTATGAGCTTCTGGGGACCATTGTCATTTAAACCATCACAGTTGGGTTTGTGAACCCCTCGTGTGCCCTGAAAGACCCAGTGTTTTTGTAATTGATTAAATTGCAGTTATACTTAAAAATCTTAAATTCAGTTGTATTTGACTGGGTATTAAGTGTCTCTTGCTTGCTTTTATTTGAGGTGGCTGTTTCTCTCTTTTGTTTTATTTGCTTTGTTATTTAAAAAAAAAAAAAAACACAACAAAATTCCCTCTAGTTAAAAACCCTCCCCTTGGAGTGTGTCCGAAAGCAGTGTGGTGTATGAGCAAGACTGGCTGTAATGTGAATGAGTGGAGGAGGTACTTGTGAGGAGTTGGCTGACACTCATCTTTCTTGATGATGAAGTTCGTGAGGGTTTGGGAGTGAGCATCAGCCAGGAATATCCCTTGTTCGTTCTATCTAACCAACCTGGGAGACAAGTACCAGTTGGATAACCAGTACCGTGACACCTGTACTAGTTTGCTTTTTATTCCTGTGATAAAGACCGTGGCCAAAGCAACTTGGGAGGAGAGGGTTTATTTAACTTACATATCCCGAGTTGCAGTTCACTGAGCTAGGCCAAGGCAGGAGCCGAAACAGGAGCCGTGGAGGAATGCTTTTTACTGGCTTGCCAGTTGCTTTCTTACACACCTCAGGGCCACCAGCCCAGGGATGGCGTTGCCCTCAGTGGGCTGGACCCTCTCACATCATCAGTCAAGAAAATACCCTCCAGGCTTGTCTACAAGGGGGCTTTTCCCAGTTGAGATTCCTTCTTCTCGAATGACCCTACCTCCTGTCAAGATGACAGAAAACTAACCAAGACAGCACACATCCTAAAGTTTGTTAGCAATTAAAAAATAATTGATTAGTTAATCAGTTATTGTAAATATGATATTTAGTTTGGTCGTCAACCCAACAGAGTAGAATCACCTACTCGATGAAGATGATCAGCTCAGCTCTGAGCTTGTTACTTGTTTACTGTTGACAAATCTTTGCTAAAATTGTGTTGGCTCTTAAGAATGATGGTTATTTCATTTGTTTAGAATGCAACCTGTTCCTTATCTTAAATCAAAGACATTTTGAGTTTTCTATGGAAATGTCTCTGACAGGACTATCCCAGAGTTGGTTAGAGTACTGTGGGAGGCTTTGAAGACGCCTCCACCTGGGGTCTTTAGCTACCCTGGTCCTGATTGCTCCCAGGGATCCAGGAGAAATGGCTATGGCTTTACTGACTACTAAGCTGAGTACTGACATAGACTTTGAACTGTGAGGAGCCATTGCTGATGGGCTGTATGAGCCGCCTGTCTTCGGCTGGGTCCACTGTGTGTGTGGAACACAGTGCACACCAGTGCAAGACCCTCTGGGCATGTGATTAAATCCTGCTGTCTCATGCTGAGTCTTTTACTTGACTTGCTGAGCCCTCTTGACTTGCACCAAAATTTTTATTAGTAAGAAAAATTTTCCCATTTGTACTAAATTGATGGAACACTGAAAATCCACAAGGCCCTAACTTCTCTGTTTTTTATGGGTGTAAAAGTATGCAAGTCTTACAAACTCAGCACTCAATTCAAACTTTACAACCTGTGCAGGGCCATCTGTAAGGACAGAGATGGTTACACAGAGACAGAGCTTCCTGGCCACGTTAAGTCACCAAGCCCTTGATTGTATGGGACTCCAAAGTTATTTCTGTTCTTTATTAACACTCCTTCTCTCTTCCCCCTAGATTTCTCTTTGAGATCTCAGATGGATATAGGAGAGGATAATTAAGCTAGAGATGTATTTACCTATCTTACAGATTTTACTTTTTGAGAAGAGGCACCTGCATGGTTTAAGGAAAGGAAAAGAAATTATTCCTTGGACCTAGAAGAACAGAAGATAATTGCACACATCTCTGTGTTGTGTATAATAGCTAAGTAGTTAATGTGTAGCAGGAACAGAGTGCCTGAGTCCAGAACCTTCTGGAATTGATGGCTCTGGAACTGGACCCTAAAAGTAGGCAAGTTTTTGGCCTGAGCAAAGCCACAGCAGCTGAGCGGACTGGGGAGGTCATGGTCACATACAGTGAAGCCTTGGGGTACTGTCTCCCTGTTCCTGGGGGTGTACTGAGTTAGGAGAGTATTCCCTCACTGCAGTGCTCAGATGTTTAGTGCATGAATGGAGGAAGCTGGCACAACAAAAACAGCTGAATGTTTATCAGACACCAGACTGTGCTGCACTTTCAGGCAAATTATTTTAATTCACTGTCAGCTGGCTGGCTAGTTGCTATTGCATCTTCAATACATGAAGATAAGTGGGAAAGTTGGCATGTGAAACTGGTCTATTGGGGTTTAGAACCCCAAATTCTCTCTGAACTTTGCTTCCAAGAAAGGTAGGTGGGTGCTGGATTCAAAGGATGTGGCAGACTCACAGCAGTGTGACTAAGCTGGTTTTCAAGCAGCCTGCAAGGCTGCTTGGCACGTTTTAGCAGTTCCTAGGGTGTTTCAGGTTGTCCTTTGGAAAGGCAAGGAACTGTGTGGTGTCCAGTGTTCAGTGCTCAGTGTTCAAGAAAACAGTTGAGTGAGGTGAAATATGGTTATCATCACCAAAATGACCATCGGCATTTAAAAGTAACTTAAGACCCAGCTTGTGCTCAGTAAATATGTTCTCATGTGCCTTTGCTGGGGAGCTTTGAATTTGCTTGGCCAAAGGCACTCAACTGCCCACATCTGAAGTGTTAGGCCTCTAAGTTGTTCTCTGTCGTTGTTCTCTGTCATAGTTGTACCTAGTAACAGCTTTACAACAAGAATAGGTTTCACAGCCATTTCTACCATGTGCTTACATTTTACAAACTTACGGTGTGTGTGTGTGTGTGTGTGTGTGTGTGTGTGTGTGTGTGAAGAGGTCCACTTTAGTTTTTTCTTTTAAGAGTTATTTGAGCCAGGCGGTGGTGGCGCATGTCTTTAGTCCCAGCACTCGAGAGGCAGAGGCAGGTGGATCTCTGTGAGTTTGAAGCCAGCCTGGTCTACAGAGTGAGTTCCAGGACAGCTAGGGATACAAAGAGAAACTGTGTCTCATGGGTGGGGGATAGGGATGAGGTTGGGAGGAGGGGAAGAAAGAAAGAAAAGAAAAGAAAAAAGAGCTATTTAATTTTATGTGTTTTGCCTGCATGTGTATATATGTACCATGCACCACGTATATGCCTGGTACTCACGGATGTCAGAACATGGTGTTAGGTCCCCTGGAACTGAAGTTACAAATGGTAGTGAACCGGTATGTGGGTGCTGGGAACTGAAACTATGTCCTCTACAAGATCAACAAGTGCTCTTAACTCCCAAGCCATTTCAGCCCCATGCTTGTTTTTTTGTAGGCGATGGGAAGCAAAGTCAGATCTTCAGGCTTGTCTGGTAAGCACTTTACCGACTGAGCTGTCTTCCGAGTACTAGTAATTTTAAAGCAGAGTGCACACAGCCCTCCATACCTGCAGGTCCCTCATCTTCAGACGTGGCCTGGCCTGAGATGGAAAGCCACATCTGTACTCAGTGTGTACAGGCGTGTTTTCTGTCACAGTTCCCTAATCTGTACAACGTTACACAACTCGCACACTGTAGCAGGTGTTATAAATAAAGCAGCAGCGAAAGTATCTGGGAGACTGTGACTAGGTTACATGCAAATACTATCATTTTATTTTTTGTTTTTTTTTTAAATTATTTTTATTGGAAACTTGAGAATTGCCTTAGTGTTTAAGAACACTTGTTGCTAATGCAGAGGATGCAGGTTCAATTGTTGGATTTCTTCCTGTCCGCTCCCCTCCCGGGAGCACCATTGGCCAGCAGTTAAGCTTCAGAAAGGGAAGCATACTGTGTGGGTTCATGTGTCCAGGTGGGTCTTCAATCTGAGGCTCCAAGAGCTGGAGGGAAACAAAGAGTTTTAGGGAGACATGTCAATGTCTGCAGCTCAGTGTATTGAGGGATTGGTGAAAACATTAGTGAGAGAAGGAGAAGGATCCTTGGCACCCAGGGACATCAGAGAAGGCCCATTGGTTAGGGCAGTGCAGGTACTACAGCTCCATTTGCATGTTGGGGGCCGTGACCAAAGTTCTGGTGGAGCCTCTTTTGACAGACAGGAGTCTTACAGGGACCAGAGACCTTATAAAGTCATATAGGGAGAAGGAAGGAGAAGGAAGGCCTGGCCTGCAGCTGCAGTGTCTGGTAAAACATCAGCAAAGTTGCATACCTTTGAGGGGTTGGTGCCTTTGAAGAGGCGGTGCCCTGCTGTGAAAGCTGTCCCTTAGCTGTGACTTGTCAGAGCAAGGAGAGAAGAGTGGCCAAACACTTTCCACTCTCAGAGTGAGAATTCCAGTGTTCACCACACCTTCAACCTGTCTTAGCTCTAGGACAGCCCCACAGATTCCCAGTACCCACATGGTGGACTCACAACCATCCATAACTCAAGGTCCAGGGAATCAGATCCCCTCTTCTGATCTTCATAGTCATCAAGAATGTGCATGGGCATGCAGGCAAAACATTCAATATACATAAATAAACCTAATAAATAAATGAAATTATTTTTATTATAGTGTGTGTGTATGTGTGTGTGTGTGTGTGTGTGTGTGTGTGTGTATGTGTGTGTGTGTATGCGTGCGCGTGCCTGTGCACATGCATATGCATGCCATGGCACACATGTGAAAGTTGAAGGACAACTTGTGGGAGTTGGTTCTCTCCTACTACATGTGTCCCAGAGATCAAATTCAGGGTGCCAGACTTGATGGCTAGGGCCTTTACCCACTGATTTTACACACACACACACACACACACACACACACACACACACACACACACACACGTGTATGTGTATATATATGTATGTATGTGTATATATGTATGTATGTATATATGTGTGTGTGTGTGTGTGTGTGTGTGTGTGTATATATATATATATATATATATATATAACTTTTTTAGACAATGTCTCATACTATAGCCCAGACTGGCCTGGAAATGGTTATGTGGCCCAAACTGGTCTGGAATTTGAAGCAACCTCTTGAGTCTGGGTCAGGCTATTGTAACCTTTTACCTCAGACCTGAATATGTGTGTGTACTGAGGTGGCTCGAAGCCAGTCCTCATGGATGCAGAGCAATGACTGCATGGAGCAATAGAAAGCTTACAGTGCAAAATAATTGCATCTGTTGCTCATGGAGCAGTGCCAAGAGCTAAAAAGTGAGCACTCATGGTATACACCAGCCATGTGACTTCATACAGGACCCAGGAAGGACCAGAGTGAGACCCCACAGCAATCCTGCGCTCACTTCTTCCCATTCTCTCTTGCACCCTACAACCTCCGCTCCCCGCCCCATGTCCTTATGGTTTATTGGCTGATCTTGTTAGAACTTTCTCTTAGCTTGGATTAAGGCAGTGAAATGTAAGAAGGGTGCTTAAAGTCCATTAATAGGATCCACAGCTGTCAATCTCAGAGGGGAGCCTGGGCCAGAGCCCAGAGCCAGCCCTGTTCCTCCCTCATGTCCACCTTCTTTGAGACAGCCTTACTGTGCTTTTTGAGCATTATCTCTTCAGAGAAGGACAGATTCTAAAGTTTTGTCTCGTGCCTCCCCTGAGAGTGACTTTGGACAGAAAAACTGACCCAAACTGGAAAAGGACTTGGAAGAAGTTGTGGACTCTTCCTCCTTGCAGTGTATTCTGAGCCTCAGTGCTGCACTGGCATCTAGGCTGGGCAGCAGGTCTGCTGGTCATGCCTGATGATCTTTGTTTGGGTTACTGCTCCAGTAATGACCAGAGTTAGAGCATCCTGGTGAAAAAAGCCCCAGGCTCACAGGACACAGCTCAGTGTCAGCTGTTGCTTCAGCTCTCAGCGCTGTGGACAGCCTTTCAATGCCAAGGGAGGGATGGACCTGGAAGGTCACAGCAAGTTCAGTGGGAAAGTAGTTTCAGGGCAGAGCTTGGCTGACTTTGGACATGGAGGCTGCTTATTTCAAAGCTCGTTTAGTGACAGTTTATTTTGGTTTTTGTTTTAAACGAAGCCAAGAGCATCTTTTAGGGGAACACAGCTGCTGCAGAAGGTTGCAACTGCCTCTTGGGGTGGCAAGGCAGGCAGCCCTGAGAGAGGAATAGCAGGCAGGTTGCAAGGGCCAGAAGAACATGGTCACAGCAACTGCGCACCCTCCCTTTACCAAGGGAGACAAAGCTGCTTGGGAATATGGAGCAGAGTACAACATATGGTTCAGCTGCAGGGACCCATGCCCAGTGAGACTGCATGTTCAATTTGTTCCTGGAATTCTTTATGCATGCTTCTTATCCTGGTATGGCAGAGCTCACTCTCAGTCTTCTTCCTCTGCCTTTCCCACCTGTTAGGTCAGAAGACAACTTGCAAGAGTCAGTCTTCTCTTTCCACTATGTGGGTCCTGGGGTTTGAACTCAGATTGTCAGGCTTGGCAGCAAGTGCCTTTACTCCCTGAGCCATCTAGCCAGCCCATCATACATTTTCTCAACGCGTGCTTTGCCAGCTCGTGTCTATCTGCATTCTCTTGCTTATCCCAGTGTGCCTGCCCCTTGTCCCACAATGGCCTGCTGAAGCCTGAAGGATATTTTTGGACCTGGGGTATCAGATTCTGACTTGTGTCCTCCCGCCTCCCCCAGGCCTCGGGGTGTTCGGAGGTGATCTAAGTGCACCCAACACTTTAATGGCTGTCAGGAAAAAGGCTGATAAAAACGTGTTCTAGACTTCTTGTCTTTAACTTTGCTACTCTGGTTACAGTGTCTTAGAATGAACTGTATGGGAGCAGGTGACAAAGCTGTTGCTTAAACAGAGAAATGCCCAAAGCAATTCTGCCTTACAAGCCGGTGTGGCCCACAGGCTGTGTGGCTGTGCGTGACCGAGGAGAGTCAGTCACATGAATCTAAACACAAAATCTAAAGCGTTATGAGATCTTTGTGTGTGTGTGTATTTTATTTTCCTCCAAAATGGACTTTTTGGAGTATCGATAACATTATCTTGCAGTGTCAAAAGGTTGTTCTTGCCTAGCTCTGAGACCTTCAGTAATTCTTCCATGATTCTAAGTTAGGGCATAACACTTGTGGGAATTAACCCAGTGTGTAGTCATAATAGGAGACTGCCAGTCCTGGGCCAGAGGAATTAAGTGAGTGTTTTCTAAAACCAAGCATTTATATAGGATGGATGAATGTTAAATGTTCTCTTGCATTTGCTTTTCATCATTGTCTTAGGCTGCACAGTTATTTCATTTAAAATAATTATATTGTGAACTTCAAGCATTTAATTAATTGTGTGTGTGTTTGTGTGTATGTATACATACCTACACGGGTTGCTTGCTCCAAGGTGCATGAGTGGAAGTGAGAGGCCAGCCTTTGGAGTCAGTTCTCTCTGTCCACCATGTGTTTCCTGGGTTTGAACTCAGGTTTTCAAGCTTGACAGCAAGCCCTTTTCTGCTGAGCCATCCTGCCTGTCCATGAAGTCAACTTTCCATCTCTCACTGTTTATTTTTTGCTTATTTCTCCTAAAGATGGTCCTACTTGTTAATAACTTTTACATTTAAAATCATGACCAGATATGAGAAGGAGATAGAAACGAAGCTGGCTGGCGCTGGCCAGACTGCCCTGGGAACACCGTGGTGCAGTCAGGTCAGCTCATGTGGTAGTGAGTGTGAAGACTGAAGGTCAGGAAGCCAGGGAGAAGGGAAGACCAGGCCATGTTGAGGAAGCCTGTGTTGGAGAAGAGGCCATTTGTACTTGGACTTCAAGGAGTTGGTGGGTTAGTTGAGAGGAAGGGGCACTTGTGGGGGTGGGAAGCTTACTGTGGAAGGGGTGGTGCCATGGGGAGTTTAGCTTGGTCTGGGGACCTAAAGAATTATGCTGAGGGGCTGGCTTGATGCTCAGCAGCTAAAAGTGCTTGCTGCCAAGCCTGACGATAGGAGTTTGTTCCTGGCACCCACATGGTGGAAGGAGAGAACCAATTATAAGTTGTCCCATGGCCTTCATGCCTGCATGTGCCCTCTTCCAATAAATATATAAATGTAACAAAATAAAAAAAAAACAGTTATTCTCATAACATTTCAAAGGTAGAAGAGATGTGAAAATTAATCTAGAGCTACTTGATTGACAGATAAAGGAACTGAGGCCTAGAGAGACAGGTGACTTCCTTTCCAAATGCTGTAAGTACAAAACCAAACAAAGGAGAGGATTTCCTGTACCCACACTGGCACTGGCATTGAAAAAGAAGACTTAGAAACCAATATATGAATGAACCAGACCCCCAGGGCAAAGCACAGCATGAGTGAAATTTGCCTAGTATATTTCTGTGCTTAGCTTGATCTCCCGTAAATAATAGAAGAGTTTGGGATACTCCAGGTGGAAAAGTTTCCACATGACACTGGCCTGAAAATGTTCAAGAGGGTTCTCTCTCTCTCTCTTCTTCCTTCCCTCCGCCTACTCCTCCTTTTCCTCCTTGTTCTTCCCCTCCTCCTCATCCTCCTCTTCTTCCTCCTCCCCCTCCTCCTTCTCCTCCTCCTCTTCCTCCTCCTCCCCCTTCTCTTCCTCCTCCTCCTCCTCCTCCTCCTCTTCCTCCTCCTCCCCCTCCTCCTTCTCCTCTTCCTCCTCCTCCTCCCCCTTCTCCTCTTCCTCCCCCTCCCCCTTTTGGTTTTAATGGAGTCATGACTCAGTGTTGGAGCGACTGACTGTCTATTCTCATGTGCTGCTGGCGTTGTCTTGCTGAATGGCTGGGTAGATCCCTGACAAGCAGAATACTGGAAAAGGTGTGGGGATGGAATGGGAGGAGGGTCAGACATTCTGGGCAGTGTAGTATGCACTTAATTCAAAATAGCTCCCTCTATCCTGGGCAGAATTCACACCGTTCAGCCAACTCAGCCAACATTTATCGAGCACATTAAGTAGGTGGCACATTCAGCCCTGAGCTCAGGCTCCTGAGCTGAGTCCGGCCCTTTGCTGTAAGGGCATAAAGAGAAGGCAAGGGGCCTGAGTCTTGGGAGGGCCTGATGTCTGGGCCACAGGCTGCCACTCTCACTGCGGCCTGAAGGGACACATTCAGTTCATGTGAGGGGTAAACATTTCATCCTGAAGTCGATTACTCAAGGCATGTTTGACGGAAATGTTTCCTGAAAGTTGTAGACTTCCTAGTGAGAGCAGACTGGCCTTTGGCTTTGAGACCCTGGTAACTGAACTGCTGTACGTAGATGGGTTAGTTGGGAGACTGCTGGACATCCATGAGACAGAGAGTGAGCATGCGCTCCAGACACTCCTTGTTTTTTCTTTTTCTTTTTTTTTCTTTTACACCGTGTCATAGATGTAGGCACCGTGTGTCTGCTTTACACCATGTCATAGGACTGGGCCTGGTAGCAGAGCCTGTAGTCTCCTTTGCTCAAGAGGCTGAGGTGAGAGGTTTGCTGTGCCAGGACTTTAAGTCCAGCCTGAGCAATATACTGAGACTGTCAATTAATCCTTAATTATCAACCAACTAGTAATAAATAAAGTCATTTCTGCTTTTCTCAGTCCCAGCCCTGCCTTACTGTCCTGCTGACCCGCGGTTTCCTGTGGCAGTTGTGTGAGAGCGATGCTCTGCACTGCAGTCTATAGAGGACAGGGAGGGGGGTCTGGGTATAGCTGTACAGTCAGTGATTCCTCTTTGATGCTGTAGTTTAATCCTGATTCCTGAGTAATTCAGGAAGACGGATTCTAGAGGGCTAGTGCAGAGGACACCTTTATTGCTTTTCTTTAACTTTGTATTGTGACAATTTGAAATATACTCAAAGTAGAGAGACTGTCATAATCTGCACACAGCAGCCACCTGACTTCAGTTAATCAGACTTCAGATAATCAGTTTCTTGTTCTAGTGCAGGGACCACCCCGTGTGTGTGGACATTACCTTGGAGCTGAGGGGTGCTCTCAGGTGAGGATTCCCTCTAAACCTAGCGGACAGAACCGGCCAGTCTCCCTTTTCATCCTGTCAGCAGCTTCTAGCAGAGTTGAATTTATGTGTTTCAGATATTATTCAGATAAAATATTAAGGATTTGGGAGATTCCTCAGTTGGGCATGCGTGAGTATCTGAGCTTGGTCCTCCAGACCTTCCTAAAGGTCTGGGCACGGTGGTACTCACTGTAAGCTCAATGCTGGGGAGGGGGACAGGTGGGACTGTGACTCACTGGCCAGCTAGTCTGACCTACCTGTCAGCTTCAGGCTAGGGAGAGCCCTTTGTCTTCAGGGAAAGGTGGACAACACCTGTCCTAGTCAGTGCTCTGGTGCGGTGAAGAGTCACCATGACCAAGGCGACTCCTGAAGGAACCATTTAATTAGGGCTGGCTTACATTTCAGAGGTTTAGTCCATTGCCATGGCAGGAAGCATGGCAGCAGGAAGGCGTGGTGCTGGAAAGTAACTGAGAGTTCTGTAGAGAGAGACGCCGGGCCTGGCTTGAACATTTGAAACTCCAAGGCACCCCAGAGCCTTCCTGCCTCCAGCGAGGCCACACCCACTCCAGGGCACACCTCCTAGCTGGCCACTCCTCAGGAGCCTCAGACTGCCATTCTCACTCAAACCACCACGAAGCCTGCAGAATAATCCCTGAGATTATCCTCTGCCTCCACACATTTGGAGCAGCACACACTGAGTTTTTAAGTGTTTCATTGTGTTCCTTCCTTAATTTTGGAAAATTGGAGTGTGCGTGTGTGCGTGTGTGTGTGTGTGTGTGTGTGTGTGTGTGGTATGTGGTGTGTCCGCATGATTACGGGGGTGGGTGTATATGCAGAGACAGGTGCGAGACATTGGGTGTCTTTATCTTTCTCCTTATTATGATCTTAAATCTCAAATTTATATGCACTTGTAAAAATTTCACAGTACAGACATGTTTGATGTCCGAGATGAAAAGTTGGTTTCTCCAGGTGCACACACTGCACACAACCAGTGCAGTGAGGGTTTGCTTGTGTAACCAGAGTCATAGTATCCATGGTGTTCTGCAGCTTTACCTGTAACGGGCTCATTTCCATGTTGAATATCTGTCAGTCTAAAGTGTTTTTTTTTCAGTAGCTGCTTCATAGTTTTGATAGCGAGGCACTGTTATTTGTTCTGCTAGAACTATGCACATACATATATTTGTTTAATTACATTTGAATTTTACTCATTTTGTGTGTACATACACACATAGATGTATATGCATATATGGGTGGGGGCTCAAGTGTGCGGTCAGAGGTCAGCTGGTGGACGTTCCATTTTCTCCTCCCGCTATGTGGGTCCTAAGGATGGAAGTCAGGTTGTCAGCCTGGGCAGCGTGCACCTTTACCTGCTGAGCCATCTCTGCTGTGCTTGTTCTGTTCTATTTTAATTAACCCCTTCCTTTAAACTGATTAAAAGATTACTGTATATATTTCTCTGAGCATCTTACATGGGTGGAGTAATTTGCCAAGGCTGTAACAAAAAGCCACAAGTGGTGCAGCCGGCTAATCTGGCTGTTGGCTTCAGTGTTTCTGTTGACAGCTGTCTTCTCTTTTGTGAATGCATTCAGAATACTAGGTCAGGAAATCGTGAATGCGTTCACAACGATGACGACGATGATTGTAGCTGCATTACTGAAACATAATTCACTCTTTTGTATAATATGTCGCTCATTGGCTCTTTTGCACAGGCACAGTTATATAACCGACATCATTGTCTAATTGAACATTACTGGATTTGTCTGTCTGTGTGTGGATGTGCATATATGTCATGACATGCTTGTGGAAGTCCGAGCACAGCTTGCAGGAATCCACTCTCTCCTACCACAGGGGCCCTGGGGAATTGAACTCAGGTCATCAGACTTGGCCGCAAGTGGCTTTACCTGCCGAGCCACTGGGCCACCATTATCTAACTTTAGAATCCTCATCATCTGAGGAAGGAATTCCACAGTTATCAGCGCCACGCTCCATCTCAGTGCCTGGCAGTGCCAACCGTTAGTCACTTTTCCACCCCTGAGTGTTTTTCTGTAGCTCTCCTAGCTATTTCGTAAGTGCCATACGACATGCTCATTTCACGGAGAGGCGCTATTTTCCAGTTGTCTTATTCACACTGTGTTATGAATTCAGTACACTTAGTTTCATTAATATCACATACTCCCTGTAGACACGTGCCATATTTTATTTATCTGCTCATCAGTTGTTGGACATGTGGGTTGATTCTCCTAAGTGACTATCGCGAATAACTGTGTTTTGAACATTTGTGTGTTGTGTAGATGAAGATTTTCTGCTCTCTTGAGTGTTTTCTTAGGAGTGAAGCGGCTGGGACAGAGTGCCTCTCATGGTTAATGAACTACAAGACGATGCCATGTTGCAGCAGTGTACATGGCTCCAGCGTTTCCATGTGCTCGCCAACAGCTGTCATCCTCTTTGAGTTCTGTCACCTGGACTTCTAAAGATGGCACATTCTGCTCCTTTGCCTTGGTCCATGTGTGTGATTTACATACCTCACAAGACGTACCCAGCTTACCACAGTGACCTGGATCTAAAGCTTTGAGTTTAGTTAATGCATGGCTTTTGTGTGCTCCCTACGGTGAAGCTAGGTTACTGATGCCTGCGGTTCAGTGGATTAAGTTTTTCATAAAAAATTCTTAAGATGCATAAGTCAAATGCAAGCTTCAATGTATAAAGCCGTGTGTTACATGTGTGCAGTCACATACATGCCATAGTGTTAAATGATGTTCAGTGTTTAATAAGTCTATTGTTGGTTTTTTCATGATATTTATTAATTTCAAGCCATGTCAGATCTCAGGGAATTCAATACCTGGGCGGCTAGGCAGAGATTTCATTCTGTCATCCTTTCACACCATTCTTTCCCCTTTCTCCTGCTTCTCTCTCTCCATTCTGCTTCATTTTGCTTTTCTATTCTGCCTCTCCTGCTGGCACCTTTAATCTTTTTCCCAAACCCCCTCTCCATGTACAGGCCTTCACCACAAAACAATGGTATCTTAGCATACTCCCCTGATATGGCAGACCTTTGATGTGCTTGGTCACCTTCAACTGTGAACAGTTAGCCGTTACCTGTGGAGATCTGAGCGGCTGGCACAGAGGTGTGAATGCTTAGGAAGCAGCCGCAATGCAACAGGTTTCACAGCTGCTAGGCAATAGGAAGCCCTTTTACAAACCAAAAACAGCACACAAGAGTAAAATATCCCACAACACCATAGCATGTGTGTGTGGAGGACTTAGGACAACTTTGGGTGCACATTCTTATCTTTTACCTTGTTTGAGTCTCACCCAAGAACTCCAGGTTGGTTGGCCCCTCAGATTCTGGAAATCTTCCTGTCTCTGCTTCTTATCTTGGGTAGGAATGCTGGGATTAACATCACGGGATACTGTATCCAACTTTACATGGGTCCTAGGGATATGAACTCTGGTCCTCATGCTTGCAAGGCAAGCTTCTTACCCACTGAGCCGCACCCCCAGCCCTGAACACCATTGTTATGGAACAATATGAGCATAGCCCTGAGAGAATCTGGCAGTCTCTGAGATTTTTCATAGTTTAACATCTGAGCGTCTCAGGAGTGTGTCACCACAACTGTCCCTTTCCTCCTGGTCAGAAGCGATACACGTCTTGGGATTCCTGGAGAATTTCTTTGACTCTCTATGAGGAAGGTGTGGCAATGTTGTCCACTTGGTGCTGACTTTATCCACTAGATTAGTGAGGTCACTGGATTAGAACACTGGGTTGTATTTATTTCTCATCTCGTTTCTTGAAGTTACTCTATCTTGAACATTCTATCATTGTCTATTTGTATCGCAGTGGATCATGCGTTTCACAAGTACACACCATGCATTCTAGTAAGGACATATGATCAGAAGTGTTAGAGATTGCTGCATTAAGGCATGGGTACAACTCACATCTGAGGTCCATCATGAACTCTGAGGAGGCCGCGGAAGGCCACCATTGGCAGTTCATAGAGACTGCCGTGGAGGATGAACTGGAGAGCTCCAGCCACAGAGCTCACGGAGCCCTGGAGACCCCTGTCACAGCTGGAGGTCGGGTTACCAAAGGTGGGAGTGGCATGCCTGGTGTGGTGGCAGAGCTGGAATCGGGATGCTCGCCTGCTGCAGGGTTTGTCACGCAGGAGCACACCTCATCATGCTCTGGTCCTACAAAGAAGTATGGAGGCCGTGGGAGAGGCGCTTAGCTGGTAAACGGCTTACTGCTCCGCCTGGGCGTCTGAACTCAATGCTTGGCAGCCTTCATGAAGACAGAGGGAGAGAACGGACTCCACAAAGTTGTCCTTTGACCTCCATGCGTGTGCCGCTCCCCCAACGCACATATCATAAATATGATGGAGGGAAGGTGAGCGGTGATAAAAATTGTGTTTTAAAGAGCGATGGATGGACAGAAGCATGTGTGTCAGAAGTACTCATTCATATTTATTTACCTTGACCTTGAATCCAAGGGAAATGTTTTTCCAAGGGAACAACAAGGGACTTCATTCATTCATTCAACAGATAAGCCTCCAGAGAGTGAGTTAAAAATTTCTATCTTCATGGACCTTGTGTTCCGTTTGGGAGAAAATCAATTCGCAAGTCACCTGACTACATTTTACAGAATTTTGGGAAACTTGGGTTTGACCACCTAGAGTCTTGTCTTGTGAGTGGGTGTGGGAGCGTGTGCACACCACGAGCTCCAAGCTCTGAACAGCCTCTGGGGCCTCGGTCTGTACAGAGGTATTGCCCCTCACCTGTAGCTCCACTCCCTGACCCCTTGGACCTGCTGCCTTCAGCAGCCAGAGTTCTCTTTTTGAGACAGAACACTGGTACCTGGGTCTCACCAATGAGGCTGGGCTGGCTGGCCAGAGAGGCCCAGGTATCTGCCTCCCCAGCACTGAGATTATAAGCCTTAGCCACCACACGCTAGCCAGTGGGTGCCGATGAGCAGAGGCAGGTGGTCATGCTTGTGTGGCAAGTACTGGAGCTATCACCCCAGCCCCTACATGTGGCCAGTGATTACTGTATCGGACCAGGTCATCATAAAGTACTTCTCACTGGTATGTTATACTGGGCAGGTCTGACCTCTAAACACAGCTTCCTACCTCTGCCCCACACTATGATTTCACCTGGCCCCATCTAGCCTTTTGTGGCCAGTGTTGATCCTATGAAAGGAAGTGGTTTGATGGTACACTGTCCTAAGTCCCTTCCTAATCAGGTCAGTGGCCACTTTTCCTTTTTTTTTTTTTTTTGTTTTTTGAGACAGGGTTTTTCTGTTGTAACTCTGGCTGTCCTGGAACTCCCTCTGTAGACCAGGCTGGCCTCACACTCACAGAGATCTGCCCTGCTGCTATCTCCCAAGTGCTGGGATTAAAGGTGTGCACCACCACCTCCCGGCTAGCAGCCACTTTCAATAGCCACTACATCTCTGTGTAGGGGTAGCCACTGGCAATAAGCCTGTAACAAGTCCCATCACTGTCTCCAGATGGTATTAGAGACAAGGATCTAAAGAAGGGCCAGCCAGTGGCATTAGGATTGCCATGAATGTCCAGGACTCCCTAGGTGACTTCGCTCTGTGAGACTAGTCCTCCCACTCCCAGGTGCTTCCAAACTTACATTTTTTTCCTCTTGGATTTGCATTGTGCTCTTAGTCTTGGGATTGGAAGTGAGTGCAGCACAGAATGCTAGTTACTTTCATTTTTAGTTAATAGAAGGCTGCAGCTGAACGACGGAAACATCTGAGAGTGTGCAGATCAGCAGCGCACCCTGATTCTCAAGGACAGCCACCGCGCTCTGCGACCGTGTCCGTGTGCAGTGGACAGTGTTTTACCCCTGCAGATGTTCAGTAAACATTGGTCCTAAGAGTTTCCACACATGTAGACATGTGTGTGTCCTTTACCTTAGCATTTGAAAAAGTGAAAGTTCTGAACAAACCTGTTTGTAGGGGTGTGGAGAGCTGGATCAGTAGTTATGAGAGCAAGCTACAGTAGGGTGCCAGGCAGCCACTGAAAACGGACTGGGGAAGATTTCCGTAGTGCTCTGAGTGAAAACTGCACGTGTGGGCATGTCAGATGTGTTATGGGGTGACTAACAGCATTGCCAGTTGTCATTGGATGGTGCGGTTTTAGGCAGTCTTACTTTTTCTTTGCGTTTCATGACTTTGTTTCTTCCTTACTTTATCTTTGACTCATGTGCGCATGTGTGTGTGTGTGTGTGTGTGCGTGTGTGTGTATGCGTGCGTGCGTGCGTATGTGCGCGCGCGTGTGTGTGTGCATGCGTGTGTGTGTGCGCGCGCGCGTGTGTGTATATGTGTGCGTGTGTGTGCGTGCGTGCGTGTGTGTGTGTGTGTGTGTGTGTGTGTGTAGACCAGAGGCCAGACGTCTTCATCAGTCATTCTCCACTTTTATTCTTATTCATTTATTTGCTTATTTATTTATTCATTTTGTTTGTTCATTTAAATTCATTTATTTTTGAGACAGGATCTCTCTGTGTAGTCCGCTATGTAGACCAAGCTGGCCGCGAACTCGGCGGATCTGCCTGCGTCTGCTGGGACTAAAGACTCGTACCACATGCTCAGTTCACTTTTGTGTTTTGAGATGATGTCTCACTGATAGTGGAGCTTGCTAGACCAGGTCAGTGAGACCTAGGGATCCCTCTGCTCTGCCTACACAGCTTGAGGATTGCAGGCACATGCTACCTACCACTCCTGGCTTTTCCGTGGGTTCTGGGGATGGCCGTCAGGCCCTCACACTTGTATTTCAAGCGCTTTACCAGCTGAGCCCTCTCTGGCCTAACCTGTGCTTTCCTAATGAAGGGGTCAGGTTCTCATGGGTACCTACTGTGTGCCAGGCATATTAATAAAACTTTGCTAATCATGTGTGCCCTGAAGAGTAGATGCTTTGGTAGGTGGTGCTTTTGAAACGTGGAGATGGACAACTGGCCAGTGGATGGCAGAGCCTGGTTCACTGTCCCCTATGAGGCTGGGCGTAGGGAGCCTGTGTGCTTTTTCAGAACCTGGCATTATCAGGGCACTAAAGAGAATCAGCTGACTTTGGAGGTCATCTGGTGTTGGCAGGAGGTGTTGTGACTCGCCCAAGGTCTTAAGCTGGCTGGAGAGAGGTAAACAAGCCTGAAAGCAGCGGGTCTGTGGATTTCGTGGTGGAGCTGCACTAAAAATGGCCTTGAGTAGCCAAAGGCTCTGGTTTGTTTGTAAATGTAATGACCTTGATTAATCTCTAGATGGGTTTGACCCCTTTGCTTCTCCCAAGGTGCCTGAGGAAGGAGAGACTCCAGTATGGTCTAGTTCATCAGTCTAGTCCTTTGAAGTCTGTGTTTATCTGACCTGATTTTTCTTCCACTTCAGGATCATAGAGCTGTTTTCTGAAGCCATGTTGCCTGTGCCTGGTGTGTTACTGGAGGCAGTCTCTCTCTATTCCCTCTAGGTACTGGAGTGGCCAAAGGGTGTTTATGTGAAAACAGCACTCTTCTTCCCACTGTTCTTCCGTACTTGCCCTGTCAAGAAAGTTCCCCAAATGCTTGGGTCTGTTTCCCTTCCTGCCTTTGTTCCTTCCATTCTATAGTCAGTACTGGTGTTTAGTAGGAGGGAGTTTATCCCCTTGTACTGAATGTCTTGCCATTTGTATTTCTACATATATTCGTTAGGCTGTGAAGTCCTGCCGAAGGGGAAGCCAGGTATGCAGCTATGTCCCGGTAATCCCACACTTTCTCTCTGGCATATCCAAATTGTCAGTGTCACTCTATGCTTTGGGAACATATTTAAGTAGCAGTGTGCTTGCTTCCTTAGCACACTTGATACTCCCAGCAGACCAGCCAGTATGACTGCCAAGTGTCTCGTGGAAGGCAGCATACACTGCTTGGGTATGGGATGCCAAAGGGATGATTCTCATTCTGAGTGGGACAGAGTGGGATCGTGTGATTCTAACATGCTGTTCAGGACTACACGCAATCTGAAATGTGTAAATTGTCAGGAACTTATCATGTGTTACTCTGGAACTGGTCTACTGCGATAACTGAACTGCAGAAAGCACAGTTGTGGATAAGGAGGGAGAAGACGGGGCGTCAAGCTTGCTTTCGATGTAGGACAACATTCAGTGGATGCTGAGCATTGTTCATCTGTTATGCTACTGACTGTAGAAATGACGCCCTGGGCTTGGGTATACAAAGCCCTTGACCCTGCCTTACCCCCTTTCTGTTTATGCTCAGAAGTAGAACTGCTGGGTCATACAGTTAAATTATACGTAACGTTCTGAAGACATTTCCGACCTCGACATTCTCGCCAGCAGTGTTCAGGGTTCTTGTTTCCTCCTGCTGTCAGTTCTTCCCTTTCCCCTCTTCCTCCTTCTTCTTTTGTAGTAGCCATCTAGTGACTGTCAGCTGTTGCTTTTCACCCATCCACGTCTGTTTGAGCATCTGCCTTTTTCTCCCGTCATCTACTTGCGCTTTGGCATTCTCTAACCCTTTGCCTCTGTGCTGTATTTTGGCTCTGACTTCTCTGCTGTTTAATTTCTCTTGCTCTGTGTACAGTGCACTTTAAATAGATCCCATTCATTGGCTCTTAATTTGGTTAGTTCGTTATTTGTTTCTTTCAGAAAACAACCTTTGGAATGAATTTTCCTCTTCCCAGGCAAACCAAGAGGCTATGAAGAGTTATTCTCACTGTCTGGGTGCCCTTTTGCAGGGATGGCTCTATGAGAAGGGGGACCAGCTACTTTCAAGATTGTCTTTAAGTTTTTGTGTTCTTCCCTGGTGGTCAAGTCAGATCTCTTTAGCTTTGCCTAAGGAAAAAGCCTCTCCACCCCCAATATATCCAGTTTATATTTGTCGCCCGCAACCCCCCCAGCTGTGGCAATTCTCAGCTCTCCTTGGTTTTGACCTTAACAGTGGAGCCCTGGTCATGTGTTCTGAGTTTCCTTCATGTTTTTCTTGGGATCACTCACAGCTTTTGAAGGGACTGCCACAGAGATGAAGTGTGCATTACATTATATCAGGCTTACACCAGCATGACTTAGCATTGTTCATGTTGACCTTGGTCACCTGGCTGAGGTAATGGTTTGTCATTTGTAATGTAAAATTACCTCTTCCCTAATGTGCTCTTTGGAAGGAAGCCAACTAGGAAAACGTAAATCTGGTGGTTCAAATTAAAACCAGTGTTTTGAACTAAAATAATTTTTTAATTGTTTTAAAGACAAATTTTTTAAAAAATGCACATAAAAGTTGGGGGGAGAAAAGGCCAGGTGTGGTGGGACATGCATTTAATTACAGCAGATTGGGGCCAGCATGGGTCTATATGTACTAAGTTCAGGCCAGACCAGGCCAGGCCAGCTAACATACATTCTGCCTCAAAAACCAAAAAAACAAAAACAAGAAGGATCATTTGGCATTTGCAATCAGGTAAATTTATAAACTGGACACAAAACCGCAAGACAGCGCCGGGGGGATCTGACTCAACTACTACGACTCAGCTGCTTCTCTAGCGGCAGCACGCAAGGGCAGAAGTAATGATTGCAGTTTTGTCAGAAAAGAGAGGTTTTGTGGTTTCCAAAAATTGCACCAAGGTAAAGCAGAGCTCTAACCGATGCAGGCGTGTTGTCAGGCGTTAGCAGTACTGCCCTCACTACACGTTCATTGGACAGTAGCGCAACCCCAAGAAAAGGATGGTTGCCCACGGTCGCGCGCACCCGACAGCCGGGAAGCTCCGAACCCGGGTTAGGTTGCGGTGACCACTTCGCGAGGCCTGCCCCAGCCTGCCAGGTAGACAGCATTTTCCACGACTGCAGCTCCCGACGCCGAATACCCTCTCTGCTCTTCTCAAACTCCCAAGGGGCTTCCAGTCTTCTGTCGGGTTTACCCATAAGGCCACGCGCCACAAGCCTGAAAATTTGCATACGCGCCTCTCTGGGCGGGGCCGGAGGGAGGCTTAGCGGTGTCCTTTTTGTGCCTGACCTGGTTAATTTGCATACGCAGCTCGGGGCCGGGGCGGGGCCGTGGTGGGCTCCTGTGGGTTGCGCTGCTTGTGTTTCAGTGGCGGTTCTCTCGGAAGTTTTTCTCTCTGGTTTTTCCGTGCGAGCACCCTTTCCTGGCCAGCCTGCTCAGCTTCTCAGTCACTAGGCGCCCCAGGCTCTGGGAACGTAGGAACCAGATATGCTGGCTACTTCCCGCGCTGCTGACACTCTGCTGTTTCCTGTTTCAGGTGGTTCTCCTGGGCATGGACATATTGTCGGCACTGGTGACCAGGCTGCAAGACCGGTTCAAGGCTCAGATCGGCACAGGTGAGCCGCGGCCGCAGGCTTGCATCCTCCCCTCCCACTCCGGACTCACCCCACATCACGGCCTCACTGCCCCGAACTGGCACCTTTCCCTCTAATCCCAAATTATTCCTTCCTGCTGTGGCCTTTGAATATGAAACATCACCGATTGAAGATTTTATGCAAGGCTAGCCGTCAGACTTGATGCCAGCCAGAACATATTGTCCCCAACCCCTCCTCTGAGAGGCGGTTTTCTTGAAAAGAACTACAAAAAAAGGGAGCCAGTTGGATTTTCCCACAGTTTAGACATCAGTAAATCAAGGTGTTTACTTGTAGCAATGTGAACATGAAGCAGTTTTGTTTATACAACTGTTTCAGTAGAGAATCTCTCCCTTCCTGTTTCCTTTCTCTCCCTTTTGTATGGGCAGCGGTAGACCCCTTGGCCTGTGTGTGCCTGTCAAGCACGCTAACCGCTGAGCAACAGTGTCAGCTGGAATTTCATTATCAGTGTTTGTGCTTTCCTTTTCTGTAGCTTTGTGGTCAGTATGCCCACTGAGAAGAATAGTGGGACCATAAGAAAACTTACTGCTGGGAATATTTGAACTGTTTTCCATTTCCCTCCTACATTCTCACAAGGGCTCTAAAAGACTCGGAGCAGGCATGAGCAGGCAGGCCTATGCTTCAGTGTGTGGATTGTCTGTGCTATAAGTAAAATGTAGCCAGTGTCAATGAATCATGTTGATCCCCTTTGCCCCAAGACAGGGCCTGTTGTTTAATGTTTTTATTAGCAGATGTCAGTTACACAGCATGACATTCATATCTACAGTGTATTTTGATCTTATTCCTGACTCTTGCACTTACCTTCTATTCCCCCTCCCACTCCTGCTGATACCCTTCCTTTCCCACCTGTTTCCCTTCTATTTTTATGTCTTTTTTTCCCCCCTCCCATGGCCCACTAAGTTTCATTAGGGTTGCTTACAGAAGCATAGGTAAGCTGGATGGTGATGGCACATGCCTTTAATCCCCTCCCTCCCTCCCTCCCTCTCTCTCTCCCTCTTTCTTTCTTTGTCTTCCTTCTTCTTCCTCCCCCCCCCCCAACACACACACACACTTGGTGCCATGTAGCCTTGTCTGGCCTGGCCTTGAGCATTCCATGCAGCAAAGGATGACCTTAAACTCCTGATCCTCCTTTTTCCATATCCTGAGTCCTGAGATTGTATGCATGCACTACTCACCCAGCTCTCTCCTGCTCCAGCTCACTGCGGATGAGCAGTGGGTGACCTCAGATCCCCAGATCTTTCTTCATTTAATTCAGTTTCCTTTGCTTTCCAGTGTTGCCAAGTCTAATAGACAGGCTGGGAGATGCTAAAGACTCTGTGAGGGAGCAAGACCAAACCCTGCTGCTAAAGATCATGGACCAAGCTGCTAACCCCCAGGTAGGGAAAGAGGCCCACGTGTGCAGTGTGAAACTCCTGGAGCTTTGCTTCTTTTAAGTTGGCAGGTTAGAGACCACAGTCATTCCTTATGAGAAATTTAAATATATAAATAGCAAAATGTATCACTTGAATAAATTAGTATGCTGGACATGGGTGTTGAGTGTTTGATTAATCCTTTTGGGTCTTTAGCTCATTTATGTGACTGGCTTGCTCTCAGAAAAGGGGCATCTGTTGTTATCCAAGGAGCCAGTAGGTCTGACGTGGGCCCTGGTTCCTGGGCTTGCTAGAATGAACTGACACGGCCCTGTCTTCCAGGGTCCCACTGGCCATTGTTAGGAGGTGCAGCTGGGGCAGCTGGCACCAATTTCCTGGGGGAGGTAAAACAAGTATTGGGGTGAGCCTCTGTGAGGGGGACTGCTGTAGACAGAAAGCAGTGTGCATGCCTGCTGTCCTTTGGGCTGTACCGTTCTCAGTCATAAATGGTATAACTGTATCCTCTGAGCACTGTGGGTGGGATCGGCTAGTGCTCTGTAAGTGAACATGCCTTTCACACTAACTAGATGTGTCTGTTAAAGTAATGCCCCGTCCCTTTTCAGTGTAGCTGTGAGAGGGTCCTGGGGTTGGTGGCAGTGTGACCAGTTTGGTTCCTGCCAAGAGGCCCTTGCTCTGCTGACTCCTTCCTTACTGTGAAGGGCTGCGGAGGCCTTACCTTCTGACCTGTTCCTCTCACCTGCAGTATGTGTGGGACAGAATGCTCGGAGGCTTCAAACACAAGAACTTCCGCACGAGGGAGGGCATCTGCCTCTGCCTCGTCGCCACACTCAACGCGTAAGTCTGGGGTGAACCTGCGCACTGTGCTCGGCTAAAGCCTGGGGTTTGTTGTTGTTGTCGTTGTTTGTTTTTAAGGTAGAGTCTCGTGTAACCCTTCTGGTCTTGAGCTCCCTTTGTAGCTGGTACGTCTTGGACTTCTGATCCTCCTGCCCCCGCCCCTCAAGAACTGGGACTACAGGCACAGGCCAGCATGTACCCCATTCATTTGGTTCTGGAGAAGCACTTTAAAACCTGAATTACATTTCCAGGCTCTTGACGAACGCTCTAAAAACAAAACAAAGCAAACAGTACCACCACCACCTTCTGAAGTGATTAGATCTACAGGTAGTTGTAAAGAAATGTATTTGGAAGTATCTCCTCTCTTCCACCTGACCAGTGGTAAGATTTTGTGTAGGGTTGGTGTAGCCTCCAGTGCCCTGCGGGGTGCCCTGGTGCTGTCCTCAGAGCTTGCGTTGCCGCAGCTGCGCACAGGCCTGTGTGTGTACACAGCTCCCATCCGCTGCCTTCTGTCAGTACAGTTCCTAGTCTATGGCGACCACTGTTTGCACTCAGTCTCTGATCTTGTTGCTTCAAACAAGTGGAGTCAAGCCTTGTGTGGCCTTTCAAGGTTGCCTTTCAGATCTCTGTTTGGTTGAATTTCCTAGAGGTTGCACTGTCTGGTGCTGATGGTGAGAAGTTATTTTGGGTGGGCCTCCTGGCGTGTAGCTATGGGCGTGTATGCAAGTTGTTGCATGAGTGTCTGTGCACCGTGTGTGTGTGTGTGTGTGTGTGTGTGTGTGTGTGTGTGTTCCTGGTACCCATGGAGGCTAGAAGAGCGCATTAGATCCTCTGGGACTGGTGGTTGTAAGCTACCGTGCGGGTGCTAGTATTGAACCCAGGTCCTCTGGAAGAGCAGCCAGTGCTCTTAACCACGGAGCCCCCGCCCAGCACCACCACCTCGCCTTTACTGGTTTTAAAAGAAGCTGCTGAAATAGTTTCCAGAGCTGTCTGTGCTGTTGTGTCATGTGACTTCACAAAGGTTGTCTGCGGCGCCAGCATTGCAATGGTGAAAAGTGACTAACAGACTGGAGAGAGTTACGCGCGTGAGAGTGCTGGCTTCTCTTTCAGAGGACCTGAGTTTTGTTCCCAGCATCGTCTCCCACATCAGGTGACTTATAAACTTCACCTCGGGATCTGATATCCTTTTCTGGCATTTACGCAGACAGACAGACAGACAGACATTCACCTAAATAAAAGTAAACATCAAAGGAAAATGGCGACCGTGAAGTTAGTTCCCAGGGCCATGTGTAGTCAAGTGCTTGGCAGCCATCTTGTCCCTGTCTTGTCACTAGCAGCATGACGGAATGTCTGGTGCCCTCCAGAGACGGCCCCCAAGGAGTGTGCTTGGGCCCGCTGAGTTTGGCAGAGCAGGAAGTATGACCGACACAGCAGAGCTGGAGGCTGACACCAGCAGGATGGCCAGGAGCAGGCTGACTCGGCCTTCAGGCCAGGGCATTGACGGGCCTGAGCTCTGCAAGCGGGCTCTGGGTGCACTTGCTTTGGAACCATTTTGAGTAGAATGGCGGGAACCTTGGTGTGAGGGGCTAATGGCACCTTGGGGCGGAGGAGGGCAAGTGTGGGCAGCCATGTCTTTCTTCCCTGTGTTCTCACCTGTGCCTTTCATTTTCAGCTCCGGGGCACAGACTCTAACACTAAGCAAGATCGTGCCGCATATGTGTAACTTACTGGGTGACCCTAACAGCCAGGTGAGTGGGAAGAGGACCTGTGGCCTGTGAAGGTGCAGCCTGGTCGTCTGTGTGTGCGGCAGGGGTGTGGGGCTCACCTCTGTGGAGCTCTGATTGTGATGTAAGAGAGTAGCCATCCATTGGCATTTATTGGCATCATGGCGAATGTCTCTGTGTGTTGGGCTGAGAGAAATCGTTAACCCGTAAATTGATGTTACTCAGACTGACCTTCTCGATAAGACTACTCTGCTCACCATTTCTTAGCCAAAGAGGGTGCTGGTGGGTAGAAAAAGGGCCTGGAGGGCTTGGCTGTGTTGCGGTGCCCTTCTGTATGGTGGCAGTCCTTGAATGGAACCCTTGAGAACTGTGCTTTAATTTTAGATATTTTGTTTGTGTGTGTGTGTGCGCGCACATGCCCATGAAAGCTAGACGGGAGCTTTGGATCCCTTGCTTCTGGAGTTTAGGGGTTTGTGAGCTGCCTGTTGTGGGTGTTGGGATTCTAATTGCAGTCTTTTGATAGAACAATAACCGCTCTTCACCACTGAGCCAAAGTCCTGCTCCTGTGACCCTGACCTAAGCTAAGCAGCGTGGGGGGAGAACAGTCCTTCCTTAATGTGGAGATGGGGAGGAATGTCACAATCTGTTGGCATCTGCTCTGTGGTCTATCAGGCAGTCTAGAGCATTCCAAAGTGGAGCTTCGGAGGGAGGGGCGGGCCCTCTCACCTGTTTGCTTCTGTTTTCACCCAGCCATTTTCACAGTGAGCTCATAGAAACTGAGAGAAGGTACTTCATTAGCTAGGGGGGCAGAAAGTGGTGTGCATGCACACACACAGATTCAAACACAGACACATTAACACACATACACAACAACAGGCACCTAATTTTAAGTCTGGATGCTGCGGTGCCTTCCAGGGGGCTGTGCTTTTCAGTGCTTTTGACTTTACTTCTCATCCTCAGACCTTTGGCCTTGTTTCTGCATTTTTTGTTTTCTGCAGGGGAAAGTCCCTTATAGAAGTCCCATTTGGAGATGTCAGTGCCATTACTTGGTACCTACTTGACTTTGTTTGTCATCAGGCTCATGGTGATGCTGTGGGTAGCTTTGGATCCACACCAGAGCACTGTGCACTGACACAACTTTGGTTGTGAGATAGAGCAGGTAGTGCTGTCTAACTTGATAGCACTCACTGCCTGGTGTCTCGCGTGGGGAGAAGCCCAGACATCACCCCAACAAGGCAGGCCCCAGCCCAGTACCCTCTGCTGTATGTGGGAGTTATGCCAGCATTTTCCTGCGCAGTTGGCAGCTCACAACCCTGCTCAGCTCAGAGCCCATGTTGATTTGGAGGGGCATTGGCAGTGAAATGTTAACATCTAGAAATTTGAAAGTGATATTCTTGTTCCCTTTAAAGATATCCAGATAAGCCTGAAAGGTCACCAGGTTCTTCCCAGGTTTTCACTTTTAAGGTTTTTGCTAAGGGAAGCTCATTTAACAAGCACATAGCACACAGCACCAAGAACAGCCCTGAACTGTGGGAAGGTTGGGAGGGGCTGTCTGTTATGAAGCACTCCCAGATTCCACCTCCCTTGTTAAGTTCCAGTGCAGATATTAACAAAATGTAAGATCTTTCTAGGGCTTTTGGCAAGGTTCTCCTCATTTTGGAGTAACCTGGGTTAAATATCACATGATCTGCACAGTCCTGCATTCTGAACACACTGACTCAGTGGTCTTCATGTTCGATATTAGGGACAGTGTTGGTATCAGTTTGAAGAGAATATATCAAACTTTGAGCTACCCAGGCTACACAAGAAGCCTAGAGTGAGACCTTGCCTGGCCTCGCACAGCTGACCCTGGGTGTGTGCACCTGGGTCTTGAGCCTGCTTCCCTTTTTGGCAGTAGTGTGTGCTTGCTCTTGAGTCTTTGTGTAAGTGGTTTGGAGGGTGATTTGTTTTAGCCTCTGGCATCACTGTTGGCACAACTTACTAGGAGTCCCCCAGCCTGAGGTGAGCACTGTCATCTGTAGAAGGCTCACACCTGCCACATGCAGTGGGTTTTGAGAAGCCCTTGGCTGGATTTTTGTAAATACATGAAATGCATTATTGTACTGATGATATCTTGAAGTATCTTCACAATATTGGTATGGGAGTACTTTCTGTGTACCAAATTTTGGGAGTCCTAGTTAGACCACACACATACATTCATGCACCAAAAAGCAGTGTGCATTACTGAAAGCCTGGCACTCCTGGGTTGATTCTCAGTAGTAGCAGCAATACAAATTGAAGTTGAAAGTAATGCCTTTAAGCAGGACTGCATCTGACTGCTCTAAATAACTGCCATAAAGATTGTATCAATTAAAAAAAAAAAAAAAAAAGAGGTACAGAGTATGGTGGCACGCGCCCTTAATCTTAGCATTCTCGAGGCAGAGATCTCAGAGTTCATGGCCAGCCTGATCTACATAGCAAGTGCCAGGAAAGCCAGGACTGCATAGTGAGATTGCATCTCAAAAACAAAGATTAGTGACCGGCAAGATGGCTCAGAAGTTGGGAACACTTACTGCTCCTTCAGAGAACCTGATTTCTGTTCTGACACGTCACATGGCAGCTCACAGCTATTGGTAACTCCAGTTCTGGGGCATCTGGTGCCCTCTGAGGGCACCAGGCACATACTAAGTGCATATACAGACATACATACATACATACATACATATGTATATGCATGCAAGCAAAACGCTAATACCCATAAAATTTAAAAATTAAAAAAAAAATGAGTGAAAAATTTTTTAAAAAATAAAATGTATAATGTGAAATTGTGTTAACAAACAAAACCAAATTACCACTTTCTGCCCGGAATCTGTAGGGCACTTGTACTTTATGGTCACCCTCGGGCATGGCCTGTTGCACTCCTGTGAACCTTAGGCCTTTAATAAAGATTGCCTATTACTTTCTTGTACTTTTTGTTTATCTCCATTTCTTCCCAGGTGAAAAAAAAATGAGGCTGGTACTTTAGGGCAATCTTATAGTCCCTGATTATAGCTGGGGTTCTCAACACTGAAAATAATCCCCACAGCCCCATGTGCCGTCAGACCTCTTTTCTTGTTTGTCAGTGCTGGGGAGGGAGCCTGGAGCCTCACGCATGTGAGGCAAGCCTTCCCCCTCCCCCCCCCAGCTAGAGCTGCAGCCCTCACACTGCTCCAGAGTGATTTCTCTGCACGCCTACACCTCACCTTGCCTGCACACTGCATCTCCTAGAAGTCAGTGCTGCCACCCTGCCTCCCTCAGCCAGTCACCTCAGCCAGCCATTGTTCTACCATTGAGCTTCGTTCCCAAAACCTTACAAAAATATTAAGTATTTTTATTCGTGTGTGTGTGTGTGTGCGCGCGCGCGCGCGCGCGCGCGCGCGCGTTGCTCGTGTGAGTACAGGTGCCTGAAGAGTCCAAATAAGGGCATTAGACCCGGTGATTCTGGAGTTGCAGGCAGGTGTGAGCCTCCTGGCACGGGCATTGAGAACTGGTCCTATCTTAGAGTGACTATTGCTGTGCTAAAACACCATGACTGGAGCAAGTTGGGGAGGAGAGGGTTTATGTGGCTTATTTTTCCACTACACTGTTCATCATTGAAGGACGTCAGGACAGGAACTCCCAACAGGGCAGGAATCTGGAGGCAGGAGCTGAGGCAGTGGCCGTGGAAGGGATGCTGCTTACTGCCTTGCTCCCTCTGGCTCCCTCCGCCTGCTTTATTATAGAACCCAGGACCACCTGCCCTGGGATGGCTCCACCTACAAATGGGCTGGGCTCTCTCCTTTCAGTCACTAATTAAGAAGATGCCCTACAGGCTTGCCTACAACAAAAGTGGATGCATTTTCCTAGTTGAGGCTCCCTCCTCGCTGATGACTTTAGCTCCTGTCACGCTGACATAAAATTATCCAGGACAAGTCCCTTGCAAGAGCAATACACATTCTTAACCGTCTCTCCAGCCCCAGCTCCAAACCGTAATTAGCAACTCCTTCGAGACCCTGTCCCTGCCTTGGGGCTTGAAGATTCAGCATTTGCATTTGGAAACAGTGTGAGATTTGAGAGACAAGATGAGTGACCTCTGGTTTATGGGTGCTGCTTCTTGTGACACTAGGTCAAACAAGGTCAGAACCGTTGCCTGTGTCTCTCCCTTTCTCCTTCATATTTTGGTTTCATTGCTGCTGACCAAAAATAAACCGTGTCGCCTTCTCATCTCTTCCTACTTGGCCTCTGTGCCGTTCTGTCTTAATTTTTTTCCTTTTTGTTTACAAAATTGTAAACTTACAGAAAAGCCGAAGAGCTGTCCAGCAAGCACTTTGTTTATATTTACACCTTGGCAGGTCTGTCTTACGTCTGCCTGTGTGTCACATATTTTAAGATGGAGGTATGTTTTCTGAACCAGTGTGAAACAGCACACAGACATAATGTTTTTTCTCCAGAAAGTTCAGTTCATTATATAGTAGCAGAGGCATTTTCTCACATACCCATGCGTTTTCTAAAATAACTGTGTGTGTGTAAAGAGCACACATGTCAAGGTCAAAGGACAATTTATGGGAGGCAGTTGTTTCTGCAGGGAATCTGGGGATCAAACAGGTTGTCGGCCTTGGCACCCACTGAGCCATCTCGATGCCGCCACATGCCATTTTTATACTAAAGATTTAATTAATACATTGATATTTAACGTACACACCATATTGAGGTTTCTCCGAGAAAATATGTCCACCCTGTTCCTTGGACCCTCTTCGCTGCCTGCATAGTTGGTCCTTGTGTCCGGCCAGGTGATGTACTTGCAGTTCGTGAGGGGCCCAAGTGCCTCCCACCTCTGAGCAGCAGGGTCATTTTTGGATCCTGACACTTGCCACCCTTTATCGAGTCCTGGCAAGATCTGATGATTTGGAGCACTGGCATGACCCCCCGCCCTTTCTGTGTAGGTGCGTATGAATGTGGGTGCACATGAGTGTATACGTGTGTGCACGTGCATATAGAAGCCAGAGGACAGCATTGGTATCATTCTTCATGCACTGTCCACCTTGTTTTCTGAGACCGTCTCACTGCCCTGGAATCCATTATGTAGGTTGGCCATTGAGCCCCAGGGTCAACATGTCTCTGCTTTCCTAGTGCTGATTTATTTTTTCCTTCCTCCCTCCTTCTTTCTTTCTTTCTTTCTTTCTTTCTTTCTTTCTTTCTTTCTTTCTTTCTTTCTTTCTTTCTTTCTTCCTTTCTTTTCTCTCTAACCCCCTCCTCTTCCTTCCTATCTCTATCTATCTATCTTTCTATCTATCATCTTCCAAGATAGGGTTTCTCCGCAACTCTGGCAGTTCTGGATCCCACTCTGTAGACCAGGCTGGCCTCGAACTCATAGAGATCCGCCTGCCTCTGCCTCCTGAGTGATGGGATTAAAGGTGCGCGCCACCACTGCCCAGCCCGGTGCTGGTTTTATAGCTGTGTATGACCACCTGGCTGTTTTACATGAGTTCTAGGGGCCATCTGGGTCCTCGTGCCTACAGGGCCAGGGCTTTCCCCAATAGCCCTGCTCCTTCCTTTCTGCTGTGATCTTCAGCACTAGACAGTGTTGCTCATATTCTGCCTTCTGTTGAAAGTAGCACTTGTGCTACCATTGTAAACTGCTTGGATGTAGGGCCCTTGTAGCAGGTTATTGCTCCTTTGGTTGCTGATGCTTTACATAATCTGCTTATCTATCATCTTAGTCGCTAGAAACACCAGGACCAAGGTGGCTTATAAAAGAAGTTTATGTAGGGCTTACAGTTTCATCATGGCAGGGAACATGGCAACAGGCAGGCAGGCATGACACTGAGGACGTAGCTCAGAGCTTACGTTTTGATCCACAGGCATGAGGCAGAGAGCGAGCCAACTGGGAATGGCATGGGCTTTTGAAACCTCAAAGCCTGCCCACTGTGACACACCCATCCCACCAGCTCCTAATCCTTCCCAACAGTTCAGTCAGCTGGGGTCCATTTTCATTATAAGCGCTATGTGTCTGTTGCTCCCTTCTTGTAGCATAGTTCGTGGTTTGTGATTTTGAAAATCCTGGTTTCCTGACATTGCATATTAAGAATGTGGGGACTCTGGGAGCTGTATAAAGAGCTGGGGACTTTTTTTTTTTTTTTTACAAATTGGAATTGTTTTATCAGAATGAAACCATTCGAATGTGGCCTTGCTTAGTGTGGCATATACAGGGATTGTATGCACGGTGGTACTGGCAGACTGGTGATAAATTGGGGTGGCGTGTGGTCTGTTGGACCCTATCGGGAAGAGCTGAGGAATGATATGAACCCCTGTAAGATTGCTTCTTTTATGTCTAGGTTCGAGATGCAGCAATAAATAGTCTGGTGGAGATTTATAGACATGTCGGCGAGCGTGTGAGGGCTGACCTCAGTAAGAAAGGGCTGCCACAGTCCAGGTGAGTGCTCACTTTCTCCTTTTTCCACTTGAAAGAAAAACTTTTCCTGTATTTATTTGTGCCTGTGTGTAGGTTTTGTATCATGTGTTTGTAGGTCAGAGGAAAACTTGCAGGAATCACTTCTTTCCATGGGAACTCTGAGGATTGGACTCAAGCTGTCAGACTTGACAGCAAGTGCCATTACCTGTTGAGCCATTTTGTTGGCTCTTAAATTTAAAAAAAAAAAAAAAAGTTTGTTTATTTTGTATGTGTTTGTGGGTTCTTTTCTTACACCTCCTCCTCTTCAGGTTTGATTTTAGTGATGCTCCTGTTTTCGACGTGGTTATTTTATTCAAAGAATGCATGGTTATGATAAGGCTGGCAACCAGAAATCCCTCCACATCAGTCAGAGGAAGCCTCCTGTCCTGTTCCTCAAAAATAAGATCAGGGCCTGGGGAGACCCCCCCGTTGGTAAAGTGTTTGTAAGCATGAGGACCTGTGTTTGATCCCCATAACCCACTTAACACAGTTGGATTGGTGGCATGTACTTGTAGTCCCTCGTGCTCCCTGTCTGCCAGTCTAGCTGAACTGGAGATCTCTAGGCCAACGAGAGTCTGCAAAACCAAGGCAGACGGCAGTCAAGGCTGACCTCTGGCCTCCACAGCTTTCTCCTCTCTCTCCTCTCCCTCCCCCTCCGTCTTCTCCCTTTCCCCCTCCCTCTCTTCCCCTCCCTTCCTCCTCTCTCTCTCTTCTCTCCTCTCCTCAGTCTCCCTCCACCCTCTCTCTCCTCTCTCTCCTCTCCCTCCTCTCTCCTACCTGAGGTGGCTCACGCAGATAAAACACCTTTCCATACCTGCCTTAGTTACTGTTCTACTGCTGTTACAAAACACCATGTCCAGGGCAACTTATAAAAGAAAACTTTTTATTGAGGCTCATGGTTCCAGATGGTTAGAGTCCATGCTAGAGTCGGGGAGCGTGGCAGGAGGCAGGCAGGTACGGTGCTGGAGCAGTAGCTGAGTGCTCACATCTGAGCCATAAACACAAGGTGTACACGTGACCGTGTATTCACACACACACACACACACACAGTTCTACCAACATTAAAATACGGCCTATGGGGGCCACACCATTTTCATTCAAACCACTAAATTCCACTCCCTGACCTCTGTAGGCTTGTAGCCATGTCACAGTGCAAAATGCACTTAACCCAACTTCAAAAGCTCACACAGTCTTTCACAGTCATCCAGTTTAAAAGTCCAGAGTCTTTTCTAAGACTCAAGGCACTCTCTTAATTGTAACCTCCTGTAAAATAAAAAAGCAGCTTGCATACTTCTATCCTATAACGGCACAGAATATACATCATTTCCATTTCAGAAGGGAGGGAGGGGGCGCAGTGAGGAAATGCTAGACCAAAGGAAGACAGAAAAGCAGCATGGCAAACTCTGAACCCTGTGGGTCTACTTCTGATGTCAGAGGCTTAGATGGCTCTTTGCTTCCAGCTTTTCTCTCTCCTGGGCTGTTTCCACTCCCGGTCTGCAGCTCCCGCTGGCAGGCATCCCACAGCGCTGGCAGCTCTGACATCTTGCATCTCCAACACAATGCAGGCTTCACTTCCACAGCGTCATACAGAGGCTTCTCCAGGCCTCCATGTAGGCGCCTCCACTGCCACATGCCTGGCCTCAGCTGCTTTCCTTAACCACGGAGGAAGACGCCTCAACTCCTTTATTCCTGTACCCTTCATGGCTCCAAAGCTGGATCCACATGGCCAAAGCTGTGTCGTTACGCTGCCTGCTTGGGATGAACCTAGCCCTCTTTGAAGAACATTTTAAAAATTTTTTCGTTGCTCTTTAGGAATAGATAATTCCTTAGCGTGCCTCCCCCCCCCGGCCCCCGCCAAGTTTCAAGGTGGACGGACATCTCACCTTTATGACACTGCTCCCTTTATTCCATTTCTCCTTTCAGCACCAACCAAGGCTCCGACACTGAACTTCCTGGTGCTCTTTTTCTCTTCCAACTGTATGTTTTGCATTTCTTTTTGCCCCACTTGCTCTTTCTCGTTGAAGATCTGCGTAAGAGTATCTACAACAGGATCAGTATCAGGCTGTCCTGAAATCTCCTCTCCCAACGAAACTACTCTAAAAGACTCTTAAATTTCGCCTCAGGCAGATTCTTAAGACAGGAACAAAAAGCACCTTCTTGGCCAAAATGTCACAAGAATTGTCTCTAGCTAGTATTATTCTCTGAAACGTCTGAGCTGGGCCTCGTAGTCCACATTGCTTTCTTCACTACTTTCTTCCAAGCTCCTGCCAGGATGCCCGGCCCATTACGCTCAGCTTATAGCATTCAACCGCCTTCCTAGTCCTCCAGAAACCAGCATGGTCAGGCCTGTCACAGCACTGGCTCACTCCCTGGTACCAACTTCTGTCTTAGTTACTTTACTGTTGCTGTGGCAAAGCACCATGTGCAAGGCAACTTAAAAAAAAAAGTACTTAATTGGGGTTCGTGGCTCCAGATGGTTAGGGACCATGACCGACATAGTGGGGAAACATGGTAGCGGGCAGGCAGGCATGCCACTGGAACAGTAGCTAAGAGCTTACGTTTGCAGAGGTAACTGGGAAATGGCATAGGCTTTAGAAATCAAATGACACACCTCCTCCAAGGTCATACCTTCCAACCCTTCCCAACACTTTCACTAACTGGGGACCAAGTATTCAAATATGAGCCCGTAGTGGCAATTCTTATTCAAAACACCACAATGGCTGATACCTTTCAACGGCATTGGTATTGAGACATTCAGCACTCATAATTTTTGTGGTTCTGTATCTTGTGTATATCCAGAACCTAGTGCAGCAGGTGCTTAGATGTTTGGTTGAGTGGATGAAGCCATTCTAATAGGTGCCTGCCTATAACTAGCAGAACACAGTTGGGGAAGACATCCTCAAAACATTACGTTTTCTGTTCAGTAGTGTCACTTTCAGTGTGTAGAACCGATGTAAGGGACACAGCACCTTATTAGGCCCAAGAAAACTTGAGCTAGAAATGGCTCGTTAAATAGACAGAATTTAAAAAGAATAATGTAACAATTGACTGTCTACCATTTTGATGATCCTAGATGGGCACAGCTCCCCAAGCCTTTTCCCGGGTTCCTAGGAACTTTAGGAGCCCAGAGACTCGAACTGATATTTGAGAGATCACACAGTATTAAAAGTCAGAGCCAAGGCTCATTTCTCTGGACTTGGGTTCTTCATTTTCCCTGCTCTGTTTCATGGAAGAGTTTAGAGTCCTGGGCACTAGGATGTGGCACAGCGTGCTGAAATAGGATAGAGGGGTTGGCCTTGTGAATCAGGCAATGTGACCTTGACACAGGGCTGCTGTGGATAGGTGGGTGGAGCCTGACTTCGTGACCCTGTGATGTACATAAGTTAATTGGTTGGGAATAAAAGCACTTTAAGGTTTTTTAAACTATGTTTATTTTGAGATCAGAGGACAACTCTGTGGAATTGACTATGTCCATTCACCTTTATGCGGATTCTTGGGAGTCAAGCTGAGGCTGAGGCTGATGGCTCACACTTGTATCATATGCATGTGTATATGTATGGGTTCGTATCTCCGTGGTCATTTATGCACACGTACATGTTGTCTTAGGGTTGCCATTGCTGTGATAAAACACCATAACCAAAGCAACTTGGAAAAGGAAAAGGTTTGTTTGGCTCACACTTCTACATCATTGGTCATCATCAAAGGAAGTCAGGACAGGAACTCAGACAGGCAGGGCCCTGGAGGCAGGGGCTGATGCAGAGGCCAGTGGAGAAGTGTTGCTTACTAGCTTGCTCTTTATGGGTTGCTCACCCTGCTTTCTTATAGAACTGTGGACCACCAGCCTAGGGAAAGCACCATCTATATGGGCTGGGCCCTCCCCATTAATCACTAAGAAAGTGCCCAACAGGTGGATCTTAGGGAAGTATTTTTTTAAATTGTGGTTCCCTCCTTTCCAATAACTCCAGCTTGGGACAAGTTGGCATAACACTAGCCAGCACACATGTGGAGGCCCAAGGCTGATGTCAGGAATCATCCTCAGTCCCTTTTCTACTTTATTTATTGAGGTAAGGTCTTTGAAACTCAGAGCTTGCTCTAGGGATCCCTTGTCACTGCTCTCTGAGACTGGAATTGCAGGCGGGCCACCTCTACTATCCAGCATGTATATGGGTTCTGGTGATCTGACCTCTGTTCCTCATGCTTGGGGGACAAACGCTTTAGTCACTGAGTCTCCTCAGTCCTGATACAGCTTTTAAACTTGGATACTCCCTTTAGTCTCTTCTCCTTTAGGTTGGGCTTGCTTTCTGCCTGCCTGCCTGCCTGCCTTCCTTTCTCCCTCCCTCCCTCCCTCCCTCCCTCCCTTCCTTCCTTCTTTCCTATCTATCATCTATCGATCATCTATTTGAGGCAGGGTCTCACTGTTTGCCTGACTGGCCTGGAGCTCATTATGTATACCAGGCTAGCCTCTGCTTCCCTAGTGCTGGGATTAAAGGCTGCACCACTGTGCTTGGCTGAAATTGAGATTTTGAATATGTGCTTATTTTCTTTAAAAATTTTAAAAAATTATTTACTTATTGTATATATGAGAGAGAAAGTAAGGGGTGGTGGGATAGATTGATAGATGTGGAACATGTGCACACTACCACAATGTGCACACAGCGTGCAGAGAACAGATTGTGGGAGTTAGTTCTCTTCTTCCACCATAATGGTTCTGGGGATCAAACTCAGGTTGTCAGGTTTGGCAGCAAGCACCTGGCTGAGTATCTCGCCAGCCCCACTGTGTGTATTTTCATCCCACTTTATGTTAGAGTCTTTGGTACCCATATTCAGGAGGGGAGACTTGAGCTGAGCAGGAAAAGCTCTTGGTGTTTGAATGAAGTTTGTTGCTTGAGATTTTTCAGGATTTGTTACTGAGAATGACTTACTTTATTTATTTATTTACTTATTTATTTTTTGCATTTTACATTATTTGAAATTTCTGGCAAGGATTTAAACATAAATCTTAGAGTAAAATTAAGTAGCTGGTTGGTAGTGGCGCATGCCTTTAATCCCAATGCTTGGGAGTCAAAGGCAGGCGGAAGATCCAGGACAGCCAGAGTTACAACAGAGAAACCATGTCTTGAAAAATCGAAACCATAACAAAACAAAACTGTATTTGGGTTGAATTTAATGTAAATATTTAGATTCAGAAAAAGTAGGGCAAAATGAAAGTGGTGACTTGTCAAAATGATAATTTTTGAGGGTGGTGGGATTTTAATTCAAGGCTACATGCTTGGTAATCTATACTTTACCACTGAAGTATTCCCCAAATCATGGGAAATTTATTTTAAATTGAGATCTAAAGATTAAAGTATAAAACCATTAGGTAGCTTCGGGGAGTGTGAGGTTAGCTTTACTTGCCAATCTGACACAGTCCAGCTTGGAAAGAGTATCAGTGAGAGATCGTCTACATCGGGTTGCCCTGTGAGCTTGTCTGTGAGGGCTTTTTTTTTTTTTTTTCAAGTTAACTGATGTGGGACAACCCAACTTACTTACGTATGGGGGTCCTGAACTCTGTAAAAGTGGAGAAGTCAAGCTGAGAACAAGCAAGTGAGCATGCATGCATTCATCTCTCTCTGCTCTCTACAGCGTATGTGACTTGACTGTTGTAAGTTCCGTTGCCTTGGCGTCCCTGCTCATGGACTGTAGCCTGGACTTGGGAACTAGATAAACCCTTACTCTCCTAAGTTGCATTTTGTCAGGGTACCTTGTCACCACAACAGAAATGAAAATCCAATAGAGGGCAACCATAATGTATTCAGTATTATCAAACATGACACTCACCTGTTTAGATCTGTGCCACTGATGGTTTCAGTGAGAGGCCTTAAAATTGCTGTGCTTGAAGCTAGCAGATGAAAGTCAGTACTTCACGCCTGAGGAGTGTGCTGTTGTTCAGCTGCCCATAGCCGAGTTGCAGGTCTCTTAGGGGAACTATGGTAGGAGCCATGATGGACGCTTTGGAGCAAAAAGGGAGTTAGGTAACCCAGCATATGAGAGTGACAGAAAGGGCATCATGTCTAGAATTCCAAGTGAAGACACGGGTGCCAGAAATAGTGGCCTTTCTTTGGGTGTTCTGCTTGGTTGTTGAGGCCACAGGGTGTGGGTGGTTAAGATGATGATGGTGCATAGACCTCACCCCTTGGAGAGATGCTACAATTCTGTTTTCGCAAGTGCCATTTGTGACTGGGACTCTCCCAAGAATGTAAGTAATACTCATTCTCTTCCAGAAACTTCGGCGACAACCAGATGAAAGGGATACCTTTGCCTTAACTTGTAAATTTGCTGACATGTTCCTGTCATGGCAGAGGGTGTGGTTGTGACACAATAAAGTGGTACCCACGTCAGGGCACACCCTGGCAACCTGCGCAGTGAGCCTATTTATGGACTTGCCCAGCTATCCAAGATCTTTGTTGCTTTAAAGGGGAAGGTGATGGAAACATCTTAAGAATTGACATTAAGGCATCTTTCCAGATCTTTAGTAACCACTGGATTTGAATGTGAGTGACAGTGTAACTCATGTCTGGCCCTGAGGTAGCAATTGGACTTTTATTTCAGTCTCCACTTTGTCTTGTGGGTAGTGGTGGTCGGGAGCAAATTTGGAAAGGATTCTGAAGCTATGTCTAGACATGGAAGCTTTGAAAATACTTTCCATATCTCCTGTGGGATGGGAGGGGCGAGGCGCTGTAAAAGGCAGGTTCACCCCTTTGTTTTGCCAGTCGTAGTTTTGGCTTGCTCGTTACTTACACTTTAAGCTCCAGAGAGAAGCAACCTTTCTACTCAGTGTCCAGTTAGCTTTGCGCTAGGCACATAATGGACACTCAAGTATTTGTTGCATGAATGAGTGAATGAATGAACTATGACAGAATGTGTGAAGCATCTAGTGTTCCAGAGAGAAGCAGGAAACATGGCTGGGTACCAGCTCTCTGATCCTACAGTGTAACTCTCATGGGCGACTCTGCATTGTTATCAAGAGAACACGGTGTTCCCATTTCAGCCTCCAGGCCAGTTCTCAACCTGTGGGTCGAGACGACTCTTTCACAGGGATTGCCTGAGATCATCTGTGTGTCAGGTATTTACTACAGTTCACAAGAGTAGCAAACTTACAGTTTTGAAGTAGCAATGAAAGTAATTGTATGGTTGAGGGTCACCACAGCGTGAGGAACTGCATTAAAGGGTTGCAGCGTTAGGAGGGTTGAGAACCACTGCTGCAAGGAGTTTCCATTCTGGTTAAGAAAAGACCTGTGTGTGAAATGGTCAGCTCTCAAGGGCGGATGTAAGAACAAGAGAACGCTAAGTGACTAGTACTGAAGTGGATGGTGGCTGTTCAAGTGCAGACAGAGTGCTGTGCTCTGGAGCACCAGTCCTTGCCTCCCAGCAGAGAACGAGCAGTCTTCTGCCTGGGAAGCCTCTGCACTTCTGCTTCTAGGTAATGCTACACCGCCCGTCTTCTCTCTTAGTTTTGGTGTCACCTAGAATGGACTACTTTGACCCGTCAGCAGTTTTGCTTACGTTTAAATGCCAAGGTGAGATAGTCTGTTATTAGAAGTGCCGTTAGACTTCTCAAGCTGAAGTGTGTTCAGTCACATTTGTTTTTAGAAGGAGTTATTTATAACATTTGGAATCAAGCACAAGTAAGAGAAAGCCTTCAGTGTGAAAAGTGAAAGTGTGAAAGCTTTATCTAAAGTAATTGGCAGTTTTTTTAAAAGAAGCAAGAGAAATAGGAACTTTTGAAACAAATTTTTAAAAAGTTTTATTTTGTGTGTGTGTGTGTGTGTGTGTGTGTGTGTGTGTGTGTGTGTACACCAGGTATCCTACTTCTTCACTCTTACCTTACTCCCTTTGAGATAGGTTCTCTCACTGAACCTGAAGCTAGGCTGGTGTTCAGTGAGACCCAATGATATTCCTGTTCCCCACCCCTCATCACATTGTTGGGGTTTCAGGTGTGTACATGGCCACAACCAGCTTTTAACATTGGTACTGGGGATTTGAACTCAGATCCTCATGCTTGTACAGCAAGCACTATTACCCAGTGAGCTAGCACTTCAGCCCCAAGAGTGCTCTCTTAGACTGAGTCCTTAAACCAGCGATGGAGCCATTCTAGGCGTTCAGTTATTGTCGGAAATTATTAGTTACTGAGGGAGTTACTGGTTTTCTTTTTCTTCTTCTTCTTTTAGTTTTTCAAGAAGGGTTTCTCTGTTGTTGTAACTCTCTGGCCATCCTAGAAAATTTACTCCATACACCAGGCTGTCATCGAACTCTCAGAGATCTGCCTGCCTCTGCCTCCTAAGTGCTGAGGTTAAGGCAAGCACTGCCACCTCCTGGCTAAGGGAGTTACTATTCTTGCTAAGCAGTTTTTATCATTGGATTATTTTGGGGGTAGGTGGGGCTGGTGGTTAGTTTTAATTATCAACTTGACACAATTTAGAATCACCTGAGCATCTCAAAGACTGCCTGTCTACATTGGCTTGGCCTATGAACATTCTTGGTGGGGGTTTGTTTTGATTGTATTAATTGAAGTGGGAAAACCTGCCCATTATGGGCAGCGCGATTCCCTTGGGTTTGGGTCTTTGTGTGAGTATGCGGATTAGAAGTGTGAGTGTGACTGACTGCTTCACGTTGACTTCTGCCGACCTGACTTCTCCACAGTGATGGACTGTACCCTGGGACTGTGAGCTAAAATCGACCCTTTCTCCCCTTGGTTGCTTTTCTTGGGTATTTTATCACAGCGATGAAATAAACTAGGGTGTCAGGGACAGTCAACTCAATAGTGTTTGGTAATCGTAAATGGTGATGATTGATATTCCATGTATATTTTTTTGTTTTCAAACAGGTTGAATGTCATTTTTACAAAATTTGATGAAGTCCAAAAGTCTGGAAATATGATACAGTCTGCAAATGGTGAGTGGGAAACCAGTCTCCATTTTTGCATTTTTCAGTTTCGTGGCAATAACACTTTTGCTGTTTTTGAACAGATACTAGGTATTTCAATAAGGTTTTCCAGGTCTTAAAAATTAGCTTTCCTCCATCTCCTTTGCCAGGCCAGTGAGCTTACCACTGCTTTGTTTGGGAACCTGGATTGAATCCATTAGATAGTCCATTCTCCTCATCACTCCACTAACTTGCTGGCACAGACCTAGTGGCACTTTACCTGTCTGTCCTGGCTGCATCGGGACCTGTGCTTGGCTCTTCTTCCTCCGTGGCGTCTGTAGTCTGTGTTCATTTAGCATCCAGAGCAACCCTGTTAAAATACAACTAAGGTGTTGTTAATCACCTGTCTCATACCCGTAGCCAGAATGCAATGTAGTGATCCCCAGGCCTGGTAATATGGCCTAGACCCCTATTCTGACATCATTCTTTCTTTCTGAAAGTTCTCTCTGCTACTCCCACGTTGGCCAACCTGCTAAGTTAGGACCTTCGGGACACCTCCACACTTACGACTCCCACTTCCTGGTCACCCGGTACCCTTATGGCCCTCTTACATGGTATGGAGAGTGATCTGCAATAGCTCTATTTTCTGTCGTAAATGAATGAGTTTATTCAGTGTACAGCAAGCTGATTAAAAGAATAAATAGTAGGTAAGAGACAGTTAAACATCATCAAATCAGGTCCTAAGCTCATCCAGCCAAAGTCTAAGCCTCTTTATGGCAGCCACCTGAAGTTCACAGGAGAAGGTCCCAGGCAAAGCAGTGTGTCCCCTTGGGTGAGGCTTCCAAGTAAAAGAACAAATAGCGACAGGTAGAGATGACATCAAATTGGGTGCTGTCAACATCCACCAGAAACTGGCTGGGGAAGTCCAGGTAGTCAGCTGGCGTTCCCAGTGGAGCTTTCTCTCTGTGGCTGAGCTTCCCACAGCTTTCCCTCTGCAGGCACTCTTACATCGTGGATAAACAGGGGTTTGTTTTGTTTGTTTTCAGGGGTTCGGTGTCTTACTTTGGGGCTGTTTTGCTGTTCTCTTCCTGCTCTGTCACAGTATCAATGGGGCCAGCCTAACAGGGTTAGGCAGGAACAGGGCTTTTGGAAGACACTAGGCATAAACCTGCTTGAGCCTGAAGTTGAGGTGCCAGTCTTGATTCCAGAGCTAGCTTCTCAGTGAGCTCAAATAGCACATGAGAGTTCAACAATATAGTGTGTATTACCCCCCACTCCTTCCTGATCCTCATAGTAGAGGCCCCCAGAGCACTGCAATCAGGGATCCTCCTACCAGGGGCCTCCAGAGCTCTGTGATCAGGGATCCTCCTACCAGAGGCCCCCCAGAGCACTGCGATCAGGGATCTCCACACCAGAGGCCCCAGAGCTCTGTGATCAGGGATCTTCCTACCAGAGCCCCCCAGAGCACTGCGATCAGGGATCCTCCTACCAGGGGCCCCCAGAGCTCTGTGATCAGGGATCTTCCTACCAGAGGCCTCCCAGAGCACTGCGATCAGGGATCTCCACACCAGAGGCCGCAGAGCTCTGCGATCAGGGATCTTCCTACCAGGGGCCCCCAGAGCTCTGTGATCAGGGATCCTCCTACCAGGGGCCCCCAGAGCTCTGTGATCAGGGATCCTCCTACCAGAGCCCTCCAGAGCTCTGTGGTTAGGGATCTTCACACCAGAGCCCCCCAGAGCTCTGCGATCAGGGACTTCCAGAAGATTTCTGCGCGTGCTGTTTGATACTTCTGAGCAGTTTTACACTAAAATACTCGCTTACTGATGAGGGTACTGTCTTCACTCTAATATTCCCTTTACTTCTTTTTACATTATTTCCACTGAGCATGGTTCAGTCCTTCCCAAATATCCCTGGCCTGGGCTAGGTAGTTGACAAACATTGTTCCATAAATATGGTATGGTCTGTGATATATGAATCATGGCCTGTCATTTCTACTCCTAGGATTGCCTTCACTATACTTTGTGATGGTATTTGAGGACAAATGGGTAACTTTTGTGATTCCCTAAAGGAGGAAAAGACAGAAGTAAATTACTATAAGAATGAAAAGCTGACCAGGAATCAAATATGAACAGAGTATCTGTGTGTGTGTGTAGTGGGGGTAGAGGGAAGGAGGGAGAGGTAGGCGGAGGGGGGAGGAGGGAGAGAATTCAGGCATGCACATGCTACAGTGCTTATGTAAAGGTCAGAGCAAAGCCTCTGGTATTGGTCTTATCTTTCTACATTGTTTGAGATAGTATCTGTAACCTAAGTAACCTCTTTCTGTTAACTTTGAGAGTTCAGGTATTCACCAGCTGTCCAGGACCAAACTATAGTCTTCTAGAATCATTGAACTTTCAGCTGGCACACAGAAATGTAAAGGTGGTGGAATAAAACATGTTCCCGTCTCTAGTTTTTTTTTGTTGTTTTTTTTTTCGCCTTGATAACTCCCAAGGTGATAATTTTTTGAATTAATCTGGGCTCCAGTTCATTGACTGTTCTACTCATTTTTAAGTCCATTCATTCTTTGCCTTCTCCAGTTTCTTTCACCAGTGACTGAGATGATTAGTTTTGTAAACTTACATAGTAGTGCTCAGGGTTCTTTGAGGCTTCTGTGGGATCGTCTCCGTGGGCCATCATGCCGTCTGCACATAGGCATGCTTGCTTCTTTCAGATCTGTCTGCTTTTTATTTGCCTTCCCCTATTGCTCTGGCTTAGTGTGTAGTGTGGTGTAAAACAGCTTTGCCTACTTCCCATCTGGGATCTTTCACCATTAAATACAATGTTAGTTGTAGGTTGTGAGTTAAAACAAAGCAAAACAAACTTTATTGGATGCTGGAGAGTGGTTCAGAAGTAAGAGCACTGGCTGTTCTTCCCAAAGAACAATTCCTAGAACCCATATGGCAGCTCACAACTGTTTGTGACTCCAGTTCCAGGGGATCCAATACCTTCTTCTGGCATCTGATGGAACTGCACATATATAGTGCACAAACGGACATGTAGGGAACATCCCCCCCAACACATAAATACACCAAAACAAACAAACTAACAGACCTTTAAAAATACCCTTATCAAATTGAAGTAGTTTTTATTTGTTGCTATTTAAAGTACAAACAGGTGTTGGACTTAATTTTCTTGGACATCATCACTTGTTAAAAATACATTCAATTCACTAGCTGAAATTTCACTTGTGTGTGTGTGTGGTTGCACGTTTGTGTGGGTGCACTTGTGTGCATGGGTGTGCATTTGCACACCTCACTTTTAAATGTATGCAACTCAGAGTTGTTTTTGTTGTTTTTCTTTTTAAAAAAAAAATTTATGTGAGTGCTCTGTCTGAATGTACATCTGCATTCCACAAGAGGGCATCAGATCCCATTGGTGGTTGTGAGCTGCCATGTTGTTGATGGGAATTGAACTCAGGACCTCTGGAAAAGCAGCCAGTGCTCTTAACCACTGAGCCATCTCTCCAGCCCCAGTATTGTTTTTTAAATATCAAAGAGAGTACAATCGTCACTGCTGTTTAGTTTTGTGATGTCTTATTATCCCTAAGCACACACTCCATAATCCCTGGAAACCTGCTTTCTGTCTCTTTGGTTTTGCCATCATGGACATTCTGTACAGATGGAATCATGCACTCTCGCTTTTCTGTTTGGCTTCTTGCACAGTACAGTGATTTCAAGCTTTACCCAGTAGGTATTATCTGCTCATGCTAAACTCATGTTTTGGAAACAGAATTGCTGTGGAGCACTGTCCTAGAACTTGATATACAGGCCAGGCTGGCCTTGAACCCAGAGACTCCCCCTGCCTCTGCTTCCCAAGTCCTGGAAGCCTTCAGGCTTGCACTGCCATGCCCAGCTCTCAGTCTTTTGTGGCCTGACTCGTGAATAGAGGCGCTACCTCAGTGGATTCTGAAATAGTGTCCTTCCAGTGGTCTGCGTCATTCGGCTTCCTGATTGAGACTCTGCCAGCCCGTGTCCGTGCGAGGACGGGGTGGGCGCCGGTCAGTGGCGGTGAGTAGAGCGTGAGTGCCTGCCCTCCCATAAGGAGCGCAGCCGGTGTTGGGGGCGCCCGCAGGTGTTGAGACGTGTAAACACCATGTGTCCTGTCTTGCCACTCTTTAGCTTTGCAACCTGGGGCAAGCAAGTAAACTCCCGGGAGTGCCAGCTTGCTGTTTGCTTTTCTATAGAGCGAAGCTCCTTGTGGATACTTGCTGAATAGTGAGCAGATTCGCAGGGCCTTAGCACAGTGGCTAAGACAGCTGGTGTTCAGAGTGATGGGTTCCCTCCCTCCCTCCCTCTTGCCTTCTTTCCTTCATTTCTTTCAACATAGCGAGAATACCTTTTGAAAGTAAATTCGTACTTGTGATTTACCAAAAAACGAATTTCACGTTACTTGAATATGCAGTAAATTTTACCCCAAAGCTTTTTTTTTTTTTAAATACAGAATTTTAGCCTGTTTGGTTCTAGGAGGAGCAGGAGGGGTCCCTTTTCAATCCAGGGGCCTCTACAGTGTTGCTTTGTTGCTAACAAACAGGCGGGTGGCAGCATGGATTCGGTGTGTGAATGATAACGTTAGTCTTCCTGTGCTCCGCTTCTGCAAGAAGCCAGATTTTAGGATTTTCGTTGCTGCTACTCCAGCTTCTGTTTCTGAAGGTTTGACATCACTTGATGGAACAGTAGACAAGCCGTGTAATTGCAGTGTTGGATTTCTTCACTTTGTTTTTCAAGGAAGCTGGTGGACTCTGCGTAACTGTTGCTGCTGCAGTGATTTAAAACCCTGGCAGTAACCTGCAGGGTCACGCTGGAACCCATGAGGACCTGTTCTTTACACCAGTTACAGTCGTACAACAACTGGGTGGCCATATTTCAGCATTCTGGGTGTAGATTGAGAAATACTAGCAATGCTTTTACACGTCCTGTCCTCAAACATCTCACGGTAGCTGTTTGTATCTCCAATTAGCTGCCTCATAGTTGCCCTCTACCTGGGCTCTGCTGCCGGCTCATTCCAGTCACCACACAGCCAGCGTTTTCAGATATCTTAAACACGCGAGTCACTGTGCTGGGCTCCAGTGTGTGTTGGCTGCCGTTTTCTGTGTGACAGTTGCTGCACAGCCTCTTGCTCTGACAGGTACTGCTGAGAGGTGGCCCTGGTTAATCACGTAACAGTGTTTTCTTGCTTGGTGGAGTCAGCTCTCTGGCAGTCGGAACTGGCGCTGGGGTCATCAGACACGCTCACATATCTCCCACTCCAAGCAGTCTGCACCTTTAATTTTAAATCACATGTATCTGTACATGCACACGCCATGGCACGCAAATGGAGCTCAGAAGAGAGTTTTCTGGAGTCAGGTCTCTCGGTCCACCATGTAAGTCCCGGGGATGGAACTCTCTGCTGAGCCCTCTCACTGGCCCCTTTGCTCATTTTTAAATGGTGTTATTTCAGGTCTTTGCGATTGAGCTACGTGAATTCTTTTTAGACTTCTGGATTATAAGACTCTCAGCATGTAAATAATTTGTAGATATTTCCCCCCATTCTGCAGGTTGCCCTCTCACCTTTATGTCCCTTGGTAATTAAAATTTAAAATTTTCGATGATATTGAATTCATGTTTCTTTTACTTTTGTTACTTGTGCACAATGATGCTGTTTTCAGTCAGAAATAGAAGCTCTAAATTAGTACTAACTTGGGCAGACTTTTTTTTTTTAAGATTCATTATTTAACTTCTGGACAATTTCCTATGAGTGACCATATTTACCCCATTGACCTCTCTTAGCCCTCTTCTCCACTGGCCCTTTCTTTCTTCCCCTCTAGTCCCTTTCTACTCTCCTGTTTTTGTTGTGTGTGTGTGTGTGTGTGTGTGTGTTTTATGTGCAGATCTTGAAAATGGTTATCATCTTGGGTTGTATTTCTTGTATATTCTATGAAACTATTGGGCTTCATTCTTTTGTGAGTGGAATATGGTTGTGTCTGATATCAGCAATAAAGACATAGCCAAGTAGCTATGTAAAATGGGCTTGCTGTCTGAAGTAGAATGTTCATTTTTATATGACTCCTCCTTGTTGCTAGGTTACTGAAAGGCCTCCAGCTTTGACTGGCAAAAATATGGGCGTTAAAAATATGTTGCTGTATAGATGTTTCTTTTTCTTTTTCCCATCCCCATATAATTAACAAATCCCTTGAAGCACAAATTATAGTTTTCCCTTCCATGGTTTTCAAAAAGCAAATTATTTTCTCGGTGTGTGCGTGGTGTTTTTTTGTTTTTTTGTTTTGTTTTTTTATATCAAGCAGATGTGCTATGCATTACAGAATCGAATTCTTAGTGAAAGAGCATTAATTACAGACTAGTCAGTGTCCTTGTCCACAGCCGCTTGATGATCTTCAATTGTGTTTGATTGACATGAGGCCGTGGACATAATTGGGGTAGAAAATTCACCTGATGTTGTTTAAGTCCCTGGAAATGCCAAAATCTATAGCCAAAGGAAAGGACAAAAAAAATTATTTAGAGATAAAGCCACATGCTAAGCTAACAGATAATTATAAAACTATTGTCTGTAGACACATGAATGTACCTAGGGTATCATTTTACTGCCAAATTCACCCAGCTGTACATTTCTACAGTTGAAAATAACTTGCAAAACATTCCTCAATTCAGCTTTGTTGGAGGTGAGAACTACCTGAGTCTGCAAACGAACCACCTGTGAGCATGTTAGGTGAGGTCGGAATTGTTGCCAGGTGTGGGGAGGACAAAGCATTCATTTAAAGGCCAACCATTATTAAGCAGACAACCATCCACTATGCAGCACAGCTTTAAAGGCAGTGGTGTTGGATGCGTGACTCAGGTGGATGATGGTCTTCTGCCCCTGCTTGTTTATTAGGCTTTGCATCTCTCAGGCTTGGAGAGTTCAGAGTCTTAGGAAAGCGTTTCCGTGGTCACGGATACATGGGGACTGTGCTGGCAGATGTGTTGAGTTATGCTGAGGAGAAGCCCACTCGAAATAGCCTAGAGACAGTCACCAGTTTCAGTTGATTAAGTGGCAGGGACTGCCTGTGTCATCTCTGTGTGGATCTGAGATTGCTTCTTGCTTTAAAGTTTATGATAGTTGGGGAATCTGCGTTTTTTTAAGGGAGCAGAAAATTGGTTTGAAAAAACTGAATAAACTGTAAAGAAGAATCTGAGTAAAGACAGATGCAATCTCCTCCCATGGCCACTGTGGAAAACTCAGTGTGAGAGTCTAGGCTTTTATTTTGGAATGAGGTGGCAGTTGTCACAGTGCTGGCTCTCCTGAAGAAGGTGTGGGAGGAGAGTCTGCTGGTGCCGAAGCTTCTGGGAGAAGGACTCACAGCGTTTTTATCTGATGCCCGATCACTGACAACATGACCACTGGGAAAGGTAGGCATTTGTGTATTAAGAAAATACTTGGAACCTTTTATAATTGGTTGTTTACTTACTCTCATGTCTAGAAAGTAGAGAAGTTGTTGCTGTGAGTATTATTTGCAGGTAGGTGGGAGAGATGACAAAGCCTGCAGATATTAGAGTAGTAAAGTTAACGAATGGCCTTTAAAGACTAGGAGGACACACAGAAGCAGCGGCTGGCCAGGTGTCTCCAGTAGGCCTTTTGTGTGCTTTAGTTTTTCTCTGCTCCTTTATGTTCTTGGGATGTTGGTTATAGGGATAAATCTGTTCGTGCCATTCCAAGGCATTTGTTTACACACCTAAGCTGTTGTCTTCAGAGAATACCAGCTGGGAATGTCTTGAGTTTCTCCACCTGCCTTTCAAGCACGTTTCCTCCTTTTGAAGTGAGAGTGTGTGGGGTCTGTAAGCTGACAGAAGTGGAAAGGGGAAGCCACTCAGCACATGTTGCTCTCAAAGCCCTATTGCTCCTTCACCATCTTCCGTGAGGATGTGCCCAGGCTCAGGCAGTGCTGAGGGGGCCAGGGAAGATTCCACAGCAGCTCTGTGTTCTCTGAGTGCAGCTGAGGGTCTAGGGGCAACCCGTGCAGTGTCCTGCTGTTCTAGGGTGTTCTTGGGGAACCTAATCTGTTGTCTCTGAGGGACATCTCCAGGCCCTTCAACTGAAGCAGATAAGACTCAGGGTGTGACTGTTAACAATAACCTGTGTTCATATGTCTTTCTCCATGGGGAATGCAGCTCCTCTCCAGTACTTTGGCACCATGCTAATATTGTAGGGATCCTAAAGGGTGTTTGCGGTTTATTTTATTTTATTTTATTTATATGTATGTATGTGGTTGTTCATGTGGAGGTCAGAAGATGACTTGCAGGGTGGTTTCTATTCTTTCACCATATGGGTCCTAGGATTGAATTCAACTGTTAATCTTGGCAGCAAGTGCCTTTACTCGCTGTGCTATCTTGCTGGCTAAGATCTCCTTAAACTAAGCCAAACAGAAGTTTTATTCTGGTTGAAAATAAATAATAATCCTACAATCCTATTGGAAGATGCTACATCTCTGCTCACATTTTCATGTTGATAATTTACTGGGTACAGCTATGATATTTTTTCTTACCTCTTAATTGTCTGCTGTCAGGGTTACTGGCTGTTTAGGAAATCAATACCTGGGTGGGAACATTAAATAATTCATGTTCAAAGATCCTGTCATTTGAGGGTTTGAAAACTTGTCACTGATGATGATAATGGCATTTGCCTTTAGTTGTTATATTTGAGGGCTGTTTCGTAAACGTCCAGGCAAAATAATCTGGAAGTCAGTGGTCTGTGGTGGAAGCCTAGAAAGAGCCCTTGCTAAGCCTGCGTTTAGCATAAAGACCCTCTTTGTGCTTGGGAGCTCCTTTCAAGCCTTCTGTTGCTGAGACACAGCTTAGTCTGCAAGTGTGATAGGAAACAGGGACCACATGCCACTCCAGCGGCAGTGGCCTATCTGAATATCTGTCAAGTCTGTAACTAATAAAAGATGGTTGACAGTCTGCACACGATCATAGCAGCATTAGCTTACTTTGCATTCAGCACTTTGGTATTGTCAGAGCACGGTCCTGCACTTTGTTGTTTGTTATTTTAGTTCTTCTCATGAGGTAGCCCCTGAGGACCAGGCTTGAGGTTTCAGGGTTTTTTGTAATTGGGTTAATGTCAGGACACAGGAAAACCCCGCACTCTGCTCTCTTAGATCGGTTATCCCTAATCTGGCATGCCATCCTGCTGCCTCCTTTACTGCTGATATTAACGGTGGAGTTAGGCTTGCTTCTGTGATTCTGAAATGGTGCCATGTTCATTAGCTGCTGTAGGGAATGATTCAAAAATGAAAGCTTTGAAAGAGATATTAAGACAGACATCAGAGCCAGCTGTGGTGTCCCCTGCTTGGGACTAGTGTAAATCATCTTTAAAACACGGTGCCAGTTCCTCAGGTAACTGTTGGAACTACTACTCTCCGTAGTGGTATTGTAAGTAAGTAAGGGACTTTAGGACTAGAATAAACAACATACAGGCTAGCCTCTGCAGGAACAGTGTGTGACCCGGGCACACAGCTTCTGCCGGCCTCAGTCTCCTATCCACTGCAAACTGGAGATTGTAACCCCTGTGCTGCTGTGGAAAGTAGATGAGGCGATATTCATAGATGGCATGGCATGGCATGGCATGGCGCCATCGGACCTGGCATTTAAGGGCCATCCTGTGTGCTACAGGTATACAGGCCCCTGAGGCCAACAGGAGGTGGGAGTTGGATCTTGGTTTTAAACACTTACTAAGTCTTAAATTGTGTGTGTGTATCTGTGTAAGCATGCACACCTGAGTGCAGAGGCCAGAAGAAGTCATTGGACCCCCTGGATCTGGAGTTACAGATGGTTGTGAGCTGGGAACTGAACTCAGGTGTTTTTCAAGAACAAACGCTTAGTTCTGAGACATCTCTCCAGCCCCTGGGCCTTGGTTTTAAATGATGTGGTTGATAGTCTCTGTAGATACAGAAAACTCAAGATTCTAAGATGCAGCTGGGGGGGGAGGGGTACACACCTTTAATCTCAGCACTTGTGAGGCAGAGGCAGGCAGATCTCTGTGAGTTGGAGTCTGGCCTGGTCTGCAGAGTGAGTTCCAGGACAGCCAGAGCTACAATAGAGAAACCCTGTCTCAAAAAAATAGAAAAAGATTCCAAGATGCAGAATCAGATGTTCAAGAAGACTTCTAACCAGCCAGGCATGGTAGCACCTGTCTTTAATCCTGCCACTCAAGAGGCAGAGGCAGGAGGATTTCTGCGAGCTCACAGCCAGTCTGATCTACATAGCCGGTTCCAGGCCTGTCTCAATAAATGGAAAAAAACAAAACAAAAAAAACAAGAAGAGGAAGAGGTGGGGGGAGGGGGCGAAACCTGAAAAGAGGCTGTGTCACCTACTTACCAGATCTTGGTCTCATGTGCTACAAGGCTCCGTGGAGAAGAGGTGGATTTTAGAACTAAAGCAGGGAGCATGCCTGGATAGCCAGCTAAATGTTGCCGAGCCAAGAAATACGGAAGTACTCAGAAAGCAAAGGAAAGCAGCGTTGAGTCTGTATGAAAGATGGAACTAGAAAGGGCTCCCTGTGACCCACGCTGCGATGCTTTAAGCTACAAAAGAAGATACTGTTAGATTTTAACTGTGCTCTTGAGTGCATATGGTATGTAGTGACCTTCTTCTGCAGAGTATAGTATGGGGTGGGAGAGAGGCGGTAGTGATATATCTTTTTAAAAAACATTTTTATTTATTTACATTTTATTTTATGTGCATTGGTGTTTTGCCTGCATATATGTCTATGCGAAGGTGTCAGATCCCTTGGAACCAGACTTAGAGACAATTGTGAGCTGCCATGTGGATGCTGGGAATGGAACTCAGGTCTTCTGGAAGAGCTGCCAGTGCTCTTAACCTCTGAGCCATCTCTCCAGCCTCATATCTGTCTATCTTAACTGTATAGTAAAGCCTTGGATCAGTAAGGCAGTGTGCAAGGTAGTTCCAGTGAAGATTAAGGGAGGAAGACCTGGATGTAGGGCCCCATTCTATAGCCTGGGGTCCAGATAGAAGACAGAGCAAAAAACTGGGACAAAGCCGACTCGCGTGGCACTTGCTCTCAGTTTCCTGGCTCCTGTGACGAGAGCTTTTCCTCATGGACTGAAAGTGACAGGATACAGCTTTTATCTGTATGTTCTGTTGTGGTTTGTTTCTGTTTTATGGCCACCACAGTGGTAAACTAACAGGTGATTGACATGGCATTCTACCTCAGTTTTCCTCTTCCAATCCAGGAACCTTTGGAAAAAGCAGATTGGAACGTCTTATCCATAAACTAGCTAGCCCCTGCTCCTCTGAATGGTTGAGGTGATCTGAAAATGGGCAAAGACCAAGGCACTGTGAGACCCTGGAGCAGGCTAGGGAGACTGACCCTGAGCCGATGGTGGTCCTGGACAGAGCGGACCTTGTCTGAGAACTGAGGGGTGTCAGGCAGAGTGTGGTACGAGGTAACTGGACTGCATTGGCGCTGGCACGCTCGTCACAGAGCGTCTACTGAGTTACTCCAAGATGTTGTCGTAGAGAAACTGGTGTGGGTGTGTGGGAACTCTGACTTTTAGTAAACTGGAAGGAAGTGAGGCGCTGGGAAGAAGCTTTTTATTGCCTTGTCTTCTCAGAATACTATAACTATTTAAGCACATTTATACATGTATTGATTTCATTGTTGAAAACAACACAATCTGAGCTTTGGATGGTATGCTCATGTTTTTTAAATGTTTTGTTTATTTAAAACATATACACTGCCATTTTTTTTAAAGCAAAAAAAAAAAAGTTATGGGAGCCAGCAAGGTCACTTTCGATGATAGAAACTCGTAAGATGCCTACATAAAATGAGAAAGACCTAGCCAGACAGTGGTGGCACTCGCCTTTCGTCCTAGCACTTGGAAGGCAGAGGCAGGTGGATCTCTGAGTTCGAAGTCAGCCTGGTCTACAGAGTGAGTTCCAGGACAACTGGAGTTACAACAGAGAAACCATGTCTCGAAAACCAAAACCAAAACAAAACAAAAAAGATGAGGAAGGCGTGATTTCTGGGGCCTGGTAGGACTGGAGATTGGAGGGCAGTGAGAGGTATTCCAATGGCTACTGCTGTTCCAGTAGCAGTGACTACAGCTACTGAGTATTTGGTTGGGTAAGCAGAGAGGCTGGAAGAGATGGGGCAGAAGGAAGAGGGGTGATGCAGTTCTCGGGTGAGTGGTGTCTGTGAGTCTGGAACCCAGAGCAGGGTCTGATGCGGAGTAGATTATGGCTGATGATGGTTTTGGAATCCCAGATAGAGAATTTGTCCTGATTCATGCGGTCTGTTTTGGAGTGGAGATGGGGCTGCCTGGAATGGGGAATCTGAAGGCTTATTTGCACAGAGAGGAAATAGCTCACGGTGTAATCACTGCTAAGTATCACGGACATTTTGTTAGGAGGCCATCCCCAAATTTGGCTCTGATCTTTCCTGCTCATTTGTCCTTGTGCCTGCCTGGTGGCTGTCAGGAAGAATTAGGTCAGTGTGGCCATACTGACCATTAGAGTGGCATTCCCGAAGACTGCAAGTGTAGATCTGATGGCTGTGCGGTTTGGGCTCTGACTGTGACTAGTATAGCACTCCTTCAGGGCAAGTGCAAAGATAAAACAAGTGCTGTGGTATAAAGGAGAGATGACTATTTAATCAGCGAAAGGATATATGGTGGATCTTGTTGATATGATTTTTTTACAGATTGTCTTAGGTTTTTATTGTTTAAAACTTTATTTTAAACTTTTAGTTTTTGATCATCCGTATAAAAGTCTGCTTTTATGTCTTAATGTTGCTTAAACTTGAACTGTCAGGTGGAAGAGATTGCTCATCGACTCAAGTGCTTGCTGCACGAGTGTTAGAGGACCAGAATTTGGATCCCTAGAACCCATCCAAAACCAGATTTAGTAGCCTGCAGGTCTATGGAGAGAAGGAGGGTGGAAACTGTTGTTTATGCTTCTTTTCTATTTCTGTGATAAAAACACCAAGGCAGCTTATAAAAGAAAGCATTTAATTTGGCTTATGGTTTCAGAGGGTCAGAGTCCATGGTGGTAGAACAAAGGAACAGCTGAGAACTTATTACATCTTGATTGATTCACAGCTATGTGTGGAGGCATGCTGGGAATTGCAGAGTCTTTTGAAACCTCAAAGCGCATCCCAGTGACACACCTCCTCCAATAAGGCCACACCTCCTAATCCATCTCAAACAGTTCTACCAACTGGGGACCAAGTTTTCAAATATACGAACTTACAGAGGCCATTCTCGTTCAAATCACTGCAAAACCTTATCCAATTATGTTGTTTGGAGGTCCAGTTTCAGGGGGGAGGGGGGTTATAATCAGTTGTAGATAAGGCAATCAGGATAGATCCCTATCTTTGAATCCTGGTGGTTTTGGGAAAAGAGGTTGTGAGGTGGATCTGGGATAAAGCTCTTCTAATAGAGTACTTGCCTAGCATGCTTGAAGCCCTCAGTTCGATTCCCAGCACCACATAGAAGTAGGTAGTGACACATACCTATCCTCAGCTATATAAGGTTGAGGCACTTACCCAATTTTCACTCCGTGATGCCCTTTGTCACTCTAGGCCTCTTGTAGCAAGAAGACTGGCATGGGTGTGGGTCTGTGACCTTGGTTGGAACAGAACTAAGAGACAGAATAATCCTTTTTATCCTTTATAATTTACCAGTCTATGGATTTGTATAATTGGCAACTGAAAACTGACTAATATATTGACTTCTGTAGCATTTAGGGACTTTGCTTTCTGTTGCCTCCTGCTGATCCTGAGTCATAAGCTCTATGAGAAGAGAGATGGCTGATGCCCTGTTCCTATGGCTGCCAGCAACCAGCTCAGATTGTACAAAAGGGGAGGTGAAGCCAGCCCTTATTCTGAAGATGAGAAGGAGGCTCTGAGAAGGTCTAAACTACATGTGTAAACTACAAATATTGCCAGCAAGTTTGAGTCTGGAGAACTTTTTTTTTTATTTTTTTGAGATAGGGTTTCTTTATTATAGCTCTGACTGTCCTGGAACTCACTCTGCAGACAAGACTGGCCTCGAATTCACAGAGATCTGCCTGCCTTTGTGTCTCACGTGCTGGGATTAAAGGCATGCGTCAACACTGCCCGGCATTTTTTGTTTGTTTGTTTTTTTTCTGGAGAACTTTCTGTGTACTTCTCATCCCTCTATCAAGGACAGGATCATATGGAAAAGACAGAATGGACTCCAGTTACTGTTTGTTGCTTCTTCTTTGGTGACTCAGTGAAGCTGTATGTTGTTGAATTGGTTCTACCCCGTGTTTGGACCAAATCTTTCATTCAGAATGAAGTAGAACTTAGCAGCAAGGAGGCTTTCAGTGCCCCACAGTGGACAAGCTCACAGGGTGATTGACAGCTGTCCTCCACAGTGGACAAGCTCACAGGGTGATTGAGTGGCTGTCCTCCACAGTGGACAAGCTCACAGGGTGATTGAGTGGCTGTCCTCCACAGTGGACAAGCTCACAGGGTGATTGACGGCTGTCCTCCACAGTGGACATGCTCACAGGGTACTTCCAGGTTCTACTGGGCCAGAAGCTGAATCAGCCTGATGCTGAATGGACTCTGTTTGACTGAGTCTATTTGGCATGTATGCCCAGATGTGGAAGACATAGCTACTACTGACCGTAGCTATTCAGAGAATAGACTGAACAGGCCAGAGGAAAAGTTTTTTTGACATGGTTAGCACAAATTTCTCACAAGATCAAGGCTGAAAAAGTATATACACATTTGACTTAAAAAAAAAAAAAAGAAATTAAAAAGGTTGAAAAACCCTCTTTAAATTAATATTTTTTTGAGCCTTCACTTTGAGTTTTTCGTATAGAAATAGAAATAGTAATGTGGCCAGGCTGTGGTGACACACACCTTTAATACCAACACTTGGAAGGCAGAGGCAGGCAGATCTCTGTGAGTTTGAGGCCAGCCTGGTCTGCAGAGAGAGTTCCAGAACAGCCAGAGTTACAACAGAGAAACCCTGTCTTGAGAAACTGGAAAAAAGAAGGAGAAGAAAGGAAGGAAGAAGAAAAAGAAATAATAATATGTTAGTCAGGTTCTCATCGCTGTAATACCTGACATAACCAATTTTCAAAAGGGAGACGATTCCTTTTGGCTGTGCTTTCAGAGGTTTTGTGTCATGGTTGGTTGGCCTTGTTGCCTTTGGACTTGGGAGACAGCAGATCACTGTCCAGCAGGTGTATAGATGGAGCAGTTGCTCAGCACATGGAGGCCAGGAAACGGGGGGAAAGGGAAGGGTCTCAGCATCTCCTTCAGGGCACATCCTTGGCTGTCTAACTTCCACCCACCAGGCCTCACCTCCTGAAAGTCTTGCCACCTTCCAAGAGAGCTGACAGGCTGGTGCCCAAGCATTGAGTACCTGGCCTCTGTGGGCATTCCAGACCTAAACAGGAGCGTTGTGTTTGAGTATGGCCTGCTTCGTTGTAGGTGTGGAGTGTGGACAGTCACTTGGTCTTTTTAGGCCAGGTAATAAACTTATGATTCTTGTGTGAAGACAGCTATCATCACATAAGCCATTTCAGCAAACTGTTAACTGTAATTTACAAAACTCTTAAAGAATCTCCTTTACTGGATGTAGGGCAACTTCATGTCCTTCCCCTCAAGTGCATGAGCTTGCAATCTCCTACTACTTGACACCCCTTTAAACTTCCCTTTGCTCACTTCCTGATTTTAGGCTGCAGTTGGGTGGCATCTGTATGTGACATGTATCTGGATGTCTGGATAGTTCTTTAGACAGATTACAGCAGTAAATCCAGCTTGGCTTGCTCTGGTACCTGAATGCAATCAAAAGAATTTTAGAAAGCCAACTTTATGCAGTGTTGAAACAAGTTATTCTTGGTCTATTACTGTTTGCTTTGTAATTACGTAAATAATTACAACAATGTGAACTGCAGCTAGCTATTTGAGCAGGCGCCAAGCTGATGTGAGGTGCTAGTGCACTTGCTTGGAACACATGTGTGCTGTAGTTTTCTGACCATAGCAAACCATCAGTTATAATACACAGTTTTTCAAATAGTTAGACTTAGAATTACTCAGATTTGAATGAACGTTGTCATGAAGAAACAGATTCATTAATTGTTTGGGTGAATAAAAGAAACCCAAACTCTTGAGCTATTTATTAGAAAAGAGGTCTAGATTCTTAAACAATACCTTACATTTTTGCAGGGTATGTAGTACATCCAATTCTAGCAACTGGGGAGGTGGAGGCAGGAGGATCAGGAGTTGAAAGGCATTCTTGGCTATGTGCTGAGTGCAAGGCCATCCTGGGCTATATCTTACAGAACAAAGACCAGGATAGACAAAATGGTTCAGTGGGAAAAGGCATTTGCCACACAAGCCGGGCAACTTAATTCCAGCCATGGCACCAACAAAACCCACTCCATCAAAGTGCTCTTTGACCTCCACACAGGTTCTGTGACACATGTGCCACACACACTTAAAAGAACAAAAAAATTTTTTTTTCTTCTTACGGCTTTGGCTAATTCTTCTCCAAGTCTCTTTGTTCTGTCCTGTGCATCTTTTGAGCTGTAGGCTTGCAGAATGGTCTTGTTGCCCTGGAAGAGCCCTAAAAGTAGCTACCAGTACCCATCCAGGGAGTGCAATAGTTGGTGTGAGTAGGTTTACCTTTCCTGTTTCCAGTCCTTGTGCAAGCTGCAAAGCAGTGCTCCCAGGTGTGCAGGAGTGGCTTCTGTCCTCACAGGTTGCATGGAGGTGCGGGCTCACACATTGCTGCCTTTCTTCCTCACTCTTGCTCCAGCTGGACGTGCCCCAGTCGTATGGCTAATAGAGGAGTCTTAACTCTAACCTTGAACTTTGATCCAAGTTGAGGAGATGGTTCAGTTGGTAAAGGAGCTAGCTTCCAAGCCTGAAGAGTTTGGTCCTTGGAATCCATGGGTTAAAGGAGAGAACCAACTGCATGTGTCCACACATGTGTACGCGCGCGCACACACACACACACACACACACACACACATTAACTAAATGTTTAGAAAAATTAAATTTTGACCCAAGAAAGACCCTGAACAATTTGGAATTAAAAACCAGTGGCCAATGGGACCTTAGATTCAGGATGGAGAGCTATGTGGACTGAAATGCAGACCAAGGATTTCAGATCATGAGATCCCAGCACAGGGCTACATCGGGAAACCTTAAAGATACACATGTCCAGTCGAGATATGAGACATCTTATACTCCCAAGGCCCTTACTGAGCCCTCTCAACTGGCCAGTCAGGGGATTGGTGCAGGCTGCTTTTCTCCTCATCTATTACTCTTCATTTTGCTAGTCTAGTGCCACCATATTGGCTTCTGTTTGCATTGAGCAGTGGCCTTTGTTTAATGTCACAACAATCCCAATGACTTGGGATTTTGCCTTCAGTCATCTGCTCCCTCTGCCCAAAGGAGGAACAGCCCCAGAGTTATGAGAGTTCTGTACTCATGTCCCTGAGAGGGCAGCTGGCTGCTTTGTTTATTATCTCTGGGAGAGTCCTTGTTCTTAGGTTTGGAATTTGTTCTGTGTAGGTGCTCAGCCTAAGGTGTTTCTGACTTAAGCAGGAAGTGCACATATTTAAAAGCATTTTCCACTCTCAGTCCTATAGTATTGGATACAGGTAAAGCTGTGAGTCACATCGTAAGTCCAGGAAGAGGAAATAGAGGGTCCCAACTTTATTTGTCCTGTTCTGTATATATACATGTCGCACTGGACATTCCTCCAGAAAGGTGTTTCCACATGTCTGTTCCCATGCTGGATTCTGAGTGCCACAAGGACCGGTGGCATTCCTACCCTTGTTCTGGCCCCTAGCAGAGTACCTGGGAACACAGTCATGTAGTAAAGAAATGCTGGAGAAATGGAGGTAGAAAGATGCTCTGGGTTTGCTCTTGGCATCCAGTGGTGGCAGCTTTCCAGCGGTGACAGATGGGCCAAGCTGGTGCTCTGAGTACACCCAGTTTCATCACAACAGTGACAAAGTAATTTCTTTGAGATTTGATCACTTTCAAAGCAACCCTGTGCCCAGCCTTGAACTTCTACCATATTAGAGGGAGGCAGGGGGAGTTTGGGAAAATTTTTAAAATTGATGCTACTTGGTTAAAACATATTCTTAACTTAGTTTATTTTTTGCTTTTTTCTTTTCCTAGCAAAAGACATGTTTCTTTCTTGTGACCATGAGAGATTCATTCATCATTGAGGGTATTCTGAAGCTTTGTTACTAGGGCGCATGTACATCCTTTTCCATTGGAACCAATTCTTGGGCAGTTGTGTGAGTGTGTGGTCCCATTTCTCAATAATGTTCATGTCTTTCTTTGTGATATCTAGCTTGAATTAATTACGTTCCTTTAAATTTTTATTTGTGGTTGTGTGTGTGCACACCACACACAAAAACCAGAAGAGGGGATTAGAACTGCTCAATCTGGAGTTTATTGTGAGCTGCCTGGTAGGGGTTCTGGTAATGGAGCCGAGGTGTCCAGTAAGAGCTGCAGGTACTGTTACCTGTGGAGCCCTCTCTCCAGCTGCAATTGCCCTAGCTGCTTGCTTTTTAAGTTTTGTTTATTTTTTTTAAGAGCAGGTCAGCCTCTAACAGAGATTTGCCTGTGTCCACCTGCCTTTGCCTCCCAAGTACTGGGATTAATTAAAGGCACTCACCACACTGCCTAGCTTTAAGAGCATTTTTAAGGAATATTCTATTCCTAGTTTGTCACCTGGGTTGACATTTTTGAATTGCTTCCTATATGTGCAGCATCACAGGTGTTTTTAAGTAGTTACACTTGGAGAATCCCAAGTTGTTCTGTCCAGGTATCCTGTACAATTTGCATGAAATCTCATGTATTTGTTGAGCCCTAGGTGACAGTTCCTGTAGCAGTATACTTCCTGGGTGGCTCAGCAAGGAAGATAACAGAGGCATTTTTTCATAGATGTAAACCTTGCCAGACCTTAGCAGAGGGAACCACTATCATGGCAAATGCCATGCTAGACAGTGGAATCCTGAGCCTCTGAGCTCAGGTGCTTTTTATTGATCCAGAACTCCTCAGGCTTTCTACTGATAATCATATGCAGGTCATTAGCAATCAACATCTCCCACATAAACCCAACGCTCGCAGACAATAGAAAACACCAAGACCTAGGCAGACCCTCACCCAACAGTGCACAAAACAATATTTTAAGCACAACTAAAAAATAAACTTCTACAACTTCCTGTATAAGCCAATCCAAAAAAATTGTTTTATCTTTACAACAATTTAACACTATACCAGCAAAACTATTTACAAGAGGAACAATCTTGAGAGTTTCTAATACACAGGACCAAATGAAACCAAACATCTATCAAGCCTTCACAGTGTCTCTGGACAGCAGAAAAACATTATCAATGTCTAATTATCTGGAATTCACTCATGATCTTCTGGGCTTCTCCGAAGGAGGAGCTTCTCTGGCTCTGCCCTCTGCAGCACACACAGTTTGTCATCTGGGGTCTGGCTGGCTCACACCACTTCTGCTGCTGCTCTTGGTGGTTGTCCCATGGTACTGGCATCTTCAGAACTGCTGAGGTCCCTTGCTGCAACTGGGCTGCACTTTCACCAATAGCCTCTACTGGGCTCTCTTCATGATGCCAAGCCTCGCTTCTTTGCATGACCCCTTCAATCTGGGCCTTCAACTGCCACTGAGGCTGTACCCTCACCAATGGCCTCTCCTGTCCTCTCATAGTGCCAATCCTCAGTTGTTCTCCATGACCTCTTCATGCCTTCAAAACCAGCACCACCTGGGTAACTCTTACAATACCAAGTTTGGCTGCCAGCATGAGATGCAACCTTGAACATTTCTTGAAGATAGTTTCTGTGTGCTGACCCTGAAGAAACACTTTCTAGATTTTAAAATAGAGTCTGGTTTTCAGGAAAAACAACTAGTCCTTGTATGCAGGAAGGATTCCCTCTTGGGTAGAGTTCTCATCACCATCACTAGTATCTGGACCACTTGTAGTCAGGTTTGCAGGAAAAAAAAACTGTTCAGTTTAACTAAGGTGGTCTTTTGGCTCTAAGCTGTGGCTTCCACAGCAGCAGGTGGTCCTTGGCCAGTGGGAAGAATCTCTGGTTGAAATATTCTGGCAGTTTGGCATTTTTCTCACCACTGCTATGGGGAATTATATACACTCATTCATAGAACTCAAGCACAGGATCCACTTGGGCTTTACACATACAAAACCCATCACCAAACTCAGTTTATAGAACAGTACACTCTGGTTTACATTTCCTGTGCCCTGGCTACTGCCAGTGGCAGGTGGAAATGTTGCCTCCATGATCAGGAAAAGCAGTTAGAACCTTGCTTTTTCCCTGCTCCCAGCTGAACTCTCTTTTTTTCACCATGAAAATTCACCCCAAACATTTGTCCAAAAGATGGCTCTCACCTCGGAGCATCTTTCTCATTTATAACGTTTATAGAGCTTTCCTTATTTAGTACCATAATCTCTGTACTCTGGGAAATGCTCTGAGTATATTTTACCGGACTCCTTAAGGTCTAGAGTTTCTTTCTCTTCTTTCTTGTTTTCATGTTGGATAACTGGAATGATGTTAGTGCCCCATGTTGGGTGCCATTCTTAGTTGTTAGCTACAATCTTTTACCCTCAATTTAGGGAAAGAAAAAGGAAGGATAGAAAGAAATTTCACTGCTTTTACAGGTGGCCACGATATAGAATGAGAGAAAGGTAGAAATCTTCACAGCCTTTTTTAGGCTGTCCTCTCCTAAGCTTGGAGAGGACTAGCTGACAGTGAGTCAGAATAGTGTCTCAGTTCACTATCTGCAAATTCAATCTCTCCAACCTTTGTTCTTTTAAGCAAGAATCAACACACTAATGATGGGAACCTCCAACCAACACCCACTCCAGCTCTTGGGGCTTTGAACCATTTATACTCTAAGCAAACGTTCTCATAAACTCAAGCGGCACACAATCCCAAGAACAAGCTACACATGTCAAAACAGCTGCACCTAACCAAATAATAGCCACTTACATCAAGCATTCCAAATCCAACTCATAATCATCTATCGCACCTTGAATGGGAACATAAACACAGTCCAAATGCCATTTTGCATTTTTTATAGAAACCAAAACAAAAACTTCTTCCAAGTGTTCCACTACAAGTCCCCTTCTAAGTGTGTAAAAGGGGGCTGAACTAGTCCCAGAACTGGGAAGTCAAGGATCATGTCTGGAACAAGATCCAGATGCTAGTTCTCTCCATACCCATTTTGGCTTTTCTTCCCTGGCCGTGTGCATTTTTTTTTTTTGTTGGCTTCAGCATCTCCAAACTTGCTTCCCTTCAGCTTCATGTTCAGGAGAGGTTCTAGAATTAGTTGCCATGATGGGTGGGACAGAGCCTTGCCTCTCTGAAGGGTTGGCTTCTCTCCACCAGTGGGATGGGTGGACCTGAGAGAAGGTGAGCAGTTGGGTAGGTGAGGTACCTGAGAACTGATGCCAGCTGTGAGGCAGAGCAGGGATTGGCATGGTGCAGGCTATGCATGGTATGACCCTGCAAGAGATAAGAGCACTCCTCCCCCATTTTTTCAGAAAGCAAACGGAAGTCTTCCTCTTTGCATTTTGTTTTAATGATTTGTTTTATGTGTTTTGTTTGCATGTATATATGTGTATCACATGTGTGCCTGGTGCTTGTGAAGATTAGAAGCTAGCAGTAGGCTCCCATTTCCCAGGATGCACAGGAAATATGCCAGAAAGTATATGAGACTTGTGTCATGCAAAAACAGCCTTTGTGAAGGCTGGAAATTGTGCAAGATGAAGCAAGGTGTATTGGGATATGTATGGAAGAACAGCCTATTTTGGGCTTCTCCTGTGTCTGCATCCTTTTCTCAGGAATGCTGAATATACTTTAGTTACTAGGCTACCTTGCTTTTTTCTTCCTGCAACAAGGAGGATAAGAAAGGCTGCCAGGAATACCATCACCTTAGGTGCCCCTGGTACAGAGAATGAGCTAGTTTCCTTGAATCAGAGAGCCAAATATTTCCTTCTATGGGCTTCCCCACACCACATCAAAGCCTGCCAGAGAACAGAAGACAGAAAAGCTTTATTTAGGTCCTTCCCTCCTGAAGATTTGCATCAAACACACATCTCTTATTTTCTGTGATGTTTTGATTAGTCTCCATCAGTGTGGATGTTTTCTAGAGGAAAACTTCAGTGCTTCCACAGCCCAAACTCCATGTCTGTTTTTAGACTTACACTTCTGCTCATACACATAGCCATGGTGGCATGGAATGGTCTTCCTATTATTTTATTTTATTTATTGATGATGTGGATGCGTGTGTACACATGCACATGTAGAAGTCAGAGGACAACTTTGTGAAGCTGGTTCTTTCCCTTCAACCTTTTTATGTGTTCCTGAGATCAAACTCAGGACTTGCTCAGCAACCACCTTTACCTGCTAAACTTTTACCTATGTATGTATATATGTATGCATGTATATTTGTGTATGTATGTATGTATCTATCTATCTTTCTATCTTTTTTCAAGACAGGGTTTCTCTATTGTAACTCTGGCTGTCCTGGAACTCACTCTGTGGACCAGGCTGGCCTTGAACTCATGAGATCCGCCTGCCTCTGCCTCCCAAGTGCTTTGGTTAAAGGCATGCACTACTACCACCCAGCATCTGCTAACATGTCTTGCTGTACCTTTCTTGTAGAAGTAGATGTGGATGTAGAGTCACCAGATGTAGACTCTAGTTCAGGGCAGAGGACAGTTTATTCTTCTGTCTAATTAAATTACTGGTTCTAGTCTGGAGCACTGGAGCCCTTGAGCATTTTGTTCTCTTTACAATCTACACTTAAGCCTTGATTGGAAGGCTTCAGCCTACCTACAATCTAGAACATTTAAACTGCTAGCCTGGACCTAAAAAGCTCTAGCATTAGCCTTCTGAGATCTACTGCTGACTGAGCCACTCTGACTAATTCCTTCTGAACTCTTACTCTTTTGGTTCGACCTCTCTGTTCTGGGCTTCTTCTGCCAAGCTGTGCTGTGTCTCTGTGTCTGTCCTTGTGCTCTCACTGCTCTATCCCGCCTCTGTAAACTGACTGCTTCAACTGCCTGCTCTGTAACTCCCTCCAGCCTCAGCTTTTGTAACTCCTCTGTAACTGACTCTTCAACTAACTCTGTAACTGCTCCTCTACTCACTGACTGTCTTTATTGACTGCCTCAGCTGACTCCTTAACTCCTTTGGAATTCTCCTTTACTGAGCTGAGAGCCCACCTTTTCTCATGAGAATTGGGCATGTCCTTACTCATTAGTGACTTTGTCTGCAATTCACTCTGACTCATCTCAGATGTCACTTCCTATGTGACACTGACTCCTTCTGAGTTCTACTTCTTGTGTCTGCTTCCACTGTTTTTTTTTCTAGGGATTAAAGGTGTGGACTACCACTGCCTTCTGAATACTGGGATTAATGGTGTGTCTACATTCCATCCAGACCACACAAGGCCTCTGAATGTATGGAATATAGACCCTTCCTAGCTTTCACACATAAGCCTGCTCCTCTATACTTTCTCACCATTTTTGCTGTATGAAATTTGCATGATGCTTGGTGCCTCCATACTTCCTGGTTAAGGGTCAGTTCTCAGGTAGACGCACTCTGTTGGTATCTCTCATTCTACTGTTTTGGTTTTAAGTTCATGGATGACTGTGTTCTCTGGCCTTTTCCCCCAAGATTCTCTTTGTTGTGTCTTAAACACCGCACCTTCTCTCAATAGTTCTCAGAGGTACACTGGTTTGCTTCTGTCTCTCACAATCAGGGAGACCTATCATTTGACCTCAGGTATATCTTGAATGGACTTACCAGGAATAAGTTGCTGGTGGTGTAGGTGGGAATTACACTGCATTTTGTGGAAACTTCTCAAGTCCTTTGGAATACATTTTTCTAGTGCTGTGGGAGGAGGAATGAGGCTTGGGTAATTTTGAAGGAGAAGGTGGTTGTGACTGAAGGCTTTGGTTAGCTTATTCCAGGTTCCTATCCTTAGACTGTCCGTCAGCAGGAGTATCTGTGGGAAGGTGGTGTTACCACTGGCAGCTGAAGATAGAATGGATTCTTTCTTTGGACCCATGAGAATGTATGTTTCTGTAAGACCGTTTTCTGTGGTAGCATATGCTGTGTGGAAAACTGTACACTGGTGTGAGAGCAAAGCTGGCACAGTTAGAAATACTTATTTCCACACAGTGACTGTGGCTAAGGCTCGGGAAATAGTTCTGTACTGACTGACATGTCTGCTCAGCTGAAACCCTGAGGAAGCTAGGCATTCAGATACCAGCAGAGGCCAGGCATACTGGAGGAAGACTCTAATGCCAGCACTTGAGAGGCAGGGGCAGAGGAGTTCAGTGCCAGCCTGGTCTACATGGTGAGTTCCAGAACAGCCAGAGCTATATAGTGAGACCCTGTTTCAAAAAATAAAACAAAACAAAACAGATGCCAACCAAGATCAATGTGCATTGTGATTTAGTTGAGCAATACGGAGATATGTCAGGAACCCAGGACTGTGTGTCTCTGTATCCAGGACAGCTGTGGAGCCACTCTGTCACAGGCTCAGCTATATAAATGGTGTATTTGCCTTTTGAGGAATAGTCCTTTCTACAGATGGGAATTTTCCAGTTTACTGAAACCAAATACCTTTCTGATGATCCACGTTCCCTTCCTTCCTTCCTTCCTCTCTCTGTTTCTTCCCCCATCTTTTTCCTCTTCCTCTTCCTTTTTTGGAAAAAAATTAATATTTTTATGCCTTTTTCCCCTTCTGACACAGGGTTTCTCTGCTGTAACTCTGGCTGACCTGGAACTCACTCTGGAAACTAGGCTGGCCTCAAACTCACAGAGATCTCCCTATCTGCCTGTCTCTGCCTCATAAGTGCCCTAAAGGCTTGTGTGGTGTGCCACCACTGCCTGGCTAATATTTTTATTCATTTAGAAATTCATACAAGATATTTTAGTTATATTCACCCCAGCTCCTCTGTAAATTCCCCGGATGCACCACCATCTCTCTACCTCCCCAACTTTCTATCCTCTTTTTTAAAAAAATTCAGTAACCCATAACTCCAGTTTGTGCTGCCCATATACTTGTGGGTGATGGAGCATCCACTGGAGCATGGTTGACCAACCAGAAGCCACTCTTAAAGGAAAACTGACTCCCTAAAAGCCATCAACTGTCCATCGCTCCTTAGTTAGGGGCGGGGACTCATGCTGTAATGAATTCCAGGCTGGAATGTTTACTTGCTTAGTTGACCTTGTGTGGGTCTTGTCTAGTTGTCCTGTTATGTCCAGCAGATACTGTTTTGAGCTGGTCTTCCCCAGTTTCTGGCCTCTAGAATCTTTCTGCGCCCTTCCATGATGGTCCCTCGGTCTTGGGGAGGGGTATGGTATAAACACCCCATTTGTTGCTGGGCACTCTACAGTCACTCGCTGTACTTTGATCAATTGTGTGTGTGTGTGTGTGTGTGTGTTTCTTTCACATTAACCACCGCCTGCTGCACAAAGAAACTTGTTTAGTTAGGTCTGAGAGCCGTACTAATCTATCCGTAGAGAGATAGGGGTTTAGATGGCAGTTTGATATTATGTCTGTTTAACAAAGTAATAGTTGGTTCATCCCAGAGGCCTGTAAGCTGGCACCTCAGCCATGGGTTCTTGGCCAGATCTGTAGTACCAGCATGCATTTCCTCCTGTGGCGCAGGCCTGAAATCCAACCAGACAACCGTTGGTTACCCCTAACACTCGTGCCACTGTTACACCATGGGCATATCCGTGCCATGCTGAGGTTCACAGCTCAGTAAGACTGCTGATGCCTCCTTCACCAACCCCTAGCAGCCTGTGCAGCATTTTCTAGTACTAGCCAACAGGGAAGAAGCTTCCTGGTCAGTACTAACTTGATATCTTAATACCCTGTGACTAATGTGTGTAGTGTCTTTAGCAATAGGGTCTTACTATCAAATTCTGGTGGGCAATTGAGCAATGACAAGAGTCTGTATTGTCTTGGGGTCCTCTGGGACACCTCTGATAAACAATCCTAAGGGATGTAATCCCACATAACTTGGAAAGGTTGGAAGAAGAATAACCAACTCTAAGAATGTCAGAAAGAGCCATATGAGAACTTACTATTTTAAACGCTTCCTAAATAAATGTGTGTGTGTAGAAATTCATATATATATACATATACCTATATGTATATATATATGAATATGAACATATGAATTTAAAATAGTTTAATTGGGCCTAGCCACCTTTCAATTTGTGTGTGTGGGCTGGGGTTGAGGGGGTGCAGATGTGCTGTATGTATGGAGGCCAGAGATCAATTTTCCTTAGGTGCTGCCCATTGTGTTTCAATTTTTTTGTTACATTTATTTGTGTGTGTGTGTGTGTGTGTGTGTGTGTACGTGTGTGTACACCCATACACATGGGCACATGCCATGGAACACACATAGAGGTTAGAGGAAAACTTAAAGGAAATCTTGTGGGAGCCAGTTTCTTACGTGTTCCAGGGACTGACTAAGGTTGTCAGGCTTGGCAGCAAGTGTCTTGCCAGGCCTTCATATTGTTTAAGACAAGTCCTCTCACCGGCCTCTCACCTGGCTGATTAGGCTAGGGTGGCTGTCTCTGCCTCCCTAGCATTGGGATTAAATCACACACACATGGGTTCTTTTACTTTGTGGGTTCTGGGAATGGACCGTATTTTCTAAGAATTTTTACTGATCGAGCCTTCTCCCCTGCGCCAGCCTCCTTTCTTTATTTTATTTATTTATTTATTTGGGTTTGTTTCTGTTTTTGAGGTAGGGTTTCTCTGTTGTAACTCTGGCTGTCCTGGAACTCACTCTGCAGACCAGCCTGGCCTCGAACTCATAGAGATACGCTTACCTCTCTGCCTCTGCCTCCTGAGTGCTGGGATTAAAGTTGTGTGCCACCACTGCCCGGCTTTAATTTAATTTTTAAGTTTTGAAAAAGCTGAGGAACTTTAGGCTAAACTTTTTTTTAAACTACATTAGTTAGGTTTTCAAATCATAGACTGTTATTTTTTATTCCCAGACATTTTTCAGATAAAGTTCTCTAAATTTAAAACACCATGTCCAGCTATTGGTCTGGAAAATAAGTACACAATTTTCCTGTGTTTTGATGAATTTCCAGTTGAGACAGGAAAAACCAGTTAGTGGATCAGGTGAAAACCATTGACTTTGAAGTTCAGGGGCCTTGTTCTGAGTGCCTGCTGTTGTGCTTTTAAATTTCATAGATGTCCTTCCTTCCCCCTCCCTCCCTCCCCACGCGCTGTTGCTGTTTCAAACCGCTTGGGTTTAGAGGTTTCTCTGTCTGCTGTGCAGACCTCAGCTGTCACCTCTCACTAACAGTGTTTGCTTAGCCCCTGCATGCTCCTTCTCGTTGCCCTGTAATTAGCCTTTCTGCTCTCCCAGGAATCCAGATAAGAAAGTGAGTTAGGTCTGTCTCGAGGGTGGGTAAACACCAAGTTGGACATGGTGCTCAGTTGGCCTACACTGGCTCTGGACACTGTTCTCCCTCCCTTCCTCAGGAGGCATTGCCTCAGGTAACGGCTGCAACAGGTGTGCCTTCCCAGTGATAATGAGCTTTTAAAAATACGCCCTCCTTCATGACAGAAGCACAGCAGCTTCTGTTTTCCTCACACTTTAAAGTGTTTCGCTAAAACCTAAAGTTGGTTTTTTTTTTTTTTGCTTTTTTGAGGGTGACAGTCTAGTACAGCAGCAGATAGCCCAATTATGGTTTCTGTAGCCAACAGGTTACTTGCCCAGAACACAGGGAATATATGATCGTTGTGTGCGTTTTATTTTTTAATTAGCTTATTTATTTAATGTGTTTTATCATCACACATGTATGTGTGCCACGTGTATGCCTGCTACCCAAGGAGGTGAGAAGAGCAAATTGGATCCCCTGAAACTGGAGTTACAGACAGTTGTGAGCCACCACGTGGGTGCTGGGGATCCAACCTGGGTCCTCTTGAAGGAGCCAGTGCTCTCAACTGCTGAGCTACTTCTCTAGTCCTAATTTTTACTTTAAGGAGTCCTTTGTCTCTGTAGAAATGAAAATACGGAGAGAATAAGTCCTACATTTTCATGCATTTACTGTCTTCATTTCTTTATGTAAAGCCAGCAGTCCAGCTATTTGTCTGAAGATTTGTTTTCAGACTCCTGTAACATCCCGTAGAGCGAGTTCTGCGGGGGATGACATTTTGTTTTTTGTTTTTGTCTCAGTGTATTTTTATTTATATGTTTGTCTCAATATGTCTTTAGTTTTTATTTTGCCTTTTTTCAGTTTACAGTTACTCATGTATTTATCTATTTATGCGTGTGTGCAGGCACATGCACATAGGTCAGAGAACCTGCGGGAGGTTCTCTCCTTCCACCATGATCATCCTGGGGCTAGACTCAGGTTGTCCGGGTGGTGGCGTGTGCTCTTACCCGCCAACCCACCTTGCTGGTTCCTGCCTTTTTTCTCAATTTTTTTTTCTCTTTTAATTACTTAAAATATTCTTTAAAATTACTGATTGGTTTTAAAACACTAAGTTGATAATTCTCTTTCACCATTTTCAAGATGCAGCTCTGCTTTCTCTGACTGGGAGCCTTTGGCTCCATTCTCACCCTCGTGCCTGTCCCTCCTGCACAGTGCCTGTGATGCACTTTCCAATCTAGGGCGTTTTCACTGGTTTTAACTTGCAGGCCTGGGTGTGTGTCCTGGTTGGCCTTAATTGCCAACTTGACACATCTAAGAGGAGAGCCTCAGCTGCAGGCATGGCTGTGGGTGACTCTCCTCATTTTTATGATGTTGGAGAGCCCAGCCCACTGTGGGCAGCACTAGCCCAGGCAGGTAGTTCAGGATTATATAAAAAGCTAACTAAACAGGATCCTGAGCGAGCCAAAGGGTGGACCAGCAAGCAGTGTCCTTTACGGTTTCTGCCCAAGATTTCTGCCTTGGGTTCCAACCCTGACTCCCTTCCGTGATGGACTGTGTGGCCTGGCGTGTAAGATGAAGTAAACGGTTTCCTCCTCAGCTGCTTTGGCCCCGACTGTTCTTATCACAGCAACAGTGATGAAACTAGAACAGCATGCTCTTCTCCTTCGCTGTCTTGTTTCCTTGTTTGTTTTCCAGCCTCCGGAATGTGTGTGCATATTTTCCTCATCAATTAAAGTTCTGACTTCGTTTCTGACTGTTTTCTAGTCCTCTGCTCCCATTCTGCTGGGAGAGCAGTTTCACGTGTTAAACTGTTATTGCAGTCTCAAGATGCTCTCCAAACATGCCCGCCCCCTTCCCTTTTTCTTTTTTAAAGCTTATTTTGTATCTTTGCTGCTGGCTCGATTCTGCTGTAGTGTATTTAAGTTTTACAGCCCCCTGGCATCAGATGCCCTGGACCTGGAGCTGTAACAGTCTGTAGGGTGTTATGCGCCCCGGAGGTGGTACTGCAAGCCCTCTTAGCCACTGAGCCCTCTCTCTAGCCCCTGCGATTTGTTTTTGTCATTTGTGCAGTTCTTACACGTGAACTTTGTAGATGACTTCTGACCCAAGCCTTTTTGGGAAATCATTGTCACCTGCGACTGATGTTAGTCTTTCTTTTTATTTGCTTCAAGTTGCTTTTAGCATCCTGAATGACTCATACTTGCTACATTAGTCCTTGGAATCTGGTACATAAGTACCATGGTAGCTTTAAATTAAATGCTTATAATAGGGCTGGCGAAGATGGCTCAGTTTGCGCTTGTTGCACAGGCCTGACACCCCGAGCTCATCCCCCAACACACAGTGGAACAGGGAACTGTCTCCTTAAAGTTACTCTCTGACTAACATGAGCACCATGACACACGCACGGCCACACACATACAGCAATCATAATAAAATCCATTAAGTTTTGAATGTTTATAAATAGGTTGAATTTTAAGAACCACAGATATGTTTTCTTTTTAATTTTGAATGCAACAGAGGAGAAAATAAGCCTTGCCGATTCGAAGGTTGAAACACGAATAGTGTTAATGACAAGCATACTTTTTGCCTGTCCATCTAATTTACACGTTCTTGATAATTTATCTCAGTGCTGGCAGAGGTGTGGAACAAGGTTTGCACTTCCTTGAATTTCCAGGAAAAATGGGCATTTATGTGGCTTCTCAGAAAATAAACTTGGTATCAGTAAGCATTTTTATACTGTTTGACCCAGTAATGTTGCTTGTTGGGGTTTCTTACTTAAAATTCTTAAAATTCCAACAGAAAGCTAGTTGTTGGAAGGTGTTTGTTGCAGCCCCGTTTCTTTTAAGTTTTTACACTTGTTTATTTGTTGTCTGCTTATTTATTTTGTCTGTATGTGTGCACACTCACTCACAGGTATGGGTGCCTTGATGCTTCTGTGGAGGTCAGAGGACAGTTTGGGGGGTTAGTTCTCTGCCTTCACCACATGGGTTCTGGGCTCCAGCGCAGGCCTGGAGGTGAGTGGCTCTACCCACCACGCTCCTGACATCTAGTGTCTCAGTGGGGGCATCTACACTCACAAAATGCTTTATGACAATTAAAAAACAACTTTATGAAAACTACTCCATCGCAAGGGAAAATTGAAATAAATTAGTATTTCAAGGAATTTTACTGTCTAGCTATTATTTTTAAAAATGCATGTCCATGAGGCATGATGGCACATTCCAGTAATCGTAGTTCTGAGGATCATGAGTTTGAGGCCAGCCTGGATATGGAGCAAGGCCCTGTCTGGGGGGGAAAAAAAATACTGGAAAATAGAGCTAGGGAGATAGTTGAATGAATAAAAAAGCACTTGTGGTGCAAGTGTGAGGCCCTGAGTTCGGACCCCCAGAACCCACATCAAATCTGGACGATAGAACACGCCTCTGTCCTCCCAGCACTCCTGCACGGAGATGAGCACCCTCGAGCGCCCCTGTCAGGTAAAGATGGAGGTGAGGGCAGGCTCCTGAGATTGTCCTCTGTGCTCTCATGTGTACCGTGCCACCCCACTCCCACCCCGTCCCCACTAAGCTGAAAAACAATGTGTAGAGTCAGGTGTTTTCTCATTGGAATGGGAGAGCATTCTAGCTCTCTGAAGGTAAGCACGGTCTTTGTATTTGCATTCTAGGCTTTTCCAAGACCTCACATTCCAGACGATTGCACAAACCCATATTTCCAAGACTGATGATTGTTCTATGTATAAGTGAAGCCATACAGTTTTTTAAATGCTTGTTTTGTTTTATCTATCTATCTATCTATCTATCTATCTATCTATTTATTTATTTAAAATATGAGTTCAATTTTAGATGGTTGTGAGCCACTACGTGGTTGCTGGGAATTGAACTCAGGACCTCTGAAAGAGCAGCCAGTGTTCTTAATCACTAAGCCATATCTTGAGCCCCCGTGCAGCTTCTAAACAGTGGCTTCTTTGTTTTCAGATAAAAATTTTGATGATGAGGATTCTGTGGATGGAAACAGGCCTTCTTCTGCCAGCTCCTCATCGTCCAAGGCTCCATCGAGCTCCCGGAGGAATGTCAGCATGGGGACCACCCGTCGACTGGTGTCGTCCAGTCTTGGATCCAAGTCTTCAGGTTAGACCTCGTGCGGTGTGCCGTCCTGTGTGGTGTTCTGGGGTCCTCTGTCGCAGTGCTTGCCTACCATGTTCCCTAGGCATGAGCTGTCCCCCCGTGTTCACAGTCTTGCTTGCAGTCTCTCTTACTGGCCTGGTATGCTCTGTTGCTGCTGGTGAGCTGGCCGTGCCCGCTGCAGATGCCAGCTGGACCTACCACGGTCTAGCAGGGCCAGCCAGCCAGAGTGCAGACAGTGCAGAGGAAAGCATAGCCAGCCCCAAAGTGAAGACCAGGAGCACACCCCAAGCCCTGTTGGGTCACCTGGATCCAGCCTTGCCTTGACCATCATCTGGCTTTTTACCAAATCTGTTTGTTCAGAGCAGAAGCCAGAAAACGATTTGTTCCTACAAGTAGCATTTTCCTTTGTGAAGATCAGTGTGAGTACTGGGTAAATAAACAGTAGGTGTGCTCAGCAGGTAAAGGCGCTTTGGTGCACAAACCTGGTGACAGAGTGCAGTCCTTGGAACCCTTTCTCCAGGAAGCCCTTGTAGACAGTTTGACTTGTTATTTACACCTCTCATTTTGCTGCCATGTTGTAAATTTCTAAACCATCGTGTAGCCACTTGCCCTAAGACCGTGGTGCGTGTCCCAGCGTTGAGGGAGGGAGGTGGGTCGGATCCCACAGTCATGAGAGCCAGCGCTGTGTAGGCTCAGTGAAAGCCTGGGGGAGGAAGGCACTGGGATGCTGCTGGCTCTTCTGGGTGGAGGCGGGCTTGGGCGTGCTGCCCCTGGTGCGATAATAAATAAATAAAACAGCAAATAAATGAATACATGGATGACATGTAGACACTAAAAATAATCCCCTTGGAAATCCCTGAAAAGATGGCTCAGAGGTTCAGAGCTCTTGCAGAGAACCTAGACGGGCTTGCAATCATCCATAACTCCAGTTCCAGGGGACCTTATGTGTAGGTACCAGGTAGTCACAGAGTCACACACACATACTCGCAGGCAACACTCACATAAAATAAAAGTAAATCTTTTAAAATAGTGAGATTTATGTTAAATAAGCATAAGCTCAGCAACAAAAAATTAACTTGACAGCACTCAAAAAGATTAGAAAGAATAACGAACGTGGGACGCAGACTGACGCCGATCTTCCTCTGGCCACACAGACGGAGGGCAGGACTGGAGAGGCTCCGGCACCTTGTCAATTAGTAGACATACTGTCGTTCCAGCACAGGACACCAGGGGGCAGCACGCCCAAGCCCGCCTCCACCCAGAAGAGCCAGCAGCATCCCAGTGCCTTCCTCCCCCAGGCTTTCACTGAGCCTACACAGCGCTGGCTCTCATGACTGTGGGATCCGACCCACCTCCCTCCCTCAACGCTGGGACACGCACCACGGTCTTAGGGCAAGTGGCTACACGATGGTTTAGAAATTTACAGCATGGCAGCAAAATGAGAGGTGTAAATAACAAGTCAAACTGTCTACAAGGGCTTCCTTGTAGCATACATCAAGACCTGTGTGTGCGCGTGTGTGTGTGCGCGTCCGTGTGTTTACACATGCCATGCTTGTGGATGTCAGAGGACAACTTGGAGGAGTAGGTTCTCTGCTCCCGTGCTGTAGGTCTCGGATTGTCAGGCTTGGTGGCAAGCTCCTTACCCCCTGAGCCATCTCACCTGCCCGACCCCCTGAGCCATCTCACCTGCCCCACACCTTTCCCTTTAGTGTATTTGTCTGTTCTCAGTCTTCCCTTGAGTGATACCAATTCTGTAAAGCAGGGTAAGAGAATTCCCGCATGGTTACTGCTTCCCCGCGCATTCCACACCCACAGCCCTTCAGGAAGTCTCCACTGGGTCAGTTCTGCCCTCAGCCCTGCCTTCATCCGTTCTGCACTTGTCTGACACCACAGTCCTAACTACCTCGGTGTTCCTGCTTGTCAGATCCCGTGGGCTCAGAGGCCCTCGCCTCTGCTCAGCGCTCCAGCCATACGCTAAAGCAGAAGGAGGGCTCAGTTCTGCATCATAGCCTGTGACTGACATCCGTTTGCCTTGTTGTTGTCATGGGAACACATTTGCTGCTACCTGGGCTGTCTCTAAAGCCTGTTCTTTGTTTTATTCTCTCTAGCAGGTCCAGGAGGGCCTTAACACCAACTTACATGTCTGATAAGAAAGCTGCAAGAATGATAACAGCCACCAGTGTGAAAACTGTTATTAAGGAAAAATAAAATAAAATGAAGTTGTCATGTATGGGGAAGATATGAGTACACAAATGTATTTTCTCCCTGTGTTAGGTAGTCTCAGCCTGATCCAAGTGCATCTTCTGGCCCATCCCTCACCAGGAAGTCACCACTGGGCCAGTTTTGCCCTCAGCCCTGCTTCATTTTAAGCATACCAGACATCTTAACACAGCTTTGTGGGAGAAACTTGAACTGATGCCTTAATAAAAAAATTGAAGGACTGAAGAGATGGCTCAGCAGTGAGCGTGTCAGCTGTACTTGCAGAGGGCCAGAGTTGGGGTCTAGCGTTTACACACACACACACACACATACACACACACCCAGGCCTGCATATAACCAGGTCAGAGGCTCCAGTAGCACCCTCTGGGCTCGCCTCTGTGTGCACCCACACGCAGTGTATACAACTATATGAGTCTCAAACTCATACACGTAGATAAAATAAATCTTTTTTTTAAAGTCTTAAATGTTCTAAAATACAATTTCAGTTGTATATATTCACAGTTCTGTAGTATATGTTTTATATTGAGTTCGCATTATCTTTGTTTTAAAAATTATTCTTTTTTAACAGCTGCAAAAGAAGGTGCTGGTGCTGTGGATGAAGAGGATTTTATTAAAGCCTTTGACGACGTACCTGTTGTGCAGGTGAGCGTGGGCTGTGCTGCTGTTAAAGGAGAGCAGGGCTGGAGAGTGGCTCCGGGGTCTAGAGCCCTTGCTGCTCTCCCAGAGGACTGAGGTTTGGTTCCTAGCACCCACATTGGGCTGCTCACAGTTGCTGTGACCCCAGCTCCAGAGGATACAGCACCCTTTTCTGGCATCCCTAGGTGCCTACAAATGTGATACACACACAACACACACACACACACACACACACACACACACACACACACACACAGGCACACAGGGGTTGGGGGAAAAAATTCTTGCCAGGCAGTGGTGGTGCACGCCTTTAATCCCAGCACTTGGGAGGCAGAGATAGGTGGGTCTCTGTGAGTTCAAGGTCATCCTGCTTTACAGAGTTGACTTCCAGGACAGCCAGAGTTACAACAGAGAAACTCTGTCTCGGGGGGAAAAAAAAATCTTAAAAAAAGTCAAGGTAAAAATAGTCTTATTTCATGTTTCAAGTATATCCGTATCAGTCAGCTTTATGTTATAGCAATGAAATGCCGGTAGCAACTAACTTTATAGAGTGAAAGGACTCATTTAGCTCATAACTTTGGAGGCCCAGAGTACAGAGTATATGGAACAGGCTCAAGAACCACGCCTTGACCCTATTACTTCATGGTGCCAGGTAGATGGCCCTGGGACAGCCAGCAACTAACTACCTGTTAGACCAGCAGAGAGAGGACAGGGCGGGGTCAGCACAGGCTTTCATAACAACTCTCTCAGAATTGCTTTCCTAAGGTGTGCCTCCCCAGTGACCCAAGGCCACCACCCCCCCCAAGAGCCCACCACCTGTGAGTCTCACCACCCAGGCTCCTAACCCTTCCACACAGTGAACCTCTGGGGATTTGTGTCCAAACCAAGTTCTGCCGCATGCAGAATCTGTACCTTTCAATGTAGAAATTGAACCCATCAGACTATAGGCGATCTAAGGTACTGATTAGAAATGTGGGAGCCCTGTAAACGTCTGACGAGAAGAGCAGAAGTCCTGCCCCATTCGATGTGTCTGGGACAGCAGGAAAGATGTTGCTACGAGTGAGTTTGTCAGGTTACAGAAACGAGCGGACTGATGGTGATCGGCTAGGCGCATGGTGAATGAGTTTTTCTTAGAATTATAAACTAGGAGATTTTAGCACTTAAGAAGCTGAAGAGAATGGGTCCATAAAGCTTGGTTTATACCATCTGTGATGCTTCATTCAAGTACTTAAGGAAGTACCGGGGAGACCCGCACCTGTACCTCGTGTTCTGATTGGGGTCAGTGCTCACTCTCCTGTGCGCGGTGCTGTGGATTCTTGCAGCACTTGACTGACCACCTCCTGCAGCTCTTACTGCTACTTGGGGTCCCATCTGTGTCCAGACCAGGTTGCAGGCTCCTCGGACTCAGATCATCTTTAGTATTTGGCCTCTTGATTGATGTCTCACTGTAGGATTGAGGACTAGCTGTGAAATTAGAGTAAAAGGGCTCGCTCTGCAAGCCTGGTACTCTGGTCTCCCTTCTGTTGCTATGATAAAACACTGACCAAAAGCTGTAGTAAAGGAGAGGATCTATGCGGCTTATTCCATCGTCAAAGGAAGTGAAGGCAGGAAGTAAATGGCAGGCCTGCTTGCTGTTCCACACAGCTGAACCTCTAGTCAAGAGACTCTGCCACTGCAGTGCAGCAGAAATGATGGCGGGTGCTGGCTGGCTGGCTCTCAGGCCCATGCTTAGCTAGCTTTCTTATACGGTCCAGGAGCCCTGCCCTGTGCTGCCCACAGTGGGCGGGCCCTTCTATGTCAATCAACAATCAAGGCAATTCCACACCAAAATTCCCACAGGCCAGTCTGATCTGGGCAGTCCCTCAGTTGAGGCTTCCTTCTCAGATGATCCCAGGCTGGGTTAAGGTGATAGTTAGAGCCAGTGAGGACACCTGAGGACCTGAATGTGATTCCCGAATCTCTCAGGAGAAGAAAGACCGGTTGCCAGAAGTTGCCGTGCACCACGTGCACCGCGCACACTCCACCTCTAGCCCCGCCACACACATGACTAGTGCATCACTGGCTGTTTTCTTTCTCTTGTACACGAACTCCCCTGTTGTGTGTATAATAAAGATGTGTCCAAAGCAAGGTCGCTCACACGTGGCAGCATATTCTAGGGGTTCCCGTTGATTGTGGGTATCGGTCACTCTAAGGTGACTGTGCTGAGAGACTTCCTCATGTGGCATGAAAGTCTCTGTTGTTCTCCTTCCTTGACTTGGTGTATTTAAAGAATCATCTTCATTCTGTACATTGTTTGTGGTTAAGTATAACTTGTTCTTCCAGATTTATTCCAGCCGAGACCTAGAGGAATCCATAAACAAAATTAGAGAAATCCTATCGGATGACAAGCACGACTGGGAGCAGAGAGTAAACGCTGTGAGTGCTGCTTCCCGTGGTTCCATTACACTTATTTACATGCATAGTGACACCTCACACATGAGTTACTATATGTTTATTCCATCTTCTTGGTAAATTACCTCACTTTCTTTTATTGTTTGCTTTGAGTTTTGGTTTTTGAGTTTGTTTGTTTCAAGAGAGTCTCACCACATCCTAGTTTGCTGTCTGTTGCTGGGATGAACACCATGACCAAAAGCAACTTGGAGAGAGAGGGTTTATTTGGCTTCCAGGTTATACTCCATCACTAAAGGAAGCCAGGGCAGAAGTTGGGAGCTGGAACCTGTAGCTAGGATCTGAAGCAGAGACTGTGCAGGATGCGGCTTAGCGCCTCGCTCAGCCCTTTTGCCTATCTAACCCAGGACTTCCTGCCTGGGGTGGGACCACCCACCGTGGACTGGGCCTGCCCACATCAGTCATCAGTTACAAAAATGCTCCAAAGATGCGCCCATAAGCCTATCTGATGGGATCTCCTGCTTTAGTGTATGGAATACTGGACTTAACACACAACAGCTTTGTAATTGTGGTGGCACATGTCTTTAATCCCAGCACTTGGAAAGCCGAGGCAGGCAGATCTCGGAGTTTGAAGCTGGCCTGGTCTACCTAGAGAGTTCCAAGACAGCTGGAGCTACACAGAGAGACCCTGTCTCAAAATACAAGCAAACAAAAAAAGAAAACAAACAAAAAAACCCAGTGACCTAAGGGCCAGAGAAATGGCCCAGCATTTAAGAGCACAGCTGTCTGTACTCCAGTTCTGGGACCTGACACCGTCTTCTGCCCTCCGTGGGCTCCTGTGTACACGGAGCTCACATAGACTCAGGCACACATGCACCTACAATGCTTTTTAAGGAGATCATACTTATTATGGATACTGCATTTTAAAATGGGGTATTAGTTGTAATCTGATTTGTTCATTGTGTATTAGATAATAATTAGTTATTCAAATTGTCTTTGCAAAATGGTTTCTAGGGGCTGGAGACATAACTTGGGCAGTTAAGATCACTTGGCTGATTTTTCAGAGAATTCTAGGTTGATTCTCAGCACCCATATCAGGTGGCTCACAACTATGTGTAATGCAGCTCCATGTATCTTTATTTAAAGATAAACCTTTAAAAAAAAACACTTCCTATTATCAGTTAACTTTTATGTTTATCTCTTACATTGATGGCTTTTTGTAATGTATATTCAGTGTTAAGAACTGTTTTGAGCACCTCTGACTTTTCTCTGTCCCATTAGCTAAAAAAGATTAGATCGTTACTCTTGGCTGGAGCTGCTGAGTACGATAACTTCTTTCAACACTTGCGTCTTCTGGACGGAGCCTTTAAACTCTCTGCTAAGGACCTGCGGTCTCAGGTAGTGCGGGAAGCTTGTATCACATTAGGGTAAGGACTGCAATGCGCCACATTCACCCACACTGTTAATAGTCTCTTTCAGAGCATTAGAGATAACTGCTTGTCCATGTTGTAGCTGGTCTCTAGCTGGTCTCCAAGACCCTAGCCTGTGAGCACGTCTGTCCAAACTGTTAGAGTAGCTGCTGCTTGATGATGTAGAGTGTGTTGGACTTTAGATTTTACTCACTGAAATACCTCTCAAGTCTCTATCAGACCATTAATAAAAAATGAGATTTTATGGAATTCTGTCTTTGAGATTCGTTTACTGTTTTTGCCTACAGCATTCGTATTAGGACACTTGTTTCTAGCAGTGCGTGCTGGGCTGCCGATGCAGCTAGCGACAGAGCACTAGCAGTGCGTGCAGGGCTGCCGATGCAGCTAGCGACAGAGCACTAGCAGGGCATGCTGGGCTGCCGATGCAGCTAGCGCCAGAGCACTAGAATGCACTTAATGATAGAGCACTGTCTAGCATGCATGAACCTCAGATCAGTACCCAGAACTGAGAGAGAGAGAGAAACAGAGAAAGAAACTTAACAAAAGCACTACAATACTGCTTTATCATTAGCTAAACTTACATGTTGTGTTTATGTGCGCCAGAATATTGAAGCAGTAGCCACAGCACCTGGGAAGCATTGTAAGTGTATGAAGTTTTAGGGTAGGCCGATATTAAAGCATCATGTTTTATATGCAAAACAAAAATGAAAAGGACTGAAGTGTTATATTGGTGCTTAATGTTAAGTGTGTCTTTGGGCTTGGTGGGGTTGTTAATGCTCTTTTAATACTTGTTTGGAAGTGATTAAGAAAAACTTGTCGGCTGCTGGCTTTGCCAGGTTCTCTACTTATACATTTTAAGTTCATTTTTAAGGTGTCTTCGACCTTTGTCTTAACTCTAGAGAACTGTGAAGGCGAGCTGCCCAATGTTGAGGCTCTGTGCTGCTCTGTGTGAAAACGTGATTGTAGCCTGTCCTTTCTTGTTGCAGGCATCTGTCATCAGTTCTGGGAAATAAGTTTGATCACGGAGCTGAAGCCATCATGCCAACTATCTTTAATTTAATCCCAAACAGTGCCAAAATTATGGCTACTTCTGGTGTTGTAGCTGTTAGGCTAATCATTCGGGTAAGTGTGTCATGGAGCCACCCGTAAAAGATGAGAGCTATGGTAGATTCTGATGGCTGATGAGACAAAGCAGGCGCCCATCTTGAGGGCGATTTTATACTGTTGCAGTCTGTCTGTGCGTGCAAGTGTCCCTTTCCCAAGGATGTAAATGCTCAAAGCTGCAGGATCTGTGTTGTGTCTTGTGGGCTGGCACACAGTCCCTGAAGGGCACACCTCTGACTCACCTGCCATTGGTTCTGAGTACTTGACTGTCCAGAGCACCTGCCTTTTGTCTTCCCTCCACCACTTCTGTTCTTCCTTTCCTCAGGCTGCCCTTCCATTTTAGGTGTTTTTGCTTATGGTTGCTGTTTACTTGAAACACGCTTCACTAATTTCAGCAAACACACAGCTGGAATGACCTCCTCCATTGAGTTTTCTAGCAGTTACTTTAATGTAAGCAGCTGACCAGGTGTTAATAATCCATGTAATGTTTTCAGGAGAGAGTAGTTCATAAAGGCTAAAAGACCTTTCTCTACTTCCTCTTCTCTACTATCCTCAAGGTCTCATTTTTCCCCAGAGGCAAATCTTGAAACAGTTTGGTTTACTAAACACACACACAGACACACACACACAGACACACACACACACACACACACACACACACACACACACGAGAGTGGGGGGGGTGCAAATGAATAAACAAATAAATAAATGTAATTTTAAAAAAATCCTGAAACTCTGCAGAATGAGCTCGATCCTCACAGGCTACTTGGTATTATTTTTTATTCTTGCTGTTTTTGCTTGCTCTTTCTTGTAATATTAAACCCAAAGCCATTGTGTATTTTCACTGTCAGGATGGCTTGGCATGATGAGGCTCTATGAATGCACAGCGTTCAGCCACTAGGATGCAGGATGCTTTAGGGCTCCTACACCAGACTGCTATGCCTCTAGACTGACTCAAATTGCATCCTGTTGTCTATCCTGGCTCTGCAAGGTCTATAGTGGCCTGTGTGTGACATTCCTGGGAATTCTGTTTCCTTCTTCAGTGCTGACATTTTAGACTGAACATGCTGTGAGTAGGTTGGTCCATTAGGAAGAGGCCTCTGTTGCATCTTGTTCTGGGTCTGTGTTCCAAGTGTTCACCTCTGTTCTCCCCTCCTCTCCACAGCACACCCACATCCCTCGGCTAATCCCTGTCATAACAAGCAACTGTACCTCTAAGTCTGTCGCGGTTAGAAGGTAAGTGTTCAAGTGCCTCTTAATTATCTTGCAAATATCTAAAAGCAAGATGAATATCAAATCTCCTTCCATGGATAAAATTTCACATTTGAAATAGTTATTATTTATAATAATATATAATATAATAACTGCTTCTTAGTCCAAGATCGTTATAATAATTTTCTCTCCATGCCTTATGTCCTGAGTTGCATCCCTAGGACTCTCAAAAGTTGTGTTCTGGCATGTGTGTGTGTGCGCGCGTGCATACACACACACACACACACACACACACACACACACACACACACACAATGTGATATACACACTTAACCTTCCAAAATATTAAGATCTTTAAATATTTTTAAAGCTCCTAAAGATCTTAATAAATTGTGTGTATGTGTGTTATCCTCGGAACCTACTTAGCCACCCTTTCTTTTCCCCCTTTAGTGAAACTCACCAGTTCAAAAGATAAACTGGTTGATTTAAACAAAAAGCTGTTTTATTTTCACCAACAGACATGTTACTAAGGTCTGTGTTTCTTTCTTACCACATTTCAGGCGCTGTTTTGAATTTTTAGATTTACTTTTACAAGAATGGCAGACACATTCACTAGAAAGGTGAGCATCTGTGATTCAGAACTGTTCTCTGGACTGAGTTTCCGGGGTGAGTGCCTCAGCAAGTGGTCTGCCCATCTTGTTTAAGAACAGAATGAACCTAGCATTTGCTAAGTGACTGCAGTCTCTACTGATGTGAGCTACTTCGTGCTCCCTTAGGGAATAGCATCTTTCTAGATACTAGCATGGCATAGCTTGTGCAGCTCAGTTGTAGGGTGCTTGCAGAGCATGTAAGAAGCTTTGAGTTCCATCCCCAGTCTTTAATAAACTGGGTCTATAATCCAGTGCGAGGGTGGTGTGGGAGTGGGGTTGGTGGTAGGGGAGACAGGAAGGCAGGCAGACAGATAGGCAGACAACAGAAACAGAGAGATCAAAAGTTCAAGGTCATCCTCAGGTACATTGGGAGTTTAAGGCCAGCCTGGGCTAGTGATCTTGTCTTCGAAACAATACTTATGTCCCCGAGGTGCACATTATCATGATTCTGCAGTAGGGGGCAGTGTTGTGCAGGATCTAGTCTGCAGTTTACTGGGGTCTGAAGCTGCTCTCAACTAGGAATTTTATTCACATGAGTTTTGATTTTTTTTTTTAATTCCCCCTGTTGTTGGTCAGCAGCTGTCTTTATTGAGGTTTGTGGCCAACTACTTTTACATATCAGAATTTGAAAGTTAGCACTGTGTCAGAATGTCTAAGCAACCACATGCCTCTTCATGTCCTTTGACGTTTTCGGCTCCTGTCAACTTTAGGCACCTGTGCTTCTGCGTTTGGAGGCAGTAGGTGGTAGTGTTGGGCCAGTTTCGAACGGGCATCATAGTTTGTCAACTGTTTTTCATCATAGTGGTGATACACGCTAGGGGATTCATCCCAGTGTTTAAAGAAATAAAAACTCAGTCTGAACTCCCAAACTTCTAATTGGAAGCAGTAGTTTTGAGAAATTGGGAAAAGAACTAATAAAAGAACAGGAGTCTGAAAGATTCTTGCAGAGGTCTGGTGTTGGTTAGACATGTAGACAGTATTTGTTGAAATTCTGTCTTTCTTGTTTAAGAATTTCCCATTATAATTTGCACACCGGTGGCCACTTTTTCCCTGGACATTTTCACGTCATCCTGTCCATGATAGTTTTTTTTTTTCTCTTAATAAAGCAAAGAAATAAGAGATAGACATACTCTGTGCATTAATCAAGGAGCAGACCATGGGCAACAGGTCTTACGGATGAAGAAGGGTCTAGAACTTCTTTGGTCCTCAAAAAGCTAAATAAATATGGTTCAAAAATAAGTTAGTTGTGATTTAAAAGGAGTACTATCCACATCCTTCTGTGAGAGTAGGGTGGGGATGGAAAGGGGACCCTGGGGGGCAGAGGGCTCCGACTCTACGCTATGTGTTGGCTGACTAACGTCGGCATGAAGCTGCCAGACCCACATTGCTGTTTTGAACTTGATTCACATGTCTGTTTTCACCCACAGAAAATTGACTGTTACTGCTTTCTTTCCTAAATGTTTAGACACATATCAGTATTAGCCGAAACAATAAAGAAAGGAATACATGATGCCGATTCTGAAGCCAGAATAGAAGCCAGAAAGTAAGTTTCTACTGAACCAAGCTTCTCACTCAGACCCCGGTATGGATTGCCCTACTACAATCCTGTTGGTTACTTAAGCATAATTTGTTAATGATGACTGTTAAGCGTGACTCCAGAAGTCCACCTCAGAGTGTTTCTCTAAGACTTTGTTGATGTTTTGCTCTCCAGGTTGTTGCCTAGGTGGAACTGAATATAAATAGGACTGAGTTGACAATAGGATGCTTGTTTTCAAACTTGGAGAAGTTATCTCATGAGTCAGCAGTGCCGGTTCTACTCCGTATATTCATTTACTAAGCTGTTCAAAGCCATGCATCCCAGTGTTCCTTACCTCTTTATCGTGGCGGATGACAGCCACAGCGTATTCTCTTCTTGGCATCATGTTTGAAAACATGAAATGGTTGCTTAGCAGGCATGAGTGATGGGAGGGGAAATTGGATTCACTGATGCCTGGGTCATCATGGTGATAATGTCCAGTTTTTGGACTCCCAATGGAACTGAAAATACTTCAGTCATGTGGCTATGGCCCTGAATCCAGTACTTCCCTGGTGATCATTTGCCAGGAGACTTTACAGGAAGTTTGATGGGAAGACCAACTGACTTGGGCTAGGGAGGTAGCTTAGTAGTAGAGAACTTGTCTAGCACATGTGAGGCCCTGGGTTTGGTCCCCAGAACCATAAAAAGGAGTCAGTAAAAGCAAAAGAGGAAGCTGGTGATGTAGTCCAGTGGTAGAATGCTTGCCTCACGTGTTCGAGTTGCACAGGTAAAAAGCACAGTGAGACTCCCTTTTGCTCGTGTGGTCTCTTCTGTGCTGTTACAGCTGACCAGCTCTTCAAGTTGACACAGGTTACAAACACCTTTTCTTACTTAGCATTAGAGTTCACTTAGCTGGAGATTCATCTTCTGCACTAGTTTATTCTGTGTGTCTGGATGCGTACACACCTGGTCTCATGCCAGGGCAGTGTGTGCGGAGCATGTGTCCACGTGGAGGTCAGAGGGCTCTCCTTCCACCATGTGGGTCCCAGGGATTGAACTCAGATCTTCAGGCTTGGCAGCAGGCCACTGAGCCACCTTCTGGCCCTATTTTTCTTATTTCTGAGCTCTTTGTAACTGTGCCTCTCCCTGTTCTCAGCTTGGGTAGTTCCTGCCAGTGCAAGTGACATAATTTGTAGTTGCCGCGGGCTACTCAGGCCTGCTTGTTAACGGTCCCTCCTGCTGCTGTTCCTTGCATCGCAGCACGTTCTCCACCCTCAGTTTTGTCTCATCCTCTAATCACAGTGCAATACAGACACCCAAGTGCTTCTGAGAATTTCCCATTATCCCTTTGTAGTCTCAAGTCAATTTTAGATACCTCTGATCGAGGAGAGTCAGACTGCTTGATAAAAGTTGCCACTGATGAGTCCGTTCTTCATCCTAGGTATGGCTGTAGTGGCGTGGGCCCTGTCTTCCCCGGGCTTCCCCAGCCTTACATGTTAGAACCTTTAGTTCCCATTTTATGAATGAGACTGAGGCTCAGAAAAGTCAGCTAACTTCTCCAGCATCAAAAAGCTGGTAAGGAGCAAGCACGATGGCTCAGCCGGTAAAGGCGTGTGCCACCAAGCCTGCTGACTTGAGTCCGATCCTTGGAACCCACATAATGGAGGAGAGAACTGACTCCCACAGTTGTCCTCACATCTCCACGTTGTGTGCTGTGGCTCCTCTACCTCAGCACCCCATCAGCAAATAAAAGGATTATTTTATTTAAGCCTTAGATTGTAGAGCCAATTTTTGTCCGAGCCCTCTTTGTTGGTTCCCTGGGCATGTGCCCGTACCATGCCTCTTAGCAGGTAAGTGCAGGCCTCGAATCCTCAAAGCTGCTGCGTGGTGCACTCAGCTCAGCGGGTTCCTCTGACTAGCCCGGGGCTTCGTCTTTTCCCTAGATGCTACTGGGGTTTCCACAGTCACTTCAGCCGAGAAGCAGAGCACTTGTACCACACTTTGGAGTCCTCCTACCAGAAGGCCCTGCAGTCCCATCTGAAGAACTCAGACAGCATCGTGTCTCTGCCTCAGTCAGACAGATCCTCTTCCAGCTCTCAAGAGAGTCTCAAGTAAGGGCCTTCGCTTAGCTGACCACCGTGCAGTGCTGTGTATGTAAATGTTTGCCTCAGAAGGTAGACTTGGTTCTAGGTAGGGTACTGTGGGGAGGTGAGAAACTCGGCCTTGGACTCTGCCACAAACACTTTTTTTTTTAAGTTTCTATGGTACCCTAGAAGAGTTTCGAATAGTGAGATGTGTTACAGAACGTCGTGAACTGTGTGATTAATGTGTCAGGGAGTCCCCCAACAGCTGTGAGTGTTGCCCAGAGGCAGGTTTGGAAGGGGAAGACATTCAAGACATGCAACTAAACCTGGTAGCATATCTGTCCAGCACTTCTGACTCCTATCCCTATTACTGTTGTTCTATTTGAAAGGTCATTTATCCCAAACATACTAACCCTCTGTCTGATGTGTGGTTAGTAAATTAATGACTAGTTCTGGCGCCTCTGAATTCGTTCTTCACTGTCACACTGTATTGTAGTTGTGTCACTGCAGTTAAAGTACACCTTTGGTAACACGCATGTGCATTTTGCAGCCGGCCGCTTTCTGCCAAAAGAAGTCCCACTGGCAGCGCCACATCCAGAGGTAAGAACACAGAGCTACTGTAGAGCTACAGAGCCATGCTTGTAGCCTGTCCCCTGCCCTGGGCGGGCTGCTTATCTGAGGCTGTGTTCAGGGACAGGAAACTGTGGCCTACTCCGGGGCCCCTCTGTCACCCTCCCATCTGCTCCGACTCCTCAGCAGGGCTCCACTGTACCAGGGCCCGCTGTTTACATTGTAGGATGACTAGATTGGCAGAAATCGGGTTCTGTGGCCTATCCTCCCTCCCTTCCTCTCTGCAGCCATGGGTCCTTTTGCTCTTTGGCTCACATAGTGGAGAGGGAGGGCAGCAATTTGGTTGCTATCAGAAGCTGGAAAAAGGCTGTTTCCAGAGAGGACGTACCTAGATGGGGACACTTACTTTATTTCATACGTGGGCCGTAACCTTAGACTTACAGTTTTCCATTACCAGAACAGTGGAGCAGTAGATACCCACAGGCAAGGTCACTTGTGGTGACCTGAACCTGTCTCTGTCATGAGGCGCTTCCTCCCTCCCATGGGCCACCAACATGTGCTACAACTTAGTGTTTGTTTCTAAGAAAAAAACAGAGCAGCAGCACCTAACAGAAAGTATTTGAAATCCCACATGGTTGGTCCTTCCTGACTGTTCTTCCTTTCCCACTACAGCCTCTACAGTTAGTACCAAATCTGTGTCAACGACAGGATCCCTCCAGCGGTCTCGAAGCGATATTGACGTGAATGCAGCAGCCAGTGCCAAATCCAAAGTCTCCTCGTCCTCAGGCTCCACCGCCTTCAGCTCTGCAGCCGCATTGCCTCCGGGGTCCTATGCGTCTTTAGGTAACCAGGCTCATTCCTGTCCTATCCCAGTGACCCTGGGCTCTTAGCAGCTTACAGACCTCTGTGGCTGAGGGAAGCCTTTCTGTTGCAGAGTGCTCAAAGGCATAAGAACTGCACTCAGGGATAGTTCCCAGCTACTCTGTCCAGTGTCCCTTTTCCCTGGAGCATTAGCCTGTCCCATAAGGACGTGTGCTTGCAGGCCGTGTGGTCCTCGTGTCCATTTCCCTACAGCAAGTCCTGCCCGTACCCAAGCCATTGCCCTATTCCCAGCATTGGCTTCCTCTTTTCCCTACTAGTGGGAGCAGAGCCAGAGGCTCAGCGAGGACTCAGGGTTCCTTAGAGTGGGGGTGACAGGAGGGTTCTAAATTAATATTTTCGGACTGTTAACTAACCTAAACACAGCTATACAAGAGTAGTTCTGCCCTACGTGTCGCCTGAGGGGAGCACACCCGTACTCTAACGCCCCAAAGAATTGTTTTTATTTTCCTAGTTTCTGGCATTTAACATAATGATAGGTGCTTTACTCATCCTGTCAGTAGACACTGAACATCCTTTCTGTGTCTGGCTGGTGGTATATTTCACTGTATTTTTGTAAACACTAAGTTAAGTCATTCAACCCCCCAATCTGAGGACTTATCTTAAATGATACTAATCCAAGTTACTCACATGGCCCACTAGGGAATTTCAAGGTCACTGTAAAGCCAGTGTTCTAAAGTGCTTTGAGATTGGAAGGATGGAGACAGGACAGAATCCAAAGAAGGTTCCACTTGTTCCCTGTCACCATGGCAAGCTGTGTAAGCTTTGAGTCTGTCTCTCTGCCAGTGACCTCATGGTGATGGTAGTCATCTGACTCAGGTACATGACTGAGCGTCTGTGGGATTACATGAAGGTCCTTTGTAAATGATTGCCCTTCAGGGTAGAAGAAAGTAGAGTTGTAATAAGAACACTATTAACCTGAGAGGTATGTATCCTGGAACCGTGGGTTCAGGCACTCCCATTTCCCTGATCTCAGACATTATCTTGGAATGAGGCCCAGTATGGGCTTTCTTCTTCGCCATAGTAACTCCTGCACCATTAATGTGCAAGTATCAAGGTGTTGTTTTATAATGTTGAGCAAGGGAGAAGCCACGGGTGTTCCCTCCCATGGTGAACAGGTTGTGTTCATTTTAGTCAAATCTAAGTACTTGCCAAGGTGTAAATACTTTTGATCTACTTTTCCTCTATTTTTGTTTGTTTATTTTGTTTATGTTTTGGAGACAAGGTTCCACTGTGTAGCTCTGGCTAGCCTGGAGCTCACTATGTAGGCCAGGCTGACCTCCAGCTCACAGAGATTGTCTTACCTCCGCCCCCCACCAGGTGTGCCTGGCTCACCTTTAATATTTTTAGCTAGCATTTCCTTGACTGTTTTCATGCCAGCCTTTAGAGAATCCAGGGTCATTATTTACTTGTGTACATCTGGGGTGTTTAGTTGAGACCTGAGTAGTTTCTCTCAGTGCTGGTGAATGCCCTAGAAGTTGGTCTGGTGGCAGACAGATGGGCCTTCAGAAGCACTGAGGACATTCTCGTAGCGCAGGAACTCCTCTCCAGACAAGACGGCAGGCGCCATTGAATTCTCTCCCTTCCCCATAAGAGTTCTACCTCTTGTTTATGCCCCATATGCTGCTTTGGCAGACAGTGGCCTAGCGCACAGTTCTGAGATTTGTGAGTTCTAAGGTCCCACTCAGATTGACCATGACGCTTGACTTGTAACAGTGCAGCATTAAAGCTGATAACCCTTTTCCAAACTTCCTAGAGTCCAGACACGTGAGGGAAGACTTGGAGTACGTAGGCCTGGACGCAGGTACTGAGCGCGACAGCTGCTGCCGCTGGCGTGTAGTTGGGATAGGCCTTGCTGCAGCCTCTCGGCTTCTCACTCGATTCTGCTCTTGGGGTCACTCCTTAGAACCTGAACTTCTAGTCGCTCCTCTATGTCGCTCCTCCTGCTGGAACTTCCAGGGAAGGGGAACTTTTCCACGGACGATGCAGTTGACAAAACAGACTTTGGGTCATGCTCTCGGCTGTGACACAGCTGTGGTCACTGTTCTGTGTTGCTTTGCAAAGGCAAACCATGTTCCTCCGAACTGAGCTGACTCAGGGTCAGGGTTCCCTTAGCTGGCTTCCAACTCTGCTCTGCTTTTGAATTTTTTTCCTTTTTGGCTTTGTTTTAAAAGTGTATATTTTGCTTTTTTAGTAGCTAATAACATTCTGCTTTTTAATTTTCTGGATGTTACTAACTGTTCCCTGTTGTCCCTCCCTTGTTTTTTGATTGGCTTAAAGACGGTACTACCACTAAGGCGGAGGGTAAGCGGTTTGTTTCTGTGATCGAGGTGTGTGTCTCTGGTCCTCTGTTCCCACGAGTGCTGCTCGGTGCCCACTCGTCCTCACTGAGGTCCCTGCATGATGTGTTGCACGCTGTCCCACCGTCTTCTCCATTCTCTCTCCAGTGGCTTCTACCCTCCCTCTACCTCAGTTCTCTCCCCCTTTCTTGTTCAATCTTTGTTCTGGTGAATCCAGGGCACTGAAGTGTGCTGCGGGTGGTGTCGATGCCGAGGCCACCCTGGGGAGGAGTACCCAGTACCTTGTATGCTGCTGTCTTGGGATTTGTTGCTCATGAACCGCCCCCCCCCAGCTTCACTTTCTTTTTTGTGTTTTTGTGGAACTCTTGGGTTCATCTTTCCTGTTTTGAAAGTAAGTGTCCATATCCAGTACTCAGGTTCAATGTTGGTGAAACTTTCCACTGAGCTATAAAGGCATTTAAAAATAGTGTTCTACTCTCCCGTCAAGAGCACTGCTGAATTACATGATGTTTTTATTTGTGTCAGTGTCACATGCCCCTGTATGTTTATTTGTGCACATTGATCCTCTCACCAGCCACGGGATCATAGTCTTCTCTATGCTGAGCCTTTCAGTCCATAACCTGGAGAGAAATGGCTTGTCCACATCCCCTTGATCCACATTTTAGGCCCAGACTCTTGCTGAGTTCTTTCCTTGTTCCTCGAACCTGAGACACAGCCAGCGCACTGGCAGAGTTTGCACTGACATTAGATTAGCAACTGTTAGACAGCATTACCCATTCCTGAGATTTCTGGCTGGAAGACAGGATAAGGCTTCAAACAATTGAATTTAGAGACGTGTTGCCTGCTTAAGAAGGTGGCTGAACCTCCTAGCCCTCAAGGTAATGACTTTAACAATCAAGAATAGCCTGTTGAGTTCACAATTATGAATGGCTACCATATAAAGGAGATGAGGTTTGAACATGCTAACTCTTTTTTTAGTTTTCAAAGTCTACGTGTGTGTGTGTGTGTGTGTGTGTGTGTGTGTGTGTGTGTATACAGGTAATCTTGGTGCGAGTGAAGGACAATTTTCAAGGGAATCAGTTCTGTCCTTCCACTATGTGGAATCCCTGGGAATTGAACTCAGGTTGTCACACTTGTGTGGCAAGTACTTTAACCACTGAGCTATCTCGCCGGCCCCAGCAGTGTTTCTTATGTACACTTTTGTTTTGTTTGGAGATAGGGCATCATGTAGCCCATACAGGTCTCAAACTCTCTTTATAGCCAAGATGACCTTCCAGTCTGATCCTCCTACCAAGTGAGGCTGAGATTACAGTTGTGCACCACCCCCAGATTTGTCAGTGCCTAAAATCAAGCTCAGGGTTTTGATCATGCTGAGCCAGCAGTTTGCCAACTGAGGATGTCCTTAGTCATACTGTCCTGAGTCCATAGTCCAGGTCCTCAAAAATCAGAAGGAGAAGAGAGAAATAGATTTAAAAATTTTTAATGACAATTATTTATCGGTATGTGTGGCCTTCGAGTGCATGCACGAGCACAGAAGTGAGAGGACACCTTGTGAGATGGGTTCTCTCCTCTCAGGGCCCCAGGGATTGTCCTCAGGTCACGAGGCTTGGTGGCAAGCTGCCTAACCAGTCAAAGGAATAGAATTTTACAAAAGAGTATAGCCTAAAGTCTATTTTTCTCAGATACATCTCATCATGAGAATTACATGGATGCTTACAAGAAAGAAAGAAAGAGAGACAGATGGACATCCTGAGTATTTCCTCCGAAAACCTTGATTAAGTTGGAAGGATCTAGAGAACCCAAACTTAAAGAAATCTCACTTCCCAGGGTTGGACAGATTTGTGAACTGGATAGACAGTCCATAAACCTCTACCCAGCTGAGGCTTTTATTTTATTTGGTTAGCCAAAGGTCATGACAGGATATGGTTATGGCGCTGCGTAATTATTTTCTTGTTTAGCTGATAGGAGTTCTTTTGTTTTTAGTCCTCCAAAGAAACAATCCTATTTGTTTCCTTGGCCAGGTGGAAGGGAAGCAAAAACCTAGAATAGAATACTGTGTTAGTTACTTTTCTGTTGCTGTAATAAAGTATCATGACAAAAAGTGACTTAACTAGAAGGAAGAGTTTATTTGGGCTTTTGATTCCAGAGGGAGAGTCCATAATGGTGGGAGAGGCATGGCAGTGGGCAGCAGCAGCAGGCAACGCAGCTGGAAGTCCAAGATCACATCTCAAAAAGATCACAGTTCCAGAGGAAGAGTCCATGATAGCAGAGGAGGCTCAGCAGCACATGGTAGCAGGAAGCCGAGAGATCCCACCTTCTGCAAACACGGAGCAGAGAGAGCAAAATGGAAGTGGAGGGAGGCAACAAACTCAGAGCCTGCTGTCAGCGATGTACTTCCTCCAGCAAGGCTCCACCTAAAGGTCCCATAAACTACCCCCAGCATCACCAGTGGGGACTGCGTGTTCAGTTATATGAGCCTGTGAAGGTCATTTCTCATTCAAGCCATCACAACTATTTCATGCAAAATGAAAAGTATTTTTCTCTAGAATGCCCTATATAACAATTGAAAGTAGCTTACTGTCCTCCCCACTAAGAATGCTTTACTTTTTTCCCTCCTTCCTCCTCCTCTTCCTCCTCCACCTTCCTTCTTTCATCTTTCATTTTTCTTCTTCCTTCCTTCCTTCTTGATTATACAGTCCCAAGCAAAGTTAAATCAGCTTTTCTGTTACTGGACAAGATACTAGGTCTGGTTTTCTTCAGACAGGAGAAATGATGGAATGATCTGTTTTTAGAAAATGAGAATGAGTCAGTGGGGAACTTTACAGGAAGAAGACAGTGCCTGTACCAGGGTAACCCAAGGCCTCTATACAGGGCAGGACAGGACAGATGTCTCAGTGCAGACGGGCTGATCCGATTCTACTTCAGCAGTGAAACTCAGAGACCTGCTGATGCTAAAACAAGCTGCCAGTGAGGATAAGAAAAGACTGTTAGCTGTGCACAATGAGTATGCTTCTAATCCCAGTACCCAGGTGGCAGAGGCAAGTAGATCTATGTGAGTTCAAGGCTAGGCTGTCTATATAGCAAGTTCCATGCCACCTAGGGCTACATAGTAAGATCCTGTCTTGGGGGTGGGGTGGGGGTGGGGAGACTAATGCACCAGTACCGCTTGGTTCCCTTATCAGGATTTCTCATGAGATTATTCTTCTCCTCCTCCTCTTCTTCTTCCTCCCCCTCCTTCTCCTTCCCCTCCTCTTCTTCCACCTTTCTCCTCTTCTTCCTCTTCTTCCTCCCCCTTATTCTTTAAGTATTCATATGTGCGAGGCTATACATGCACGTGTGTGTGTTGAGGCCCAGTGGTGACATCTCATGTCTTCCATATTCACTTCCCAATTTATTTATTAAGGTAGAGTCTCTGTCTGAACCCAGAGAACTCCGATTCTGTGTAGTCTTACTAGCCAGCTTGCCTTGGATGTCCTGTGTCCCCCTGCTGAGCTCTGGGTTGACAAGTGGCCATCTTGCCTGCCTGTTATGTGAGAACTGGGGATCATACTCTGGTCCTCATGCTCCGGCAAGTGCTTTATCAACTGAGCCACCCGCCCAGGCCTTCTCTGTCTTCTCTGAACCGCTGACCGCACTTCTTTCATTCTCGTTCAGCAGTGAAAGGGATGGACCCCAGAGCCTTTGTGTAGGAGGCAGCCACTTTACCACTAAGTTACACTTCAGTCAGTCTGCTAAGTATTTTACAGCCTCTAACTCCAGAGACAAAAAGAGCCAATCGGGGTGTGGCAGCACAATACTTAGTTTCAGTAGTTGAGAGGCTGAGGGAGAGGATTGCAGCCGGTTCAAGGCCAGCCCGTGCTATAGAGAGAGGCCCGCGCCTGTGATTCCAGCACCCGGGAGGCAGCCAGACTCGTTTTCACAGAGAGCCTGAACTGCGTGCGGCTTCATCCCTGGGCTGCCTGTCAGGACGCCGTCGGTGTACTCAGTGGGGACCTGGAGATTTAGATACAGGAAGGGTAACCTCTGCCTGTCCTTATGAAAAATGATGAATACGATATGCTGAGTGAATGAACGAATGCACTCAAATGCTTTAACAAAACCAGAAATGACCAAGAAAAGTATAATTCCCCAAGCAAATGATTTTAAGTGAAGAATCACAGTGCTTCAGTGGCCTGTGGATATAGACACCCCGTTTCATAGAATAGATGATAGTGTTATTAAGGTGAAGTCAAAGGCCATGTCAGGGTGTGGAGAGGTGGCTCAGTGGGTAGAGCAGTCACTGTGCAAGTGTGAGGATCACAACTCAGATCCTCAGCGTACACGCTAAAAGTCAGAAGGGATGGCGGCCTGCCCTGTAATCCTAGCTCCTGGGAGACAGGCGGGAGGTCTGTATTGAGCTGGAGCTAGCCTAGCTGAATCGGCACGCTCTGGGGTCAGTTCAGAGACCCTGTCTGTGTGAAATAGAGCAGCTGAGGAAGACACTGTGTCAGCCTCAGGCTTCCGCATGCGTGTGTGCCACATTCACCTGCACCTGACCACCACATACATAAACACACAAAGGGCCATGTTAGCTTAATTTTTGGTGAATTTAATTAAGACTGTGCAATAAAAATTGCATAGCATCACCTGCTATCTAGGAAAAAGACCTTAAATCTTAGCTTAATTTCGCTAGGAAATAAACACTTAGCATTGCTGTCTATTTATTCAAAAACACGGAATTTAAGTAACTGACCCCTCTTCACGGCTGAAAATCGGTCTATTCATAAAAGTAAACGTCGACTTTTAAAACGTGAAGAATATCGTTCTTTTGAGGGTACGAATGGTAATGTAGCAAAAGGACCAGGACCAAGTTCTGAAACTCTGGCTCTGCCGCGAGCCAGCCGTGCGTGAAGGGGGCTGCTTTCCCTGTGGTCCGTCAGCGAGAGCCGGAAGATGAGCATGCCGCAACGGCCCACTCCAGAGAACCGAGACGGCTGCAGACGGCTTTTCTGCAGGCCGCGTCTTGGCGATTCAAATTGCCTCAGGCCAAGGCGTCTGGGATTTCTACTCACTACCCCTTTCAGCCAGGCAGCGATTACACAGCTCCTGGATGTGTGGGGATCTACAATAAGTACATCTGTCAAACAAATTCTGTAAGTCATAACGAATTTTATTTTAAAACAGTTCTTTGTCCTATATGCAATTTTACCATTTATTAAAGACAAAACACATTTGTAACAAATGAGACAAATGTACTTGTTTATTTTTACATAAAAAATTAAATCTTGCCTGAATAATTGGAAGTCCATAACAGACCATTGTCAGCATTTTTCAGTATTCATGTTTTAATTCATCAGTGCTCAGCTTACCACTTTTCATAGCAGAAGATGGAGTAAGTATGTCTGGGGCTATTTCAGAAATCACCTAACCCCAAGTTGAGATCCATCAAGCAAGGTTTAGCAAACTCAAGTCAGCAAGTCAAACGGGTCTATAAAGTAAGATTTTCTCGCTGGGCGGCTGTGGTGTACACCTTTAATTCCAGCACTTGAGAGGCAGAGGCAAGTGAATCTCTTTTGTTCAAAGCCAGTCTGGTCCCCAGAGTGAGTTCCAGGACAGCCAAGGCAACACAGAGAAATCCTGTCTCGAAAAGCAGATAGATAGATAGATAGATAGATAGATAGATAGATAGATAGATAGATAGATGGTCAGATATTCTCATCAGTACACTCCAAAGTTAGACTACTATGATTATTGCATGAGACATTTGAGACATTATAGTAAGAAATCTTTATCTTTCTTAATGTTTCTGTAAGAGCAGAAAAGTTTGTTCATTAGAAAAAAACAAAACAAAAAACATTACAGCTTCTGACATATTCCAGTCAGACCTGAGTGAGGGTAGCCAGAAGCTGCAGTACGAGTTTGACTTTGAACTCAGTTTTCTCATGGTCCCCACGTTTAGTTATGGGGCCACAGGTTAAGAGGGTGGGCCTTGGGCTTAATTGATCATTGAGAACCATGCCTATAAGCTAGACTTACAACACAGCTTCAGTCTTTCCTGATTTAGGGTCTTTTTCAGAAGAATAAAATATGAATCCTTAGCAGTGTCAAAATGCCATGGAATCGGAATATTCTTCCTTGATTCCGTGAAAGCTAAGTTTGTGCTCCTCCTGAGTTCCTTGCTTTCCCCAGTGCCTGCTGTTCTCTCCTGGTGTATGTATCTGGTGCATCACTGGGTTCTCTCTCTAAATCTACAATTTTTCCTTCATTGTTGTGTGGTTATTTATTTTTTTTATTATTCTCATGCTGGCTTTGCCCACTTTCTTCACACCTGTTCTGTCTCTGTCATTGAATCATGATACACAACTAAAGTGTGTTCTCATGGTCTGTTGTGTGTTTGTTCAGTAGCTTATGGTTCTCTTGAAGATCACAAAGCATTTTGCATCATTTCTTTAAAAGGTATCCAGGCATTTATGATTGCCACCTAAGAGTGTAGAAACCAGTTCCTCTTCCTATGAAGTAGACACGTACCTGAACGCAGCACACCAGCAGCCCTTCAAACTATGTAGCTGCTTCTCAAAGAAGGAAAGTTCCAAACCAACAAGAAGTCTTTTCAGGCTGCTCCAGTAACGTAGCAGTGTGAGTCCCAAGACACACAGAAAACAAGACTTTAAACTTACCAAAGGTGCAAAGCACTGGCCCAAAGTGCCATATAGTCCCCATATAGGGGACTGTATGTCCATGAAAAGGTAGGCGTGGAAAAACCATCTTCAGATGGTCTTGTTGTCTCAGGGTCGTTCATGGAGGAAACAGTTCTCTCTAATCTTTTATAACTGAGCTCTGTACGTATAGGAAGCTGAAGTTTCTCTCTGTTGAAGGGATAAGAAACTATGAGGAATTAAGTGGTCTGTGTCTACAGCCCCCATGGCACACTGAATTTTCATAGAAGAAGCCACTTTTGGATCTGTCATTTAGGCTTTCATAGATTGTATCAGCCAGCTATAAGATGCCAGGCCAAAGGTACTGCATATGTAAGGCAGCAGAGAAAGATAACCAGAGCAGAATGAACCCTTATGGACTTCAGAGTCTGTGGTGGAATATACAATTACTATTTAAGACGTTCAAAAGAAATAAGAAATTTTCACTTTTTAGTGAGTGAAATACATAGAATTTAGTAACCAAAATGATCCTCCTGATTGAGAACCTACAACAAACCCAGAATAAGCGTGCAACCACTCCAGATGCCAGTGAGTGCAGGGCCCAGGTAAAAGGTGGCAAAGCTGACTATCATACAAAGGTTATCTACTGAACCCTGGGGCCTGCAGGCATTAACTGTTATGACTCTGCAGGACAGAGCAGGATACGTAAGCCTGTATCATCACTGGCCAGCAAAAGGCCACTTTACTGGAAAAAGGAGGGTGTTTTGTGTACATGCACGTGTGGATGGAGGTGTGTGTGAGTGAACCCCTAAGCCTTACCTGTCTAGTCTATCTCTGAGTTGTACCCCTAATCCCAGCATTTAAAAAAATCTCTTTTGAATCAACAGGGCTTCACTGTTTCTATTCCCCTTTGTGTTACATGAGTAAGACAGCACATAAAGGCAAAGAAATTAAAATACGTAATTTGAAAAAAAAAAAAATCAATGGCTTATTTGTAGGTTAGCTTAACCCCAGATCTACATACAAATTAATAAAAATTCTAGCAAAAGTCCTAAACTTAAGATCAAAATATAATGATTAAAAGCCATGTGTAGTGGCACATGATTGTAAATCCCAAGACTCAGGAGGTTGAGGCAGAAGGGTTGCTGTGAGTTTGAGGCCAGTCTGGACTACTTAACAAATGCCAGGTTAGCTTATGCTGCCTAACAAGATCCTGTCTCCAAGAAGTGTGTGTGTGTGTGTGTGTGTACATATATATGTGAATGATACATTATGTGTTAACAAAATAAAATCTGCTAAAAGTACTTTTTGTAGTTAAAGCACCTTTGAGTATAAAAACCTGAAGTAGAGCTTTGAAAGAGAGAGGCATTGTATATTAGAAAAGAGTTAAAAGAAATTTATTTGAGAGTTAGTCATATGGAAAAGATAAAATCTCTCCTTGGCCCATATGAAAAATCCATTCTGTAAGTGTACTCACAAATACATTGTTGAATAAAGCAATATATTTTATAATTTTAAAATCCCATTATAATCTTAATTTTTAAATATGTAAAGCAATGGCATATGTTTCTTGATCATCCAAGTATATTTATCTACAAAAAAATTTGAGAGAATTCTGAACCACTGGCCTTAGGACCATATTACCAAATGCTAGACAGTGGGAGACCACTAAGAGGGATTTTATTCCTTGAGCTTCATGGGTATAGGTGTTCATTTAAAAAAATTATGCGTTATGACCTAAGTATTTTGTACTAACTTTAAAGTAGGAAATAAAGTGTAATAACTTTAAAATAGATCACTTTTTCATGTTCATTTTGTCTGATCACCTACTTGGGTTTTGCTGGATGACTTAACAGAAACCAGAGGTTCTTGGAGGCTAGCCATCTGGCCTTGGACAGATACCTACACCAGTCGTGTGGCACTGGACAGACTTCTCTCTCTTTTTGCTCTTTCTTGTCTATACGTTGCTGTGAGAATTCTGATTCGACTGAGATCATAGTTCTCAGTAGAATAAATAATGCAGCTTTTTAGTAAATTTCCAGTAGTAAATGTAGCCCAGGCTGGCCTCAAACTTACTGCGTAGCCAAGTGACCTTGAAATCCTCATCCTCTTCCTCATTCTGCCTTGAGTCCCAAGAGCTGGGATCACAGGTGTGTGCCACCACACCCAGCTTATATGCCTTTGAAAAACTTCACTAGACGTCACTGGTTCCAGTATCCCCTCGACCCCAGTGCTGCACTTTCTGGAACCTTCATCAGACCTCAGGGCTTGTTTCTGCATTCCTCCCCTGGAAGCTTCATCTGATGCTGGGAAGGTGTCAGTTGTGTCCAGTTCTAGCTGGCTTATGGAGAAAGGCATTTCTGTGCTTCCTTGAATCCCAAGGAGCCTTGTGGAGAATTCCAAACCACATCCACCCCTGCTCATCTTTCTGCAGTCATGCTGGTGTCTCACTCTCACGGGGGACCTGGCTGACAGAAGCCCCTGCTCCCTGTGGCCAGCCGCATCAGTGCCCTGTGCTTGTGGTGTGGGTTCTCACGTAGGTCACACTCACTGAAAACGTTACGGAAACACTGTTTCTGCCGTATCCTCCAGGTCGGATCCGCACGAGACGGCAGAGCTCGGGGAGTGCCACCAACGTTGCCACCACGCCGTCCGATAGCCGGGGCCGCAGTCGCGCCAAAGTGGTTTCACAGTCTCAGCGTAAGCAGTGTGTTTTATGCTTTGTTACCTTAGCATCCTTCAGTGTCAGCAGTGACCTCCGTGGCTCTGAGACCCTGAGTAACCACACTGCTAGGAAGGCTTGTAAGATGGAAGGTGCCAGGCATGCTTTGGTCTCCTTTCTGAGTGGCTCGTGTTTCATGGGCTGCGGAGATGGCCTTGTCTGTAAAGTGCTTGAGGACCTGAGTTTGGATTTCCAGTACCAACGTAAAAAGACAGGTGCTGACACACCCAGTAATCCCGTACTGGGGAGATGGAGACAGCTGGACACCTGGAGCTGGATGGTCAGCCAGTCTAGTCTAATTGGCAAGCCTCAGGTGCCCGTGAAAGACCATGTCTGGAAAAAGAAGGTAGTGGTTGAAGAAGGTACCCACCATTCTCTTCCGACCTCCACACACAGGACAGGGGAAGAGGTGAAAAGTTGTTTCTCTAGTAGGACGAGGCGTTCAGCAGGGGCTTCCATCGCAAACCTCAGGAACATACTGAACTGGACCCTGAGGCTCCCCGGTTCCACTTTTACCAGAGTGTACTCACAGGAAGGGAGCCCACTAAACAGTAGCTAGCACATGACTGAGCCTGTACCCCGAGTTGCAGTTTAACAATGATTTGAATGAGGTAAATGTATCCCTACTACAAGTGTGGGCATACACCAGTCCTAGTCCTGGTTTGGTATGAAGTAGATTTGTTAATTTTAGATTTGGTGCCCTTAAGGATCGAAGAACTTAGAAATCTGAAGATGAAGGAAAGTCATAGACAATCAAGAGTAACAGCTAGCGTCCTCCTAGCACTGGTATCTTGTTAGAGATGGGAGTGGGGCCGCAGGTGACCGAGCCCTGCTTGTTTCCCTCATGCTGAAAGCGGAGGAGGTGTGCTGTGAGAGGCAGAGGCTTGTCTTCTCGCAGCTCCCAAGCTCGGCACATCATAGACGGATGTCTCATGAGCATACCCGGAATCAGTGCTAAACCGTGTGCCGTGTGTAACAAAGCGCCCTTGCGACAGTAGCCAATTTGCTACCGTGTTTGTAATGAAGCATTGTGCTGTGTTGCATGCTGACCTTCTGTATTGTGTTGTTGTCTTTAATCCACTTTTGCCTGTCCTTTGGTCTGCTCTCCTAACGAAGGATCCAGATCTGCTAACCCTGCTGGTGGTAAGCCATTTCTCTTCTTCTTGCCTTTCTGTTGTCTTTGGCTTTCTACCTCAGCCAAGCTCTTTGCACAGTATTAATTTCTCTTTTTTATGCTTAAATCTTTCATAATTTTCCTGTATTTTCAAATACTAGCATTGGAAGTATATTTATTTTTGCCCTGGATATAGCTTAATAGTTTATTTTATGATCAAATCTTGGTATAGTTTTTCACGGTAATGTGCATTACTGATTTTTATGATGATTTTCCTTGCAGATTATATGTAGTTTAATCATTTATGAAGCATTAGTTTTCTTGCGTAACCAGCCAAGTGATTTATTTGAATGATGATAGTTTTAATATATGATACACATTTTTGAGACATTGAAAAATATATTTTTAAATCTTTATTTTATAAGGGAGAATAATTTGTGGGTAAGTTTGGTTTCAAGAGTTGTTTTTTTTTTCATTTTACTATCTTTTTTTCCTGTGTCATTCTATTCTGCATTATAATGATTTATATTTTATGTTTTAAAATTTTTCTGCCTTTTCTACTTACAGAGATAATCTGTTAAGTGGCTCTCATTCTGTATATATTAATGTTTAAAATGTTGCTGTTTTCTCTGAGAGAATTCTCACAGAAAATGTTTACAAACATATCTGGGTATTTAGCTATTAATAAAGATAGAAGCCTCATTATTTATTTGTGATCTCTGGTTTCATTGCATATTCTCAGGGAATGTGGCCCATGTGATTTCCTTTTTTCAGGTTTTGTGAGATTTGCTTTGAGGCTTAGTACACAGTCAATATTTGTAAAATGTAGGTAGGAAAATGAAAAAATGTGTTTTAGGGTACGCGCAGGTATGCAAAGGAGTATGCGTGTGAAGTCACACGTAACGAAACGTTAGGCAGTTGAGCGTACTCACAGAACCTGAGTTGGCCACAGCGTCACCAGGGGACACAGGCAGGGCTGAGGTTATGTGTGTGACCCGATGTTGGCAGAGGATGTCATACAAGCTGTGCTTTTATGTATCCCACACAAGCTGTCGTCAGACACACTGTGCGCATACAGTTTCGATCACTGCTTCTGTCAGTTTCTCTGTGGCTTACTAGGCTTTCTTCAGGGTCTTTCAATGTTTATGGCTCTTCCCCTTTTTCCCTATATTCTTCTTACTGTTTCGTAAGTTAAAGCAATGTTTTTGGAGTGTGGAAACTTGTCCTCACTACTTTTGGGGTCAGGTATCCTCTTACCAGTGTCTGTGCTTTTTGTTCTGTTGCCTGATTTTAAGCATGACATTAAGTATATAGTTTTGTTTCATGTATTTATTTTATATCAGTCCAAGGTCTGGGAGTGTAACTCGGTAGGAGAGCACTGGGCTAGCACAAGGCCCAACCTGTCTTTCAATAGCTGAGTGGTATCCAGTCACATTCACTGTAGCTGCTGCTACGTTGAAGCTTATTTGTACCATCTTACTCTGTAATTTTTAAGAAGCCATTTCTAATTATTTCATTCCCATGTTTTTCTTCTATTTGTTAGATTTATGGAATTTTCTCAAACCCATTTTCCCTAAATTAGTGTGTGAGAAATTGTTATATTCATAGTTGTATTTCTCCAGTGTATACTTAATTTTTAGGCAATCAGATCCCAGGGGCCGGGAGCGTGGTTAGTGGCAGAGTGTTTGCAAAATGTCTCTGGTCGTTAGAGCTTTGGAACAGGGTGCTTCTGTCACTGTAGGCGTTCCTATTGGAAACGGTGCCTCCACGTTCAGAGTTGCCTCGTGGGTCTTCCGAGTGGAGATGTTAGTTTATGACAGTAATCCTGTGTGCCTGCATTTCAAAACAGTGTTACTAGATAAAATGCCACTTTTATATAAAATTTTCTTACGGTTTCATGCAAATTCATGCGTGAAAACTTGCTTCCTTAATCACTCTGAATTGTCACCCGTCTCACTATGATTTTGCCTCACTTTTAGCTGGCAGCCGGTCAAGTTCTCCTGGGAAGCTGTTGGGAAGTGGCTATGGTGGACTTGCCGGGGGCTCCGCAAGAGGCCCGCCTGTAGCACCGTCCTCAGAGAAGCGGAGCAAGATCCCCAGGAGCCAGGGGTGTAGCCGAGAGACGAGTCCTAACCGGATAGGATTAGGTAAGGACGCTCCAGGACCTGAAACCCCACTCCCAGCATGTCTGCAGTCTCTGCTACGATCTAATCACTGTCTAAGAAGCAGAGTTCTGCTCTGGAACTCAGGGAGATACTTCCGCTGTGCTTAAAAGCAAGCATTTGCTTTGTGTGCTATGCAGATTACACCAAGACTTCATCAGAGCCAAAAATGTGTCGAACTTACGCTTCCAGCGGATGGGATAGGAAATTTCCATTCGCGAGGCACTAGCACTGCGAAAATAGGAGTTCCTCTCCTAGTTGGAAGCACTGTCACTCCTCTCTTTCTTTCACTGATTTCATTCTGGTCATGAACATGTATTTTCGAAAGCATCTCAGGGTTCCTGTTTTTATTTTGACCTCTACCTAGTTGGTAAAACTTACAGAGAACATGTACAATTACTTTTAATATAACTTCATTGAAACATGAAAGTTATAGATTGATGAACACCATTATAAATACTCGCCTTAGTGTTGTATTCAGTTTCCTTATAATAGTAGGTAGAGACCCGTGATTCTCAGTCAGTACCTTGGAGACCAGGTACTCTCCAACTCATGTTCCTTTTTAATGTAAAAGTCATAGATATAGATATATAGAGATATTCCCCCAAAATACCATTTATTTATGTACGTACTTTTATTATATATCTGTCTTCTTTGTTAAATACAAATGTATTACTGTAAAATTGAGTACTGTATCTTTGACCTTTCTTGTTGGCTTAGTTTTCATATACACTGATTTTTTTCTCAACATTTTTTTTACTTGAATGTTTACCAGGTCCTTTTTTAGACCCAGGAATTAGAAGGTAAATTGCATAGATTTAGCTTCTCACGTCCAAACCCTTCTAATCTATTGGGAAGGGGTGAGGCTGTACAACGTACCGTATAGTGTGGCAGGCGCTCAGAAGACCATCAGCAAGGGGCCCTGTCCCTTTGTCCACTTGATCCTCCTAGATTTCCTGATAAGAGAGATGTCCCTGAATAGGTCCTACTTTGAAGTACAAGGAAAAGATACTCTAGGGAAGAAAGAAGCAATTCCAGAAGCATCTGGGCAAGAAGGACTCATTAGCCATGTGGGGCGGAGGTCAAGGGCAATGAGACTTGTAGGGCTCAGCCAGGGGTAGATGTTGAGGAGTGGGTAAGATTGGATTTGAAGTCGATTTTCCAAAATGAAATGTCTGAATTTTAACATGTGATACTGCAACCCATCTGCATTTCACTCAGGTTTTGTTTGGAATACATTTTATTTTAAATCCAGATGTGAATTTTGAGTTGTTCTTCCATTGATTTCTGAAGTGTATGAAAGTTGTATGTTTGCAATGCAGTCTGCCATTATATCTAAAAACAGTTATCTGTTTAGAGCATTCCAGCATTTATCAAAGGTACTACTTGTGTCGGTTACTTTTCTTGTCGCTGTGATAAAACACCCGACCATGGCGACTGAGAGGTAGAGGGCTGATTTTGGCCCACAGTTCTGGGGTACAGTCCATCATGGAGGGAAGGTATAGAGGCAGGCGTGTGAGACAGCCGGTCATAATTCATCCACAGTCAGGAAGCAGAGACATGGACGCTGGTGCTCTGCTCACGCTTTTTTATTTAGTACAAGACCCTGGGCCCTGGGATGAGTCTTCCCACCTCAGTTTACCCTGTCTTGAAACTCCCTTACAGACATACCCAAAGGCATGTCTCCTTGGTGATATGTCCTGTCCTGTTGACAATCAGTTAACCACTAAACAACCTTTTGCATTCTTCTTGAAATTAGGGAATAACCCAGTTTCAGTAATAACTCCAGGACCTGCTATTAAACAGTTTTTACTCTGATGGGTCATTGTGTACAGCAGAAAAAGGAGCATTTTCTGGGCTTTAAAAGGCAATATCATGAAACATCAGCAAAGGAGTTTGTTTCCTTCCAAAGAGCTCTTATTTGAAGGAAGGTTTTTTGGGTTTTTTTTGTTTTTTCTTTTTTTGAGACAGGGTCTTAATGTACCCCAGGCTAGAGATCTGCCTACCTCCATCTCCCAGTTGCTGGGATTGTATTATTTTGAAGGAAATTATTTCCTTAGTGCCTGTGAAGGAGGTGAATAGTATTGGAGTTCTAAGAGCATACACAAAGTTCTGATTGAAGGTCTTTTATTTCTATATAGTGTGAGAATGCACATACAAAAGTATATATGAACAAAATGTACCTTTACACTTACCATTTTATAAGATGGCAGGTGTTTAGGATTTTTCAGTAACATACTGTTTGCTGTGATCATTGATTTTTATACTAGAGATATATTTGTATCTAATCATTTAGTTTACTGTTTAGCAGTTTTAAATACAAATATTTAAAAGAGAGAAACCAGGCATTAAGAATGTTTCCTATAATCCACAAACAACATAATTTAGCAGTTTTAATGACAGCTAAACTAGGCTTAACAGCTAATCCTGTCGGGCAGTGATGATGCACATCTTTAATCCCAGCACTTGGGAGGCAGAGGCAGGTAGATCTCTGAATTTCAGGCCAGCCTGATCCTCAGTGAGTTTCCAGACAGCCAGAGAAACCCGCTAGGGGTAGGTGCTGGTGGGGGGGGGGGTACTTCTAAGTCCAGGGAGATGGTTCTGTGGGTAAAAGCTGCTAGCCACACAAGCCTGATGACACAAGTTTGATCACCAGAACACACAAAAGCCAGGTGTAGTAGCACACCTTTGTAATCATAGCACTCCTACTGCAAGTTGGGAGACAGAGGAAGGAGAGTTACCTATAAGCTCACCGTCCAAAGTACATAACTTAGGGACAGAAACGAGAGACCTGCCAACTCAGCAAGGTGGAAACTAAGGACCGACTCGGCGCAGCTGTCCTCTGATCTCTACACAGGTGCTATCCATCCCCATCTATCCACCTCCCCAACCCCCATACACACACTGAAGAGAGAAACCCAATTCTACTGATAATCTACAAATTACTCCTTTTTTGTTTTAAATACATTTACCTAAGTTTCCAGTTCTTGTGATAGAAATAATGCCAGCTCTCCTCTTGGCATCTAAGATGTTGTTTTACTTTTTGTTTGTTGTTTGTTTTGTTGTTTTTGAGACAGGGTCTCCCCTGTAGCCCAGGCTGGCCTAGAACTCATTGTAGCTCAAGGTGAAGTAGTTGCATCAGTCTTTCCTCAGCCTCCCGGGAGCTGGGATTGCAGGCACCTTCTGCCATACTCAGCTGCCATTTAGAATTTATTAAGTAAAAAGCACGTAACTGGATAATCAAGAGGTAAAGCCCTGCCTGCTCTGGCTCATGAACATGCACACATGGTGCACTATGCTCTCTCTGCCTCCCTACCCCCGTCTCTCCCTCCCCATTCCCTCTCCCAAGTGAGCTCCCTCCCTGCTCCCTCCCTGCTCCCTCCCCCTCCCCAAAGCTACCAAAGCAATTAGAGAGACACATTTGTAACTTGTTCCACTTTGGTATCTTTTAAAGACTTTACAAATGTGAAGCCCCAGAAGTCGCCAGTGTCTTCAGTGGTTGTTGGCAGTCACGTCTGGTTCACTTCTCCTGTGCCTCTATTGGAAAGACTAGGAAAACCATTTAACATTTTTGCAACTCACATTGTATGGGCATATGTTTTAGATATCTTAGATTTTCTAGTTAAAAAAATATTTTTTGGCCAGGCATTCGTGGTACACACCTTTAATCCCAGCACTGGGGAGGCAGAGGCAAGTGGGTCTCTGTGAATTTGAGGCCTACCTGGTCTACAAAATGAGTTCTAGGATAGCCAGTTACCTCAGAAAAACCGTGTCTCAAAAAAAAAAAAAAAAAAAAAAATTTTTTATAAGATTGAAGTTAAGTTATTTTTTTCCACTATGAAACTAGATTACTGGGACATGAACATGTAATGTGTAGAGGGCATTTTATGCCTTTAACTTCTAGTAGTTTTCATTAATCCTCTTGCACTTTTTCTTTGCTGTATGAACATTCTGGTTGGGCCATTCCTTAAAAGGCAAAAGTAGGGTTGGAGAGATGGCTCAACAGTTGAGAGCATGAACTCTTGCTGGAGTTCAGTTGCCAGGACCCACATCAAACAGCTCACAACCACCAGTCCAGCAGCACCTGATGCCCTCTTCTGGCTTCTGCAAGTATTGCACTCACATTCTATATACACGCCTGCAGATATACACAAGTATGTGTAAATATAAATGAAAAGAAATCCTTTTTTAAGGCTAAAGTAAGGATCACCCTTAAACACTGTGGTGTAAGGTAGAGTCTATTAAGAAGTACAAATTAAATAAATGGGTCTTATAAGACCTGTCAGCATTTCATGTAGGCAAAGAGTCAAAATCTTTCTAGAGTGACCACTTTCAGGAAGACCAAGTCTATTTCATCACCTGTCCCTCTTACACCTCCCCCATGCCATAGTCTCACCTAGAATGTTTGGCTTGGGCACTTACTAACAATACAAGTTGATTCTATACTTTAGATAGGTAGGTAGATAGCAGTTACTAACAGTACCAGCCGATTTTATGCTGTAGATGGATAGATGGATGATAGATGGATAGATAGAGATTATATGAATGAATTTTGACCGCTTAGTCTATAAAAATAATTTTCTGTTCTTATTTTAGGTCTTTCTATAGATTAGTCTCGGAACTATTGTTATAAGTGGGTTTTTTTTCTCTTGTGGTTTAAATTACCCAACATTTGAAACCCTTACCACAAAATGTACTTTAATGAGGTTTGAAGCAATTATGGACAGATTTCTGACAAAATAGTAGACAGAATTCTTCTTCTATATGCCACATCATAATGGAGCCCATGATTATAGATGGGTGAGTGAATTCTCTGGAAGAAATACCGTGTGGACATTATTCCACATCATGGCTGTTTATTCTTGTTGATAGTCTTCAGTGTTTTCACAAAGCATGCCTACCCCAGAGAGAGCGTGTATTTCCCATTTTTATAGCAAGCAACTCTGAAGTTTATATGTATACGTGGTCCCCAGTTCCCTTCTCATAGAAATGATGTGATTCTTTTCCATTCCTTATTTTCCTGTGGGGAAGATGAGAACCAGGGAGACCAGGTAGCTGGGCCAGTGAGGCAGCAGGGAGCTGCACAGGTCACCTTTTGGCTCAGGTACATTAGTCTCTACAGATGCAGCCCTGTTGTGTACATTTGAGGAAGCTCCTGTGCATTGGTTGGTACAGCTTGGCATCGGTTGTTCTTGCCCTCCCTATAGGACCTGTTTAGAATATTACCAGGAACTGCTGATTAAATAGTCATCAGTACTGTGAGTGAAAACCTCGATGTTTCTGTGTCGTTCTGTCAGAATTAAGACATTTCTAGTGAGGCCTTTGGGGTCAGTCATTCAGACTACATTCCTGCCTCGCTCTTCCTTCCTGTAGAGTGCCAAGCATCTGGACATCACTTACAAGTTCTTGGGGTCTGATCCACCCCAGCACAAGGCCACTGAGAACACTCTAAGCTGGCTTCATTTCTCACTTGCACACTCTCCTGTATTGGAGAGTTTCATGACTCTGGTTAGTGAGGTGTTCCTGTTACAGTTTAGTTATATAAATCTTTGCTCTGAAATGATTGGCTGTGTTCTTTGTGATGTAGAAAGTAGGCATGTTTTTACATCAAAGAATCAAGCTCACTAGTTCGAAAGTCTCAAGAGTCATTTCTACCCAGTCTGGAAGCCCTAGACCTCTAAAGATGAGATGTGCTCTCCAGCTCTGGTGTTAGGCATTCTTTTTCATACACTCGGTAAGCAATGTTTCTAAAGAGGGTTTTGCCAGTAATTTCTTTCTGTTTCCTCATACTGAGAAGCACAGCTACCATGGTCTTTCTGAGCTTCACAGCCAAAAACTATTGCATGACTCTGTCTTACAGTCTTAATGTTTCAATGTGTGGGAAGAACAAACTGTCCGGAGACAATTCATAGAATAATTACTATTCCAAGGCCAGTAGAGGAATCTTCTGGTCCAAAAACTGAGATTGCTCATTTCTTTGCTTTAGAGACCAGCAAATAATAAGCAGTCAACCTGACTCTGCATCTGTTGGCTTAGATTGCTGGTTTCGTGTGTGTGTAACATCTCCATCTTGACTCTGGGCAGGCTTTCCAGCTAGGTTACCCTTTGGCTTCTGTAGATCAGGCCACCCTGGGGAAAAGTGAGCCATCTTCTTTTTTGTTAGGGAAATTTGTGGACCTCAAGACCATACTTTCATTCCTATTACTCATCCGAATTAACTGGTCTTGGGGGGCTCAGGTGCCGTGGAAACAGCTGTGGTCTCCGAACTCTTGTTGCGATGTCTACTGAAGCCACAGGCACTGCTTGTTTCTCACATGCTTTGGATCTTACACTTGGTGCCAGGCTGTCCTTTGGGGGATTTCATTTCTCACATTTAAGTGTAATCTCACTTTGGCGTTTGAATCCATAGCCGTCTGTGCTGAGGAGCAGGTAGCCCATGTTCCCCAGCATAGACAATGTCATAATTACATTTAAGCAAATGTGACTGATGCTTGTGAGTTTTTCTGTCTTCATTAAATTTGTTCACCTTCTCTGAAACCCCTCATGCTGCACGCTAGCACGGAGCAGCCGTATCCCCCGACCCAGCATGAGTCAGGGGTGCAGCCGCGATGCCAGCCGTGAGAGCAGCCGCGATGCCAGCCCTGCTCGGGGCTTCGCTCCGCTCGGTGAGTACCCTAGGCTCTGTGCAGGGGCTCCCAGTGCTCGTGCAGACGCTGCTGGGTGGAATGACCGCTTCCCTCTGCTGCCCTGTGATCCTGTCTTCTCTCTTCCCTTGTCGTTCCCTCTGCATGCACTGACTTCAGCAGCTACCAGTTCTCACACGTTAGAGGAAAAAGACACCATTTCACTCTGCCATGGCCATTTGTGGCACCTGTCGCTGGGCACGCCCATTCTTGTGGCGGTTCCTAGCAGAAAACGTAGCTGAAGTGAATGGCTGCTTCCCCATGAAGTGAATTCTGAACTTAGACTTGGTCGTCAGATTTCTGGTTTGCCTTTGGTTTTCCTGAAGACTAGTTTCTATAAGGGTTTGTGGTGCTGAGGATGGAACCAAGGGCTCAAGCTGCAAGCGTGCTGGGCTCTGAGCCATGCTCCCTCAAGCCCAGAATATATTATGCAGAGGAAAAACAAAAGTATAATCACAGGAGATTTTAGGGTTAAATGCGTTTTTTTCTTTCTTTCTTAGTTTTAATAACCCTGTCTTCCTCTAAAATGGACCTAGTACATCTATGTAGTACAAATTAGCAATTCCTGCAGGTGTCCACCAACACACTAATGAAAGAAGCACTTTTTATCCTTTGACAGTTATATTTCAGGTCTTTGGCATGTGCAGTGCCAGCCTAGTGTACATTTTACTCTTAGTGGACATTAAGAGCAGATGTGATTTTGTTGTAATTAGACCTAGACCCAAAATGAACTCAGTCCCAATGACATAGGGGCTTCAGCAGTCTGTGATTTTTTTTTTTTAATTGTGTGATTATTCAGCTGCTCTTTTCACTCTGTAAATGTGGCTCCAAGAGAGAGACTGTAGTAGATCACAGTGGGAGGTCTGTCTCCTGCTCGTGCCGTCTGTACACCTCTTTTGATAATTTTTTCTCCAGTCAGTGTCAGTGCTCAAAGTCCAGGTATAGGCTCTGAAAACAGATGCCACAGGCCTTCTAGACAATTCTCTTATACTTTAGTGGTTCCTTCCTTTAGATCGTCAGCTATTCTTCTGTCCCCAAGTTGGGCAGCTTTCCCAGTGCGTGTCAGGTACGCTGCAACTTTCAAGCTTTGCAGTTGGATTCTCAAGATGTCAACATTCTCACTCCCCCACCCCACACACCCCCGAATGAATTGGTGATTTTTCCTTTTAAATTCAGGCTGTACACCTATGTCTCTTAGCTCAGTATTTGACCTTCCAAACAACCTGCTTCACGAGTAAGCAGTTCAGTCTGTGGATGATTTTGTCTGTTAGAAGCAGGTCAGCATTTTTCTTGTGGCAGACATTTTCCACTGTGGGCCCACCCAGCCGTGAAGTCTGACATGCAGTCGATGGACTGGGCAAGGAGGGCTGAATTCTTGGTATCTGGATTGAACCCCGAACAGCTGATTGATCACATCGGCTTTTGCTCCTTGGGTAAACAGATATGCTTAACTGTCTTGGTGACATCCCAAAATATTGCAACGTACAGTTGCTGTTGCCAAGACAAAAGCTGTGGCTTCCAATGAACTCTGGGTTCATCGGCTGCTGTCTTCAGTTGTGGTCAGGGCAGTAGGAAATATCTTTTGAGCTGAATTTTTAGACCGTGCCTTTTACCTCCTTGGGATAAATCTGTCCCCCAAACTTGTGTTCAGAGGAATAACAAAAGGTCACCCTCTGAAGCATCCGCTGGCATAAGTGCCTTTAGTCCCTGCTCACACTGATGGACAGTCACCCAAGCATCAGCCTCCAAGCCTGACCTTTCATTTAAGCTGTGGAGCCAGGCATGGAATCAGGTTTGACTCTCATCCTGCCTTGTTCAAAAGCAGTTCTGATGAGTGTCTCTCACATTGCCCAACACTGTCTTAAATGCTTTGAAATGAGGTCCCTGCTGGTTTAGACATAGAGCGAAGGGCTCAAGAATTTCTCCTGAAGTACTGGTTTCCAGGCTTGGAGTTAGGACCCTGGGGATTCAGAGAGGCTTCCCGGAAAGTGGCTGTCCTAGCTTGCTTATATGGCCCTGAATGCTTCCTTCTCCTCATTGTCTCCACTGACTTCCCATCAGTTACCTCTGAGTACACTTACATGGCCAGACTTCGTTAGGAGAGAGAGAAATGGGGGAGGGGGTTAGAACAAAGAAAAGAAAGAAGAAAGAAAGAAAACTGTATTTCAGTCAATGCAGGAACTCTCTGCACCTCTGTAGAGGATTGGTTCCAGGGTTTCCTGCAGATGATCCATCCATTCTGTAAAATGCTGAAGTACCACACACAGCCTCTGCTCCCCAGCCTCCCCACCCATACATTCGAATCATCTCTGGGTTCTTTATCATGTGAAACGCAATGTAAATGCTCTGTAAATGGCTATTGTTCTGTGTTGTTCAGAGGCTGATGACAGAAAGCGTATTCAAAGTCTACAGGCACAGAGGCTGTGGATGGGTTGCCAACTGTACCTGATGTTTTAAAGTCCGTGGCGCTCTTTTGAAGCTTCTCAATAGTCTGAATGCTAATTATAGAACTCTACTGCCAATCAGGCAGTAGAGTTTGTCCCAAGTGGGGCATCTTTGGAGTCCATTGCTGGGTGTTCACTTGGGAATTCAACAGAGGAGTCGTTACACAGCAGATGCACTGTAGAGTATTGTGATCAAACCAGAGAAAAACATTTTTAAAAACCTACAGACAGATCCAGTATTGCTTAAAACCATCTTCAATATAAGCTGTCAAGATACGGCACTGATGTGGTAGATAAGAACTGTGCGGTTTACTCTGTCCCAGCAACATGTTAACCAGCTGCCTCATCTAGGAAAGTGGTAAGTCTTATTTTAGAAGTGTCAGTTCAGTGTTTTGTGTGTGAATCTTCTGAAAAGAGGATTTCCCTTTTATTTTGTTCTATTTTAGGCTGCTAAAATTGCTTGACCAGGTAACATTTGCTTTTTAATATCACATCAACCAAAGAGTATATATTTTATAAAGTGACATGAGCTTAGAAATAAAATTACATCAGAGGTTAGAGGTTTCGATGCTTCGTGATGAAATGTGTGCAGAATAATAGAGGTGGGTAAAGGGTCTCACTTCTCTATGTGATTTTGTTAAACGTTGAACGTCTATGATATAATGCCATGGTTTTTCCAGAGTCATGAAAGGGAGCAGGTATCTTCTGCTTTCGCTCGATGAGTGGCTGAATATTGTGTGGACCTGTGACATCAGTATTTTAGACCAAGTTCCTATTCCATAATTATTTCTCAAAGGTACTCCTTTCTTCACAAGGATGGAATTTAACATCCATTTCCTCAGGTCGATGAATCCATACACATATTACAAATACTTGCTTATAAGATATTATCCTAAATGTAAGTTTCTCCTTGTTTACCACTACCCCGATGTTATTACTGTCACTAGCACTGCGGTGTGCTGGCAGTGGTGTGTGTTCCCCTTTCACATACTCCATGACAAATCAGAGGTCGGTACTATGACTAACACCACTTTAGAGATGGCGAAACCAAGAGAAATAGAGGGTTAGTATATTGCCAAGGGCCACAGCTAGCCGCAGGCAAACGAGGCCTGCCACTTGTGTCTCTGAAGTGGTGCTCAGACTCCTGCGGCTGTATCTCCGAGGAAGACCTCTGCACTCACTGCCCGTGGCCCAGCAGATAAACAAGTACACAGTAACTGAGGCGTTTTGTGCAGTACACACTAAGCCTTTCCATGGGCAGAACGCAGCCCGTGAGCCCCCGTGTGATCCCATGAGTTCCTGTTGAAGTAACATTATGAACCCCTCTGCTTTTGTGTTTGGTGCATGTGGCATATGCATCACATACAACGACCATCTCGTGAGCTGAGTTAAGAATCCATCCTCTCGCTGTCTGCCCTGAGTTCAGATGGCGCTCTGACTCCTGATGTTCCTCATGTGGCTTTTTTCCATAATGGCTGATGGAAGCTTTGTGGTTGAGTCTAAGCCTGGAGTCCGAGTCCGTCAGTGCATCCTTAGTATGGAGCACTGTGGCGAGCGCCTGTCATGCCTGTGTGTGTAAGAGCTGTGCGAGGCCAGCGGCCGCTGTGAGCGTGGGGCCAGTCCTGCTGTCCATTCATACCCAGCACCATTTCTCTGTGAGAACGCAGCCGTGGTGGTAGCAGCCCCCCTCTTCTGGTACTTGTGTGTTAACCCTGTGGGTGTTGCCGTTCCTTTTACCTGCAGCCTCTCGACGTCATTCCAGGTCCACTAGTGCTCTCTCCACTGCTGAATCTGTTGGGCAGTCAGGTGAACACGTGCTAACTGCATGACTCGGCTTCTCCACCCGTCCTCCCACCCTCATGTCAGCCTTCGTTGTCATCGTGTCAGCTGGCGCTCGGCATGTGTGCACCTCATGTTCGCCCTCCTCCTGTGTTTTTGTTTTTTTGAGTTGTTGAATGTTTATGGTTCTGTTCATAGCCTTGATGCTTGATCGCCTGTTTGGTATTGTGTCTCTATTATTCATATTTACACTGAAACAAAAATCAGGGACGTACTCCGTCCTTCCCTCACACCCCCTCCCCAGGGAAAGAACAGCCCGCAGGGAAATGGGAAGTTGGTATCATCCAACAGTCATGCATCTCCGCAGCCCTTACTCAGTGTACTTTCAGATGCTAAGTTAGCTGTATTAGTGTCAGAGTCCAGGTGTTATGTACCAAATCCATACACCTCAGATTACAGCATACATAATCCACACATACGAACATAAATATATTGCCTTGAAAGCTTTATGGAAAGGCAGGATCAGGACCCAGCTCATAAAGAGGCCAGAGGTTAGTGTCAGTGTCTGTGAACTCCAAACCTTCATCGTAGCTTCATTTAACATAGCAAAGCTCTCTGGCCACAGGAGCAGAGAGTGGGTGTCTAAATCCGTCTGCCACCTTGCCTGGCGTCATCTTCATACCCTAACAGCCCCTGATCGCTAGTCTCTCAGGGGAGTCAGCACGCTCTACTAATTCACACTGTTAACAGTGCCAGCGCTTACCTGACTGTCAAGGGGATTACCTGCCCTTTTGTTCTTCCAAACAGAGACAGCTGCATGTCCTCACCAGTAGGCTCTGATTGAATGTGTTCCCTAAGGACTGGGGGCCAGGCTGAGGGCATAGCCCTCTGTATCCGTCCCTTGAAGCAGCTTTGTCGTAGCATTGGAAGAGGGATGGACCACAGGGGCTTGCCTGGTGAAAGCAAAAGCCTGTCCTGCTCAGGGCTAGACAAGCATGCTCCCTTCAGGTCCACAGGTCACATTGACAATGACAGCTGCTATGTGCTGGCAAGGCTGTATGCATCTGGGAGCACTGAAGGCTTGCTTTATTCTTATAAGTTAATTTTCTGTCTGAAAAGATCCAATATTATCCCTGGAATAAGAATTGCTGGCATGAAATCTACTTGTGTTTTTTTTTTTTTTTTCTGTTTTGTTTTGTTTTTTAGTTTTTGTTTGTTTTTAAGACTTTATGTTGATGCTGGGTAACTTTTAAATGGCTTTTAACTGAATTACTCATTTTGTTACTCATAAATCCCCTGCTATCTACCCTTTTTTAATGGAAAAAAAGACTTGAACCAAAATTACTTACAAAGCAGCATGCACATAACTCTCAGTTCTATCCCTGCTTCATCTTCTAACCAGGGAGCAAACGTATAGGTCTGAGCTGACTGTCTGTGGTCCTTGTGGTTCATGTAGAACAGCAGCTGACCACCAGAACCTAATGCAGTAAGATGACATTTGTGATCATGAGCAAGTGCATTAAAAAAGGGGATAGTATGACATACAGTTTTGTTGATTAAAATATCTGTGGCTGTGTATGAGTCTTTTGATTAGCAGTGTTTAAAATATTTTCCCTGCCTGTGGTGGTAGAAGGGTAAAAGATGTTTTGCAATTTATATTTTTAAAAAGCTAAATAACACTTCATTTTAAAGTTCACCAGTTTTATAGATGATGTCTTGTTCCCTGTCTAAATGCTTAAATACATGATTTCATAAGAAAGTCAATTCCTAGGGCCCAGCAAGGTAGTTCAGCAGGTAGAAGCTTGCCACTGAGCCTAACAACCTGAATTCAGCATCTGGGACCCTCATAATGGAAAAAGAGACCTGACTCTTACAAGTCGTCCCTTGACCTCCACATGAGTACCATAGACTCTCCCCACAATGATAAATTAAAATGTAATTTTAAAAAAAAAGATGAATTCCTGTAAAGTAAAGACTACATTCCATCTTATTGTAAAAGCTGTATTGCTAAAGTGAAGATAAACAGAGCTTTATCTTTCCTTGTCCAAATAATGTTTTCTTTATTTTAACTCAGGACAAACATTTATCATGTTAATTTTTTTCTTCTAAAGGTTTTTATGTATCAGAATTTTAATGAGTAAACTCGACAGTAGGCGGTGAGCCTTTCTTGGAATGTATAACTGCCACAGAATTTCCCCCGCTGTGATTTTAATCTCCAGCACTTGTAAGGAAAGACTTAATAGAGCCTTAAAGTCTTCCTTGAGGAGCAGCCCTCGGGGCTCAGTGGTTAAGAGCACTTACTGCTTCTCCAGAGAACTCAGGTTCTCTGCCCGCACCCATGTTAGGCGGCTCACAACTCCCTTTAACTCCAGCGCTAGGGCAATATGGCACCCTTTTCTGGTCTCTGAGCACACATGTAGCACGCACTATCTTTCTCTCTCTCTCTCTCTCTCCCTCTCTCTCTCTCTCTCTCTCTCTCTCTCTCTCTCACACACACACACACACACACACACACACACAATTAAAAATATACCTTAAAATAATTGCTTAAATTGCTAAAATTTATCCTAAGTTTTTGGATTCCCTCTGTCCTCTCCGTATAAAGTTTATCATTCAAAAGTCCTTAAAGGAACTCAAGCAAATTTATACTGATGCTACCTAAATGATTAATGTTCTGAAAAGAAGGCCCCAGATTTTTATGATTGATGTTAGTAAGTTGATGTTTGAATAAGAATAACATTAACTCTTAAATAATAACAACACTAAGGAAATTTTGTACCAAGATCAACTTAATAATATATTTCCAATTTTAACTTTTTGCAACACTTTGCATTAATCTTATTTCCCAGACCATGAAGCTTGCTTAGGTTGAGCAAACATCAAGGAGGATGTTTCCCTCCTCTAGAAAGAAAGCTAAATAGTTTGGAAGATTCAACCCGCAGCCCCACTCCCTTCTATAATAAATTCTCCTGTCTTCCGTCTCAAGCATTTCCAGCAACAAAATGTCCAGAACAGGCTCTACTTTACAAAAAGGGGGTGGGAGGAGGAAGCACTTGTGGCTCATTAGTATTAAAATGTGAGTGAATGTCGTAGCCCCTCCCACTGGCAGGCAGGTCCAGTGCACTTCAAACTGGCTAGGGAATTTTCAGTGTCTCTAGTGGGAGGAAGCAGGGCCCTTGCAGAGAATTGAGAAGATAGAATTATGCTGACATGTGTTTTGCTTTTGTTTTCTAAATAGATCGGTTTGGGCTGGGCCAGTCGGGAAGAATCCCTGGTTCTGTGAATGCCATGCGAGTCTTGAGCACTAGCACAGACCTGGAAGCTGCCGTGGCCGACGCTCTGGTAAGAGGCCGAGTACGGATGGAGTTTCAGTTGCTCATTCATACTTTATTGTCTTAACACAAAATTGTCCTCCAATCAGGTGACTAAGTCATCTTTTACACTCCTCAGAAGTGTGTGAATAGGGCTGGGGTACTGGCTCAACCATTAAAGCACGTGCAAGGGTGAGAAGAGGAGTTCAGATCCCAGAACCCACATACATGCCAGGTTCAGAGGTGGCCTGCCTGTAATCCCAGCATTCCCAGAGGCAGAAATGGGATTCGCTGAGCAAGCTGGCCAGCTAGAGTACATATTTGCAGCCTGTGGGTTCGAGTGAGAGACCGTGCCCCAAGTGAGTGAGGTACAGGGTAATCAAGAAAGACTCTGGACATCCCTCAGTCCTCCTCATGGGCCACACGTGTGCATGTGTATTTACACACACACACGCATGTGTATTTACATGCTCACACACCACGCATGCATACACAGGAGGAAAAGTATCGTAAAGTTTGTTTTTTTTTCTTTCTCACACTTTTACCTCCTTACAACACATAATGAAATTGGCCTTCCAGGAAATAGCAGCATCAAGAACCTGACCCATGCTCCTTGGTGTTCAGAAAATTTTGATAACTTTGGGCTTCCCACATGTCATCGAGTTATCTCTTTGGTTGTTGGTATACCATAGCTTCTATCCCCAAAGCATTTCCTTTCTTCCATCCTGTTGCTTTTGTCGTGTTACAGGCTTTGACAGCACAACCTACACGCATGATTGTAACAGACAATAGAGTTTGAGATCTCAGATGTATTTGTTCTGTTACAAGATTCTGACTTGGGAGATTCCCTCACCTCCAACAGTGGATCAACTCAGCATTTGAGAGAAATGGCCTGGGTTGAGGAGATAGTTCAGTCTGTAAAGTCCTTGTCATATAAGCACAAGGACCTGAATGTAATCCCCAGAATCCTCATATGTAAGGCCGTGTGTGGGTGCTGTGCCCTGGTTATCAAAGCACCAGAGAGATGGAGACAGGCTAGTATCTTGGGCTTGCTGGCTAGCCAGCCCAGATGAATCCATGAGTGCAGGTACAATAAGACTCTCTCTCAAAAACAGGACAAACAGCATCTCGAGGAATGACACCTAAGGTTGACAACACACACACACACACACACACACACACACCCCAAGGAAGTTTTCCTGAATATTTTGGTTTGGTTTCTGAAGACCTAAAGCACTAGTGAAGGGAATTTTTGCATATTACGTTATAGTATTGAAAAGACCATCAGGTGTTCATGGCTCCTTCAGTCTGTGGCATGGCAAACATATTCTGCAGGAGCAGCTTATGGTGAACTTGCCTCCCAGCTGGTAGGAACAGCCTCACACACCTGCTTCATGTGCTCAACATTTGCAGTAGGTGTTCTTCAGAATGGACTCATCAGCACCCCTCCCTCTGCTATCTAAGATTTATTCTCTGGTTAGGAAAGAGCATACTTAACACTACCCTGCTTTGCAATCTGAGGTTTTTAATTTAGCCTGTGCCACGTGATTAGTGCTTCATGGTCTGTGGCTACCGTGAATCCTGCTTCCATCCCTTTGCATCTCTGCCTTGTTTGTTCTTGCTCAGTCAGATGCTTTCTGTGAGTATATCTGGCCGCTCTCAGAAGGCTCTTCTGGTAGACAGCCAGCCTGGCCAGCTCTATTCATCAGCCTTACATGCAGGACTTTTTTTGGCAGGTACTATTAGAGTGTGCAGTATTGCTCTAACCATGGTTTTACCCTACAAGTCAAAAGCTGGAACAGAATCCAGTGAGGCTTTCTTCTTCTGAGTCAAAGCATTCTGAATCTGCTTTTTACTTATTCAGAGACTCTAGGAAGTGGTGTTCAGGAGACTGGGAAACCATGGAGCTGAACCCTCAGCTAAAAGGAACTTCCAGTTAAAGCAGATTCTCTTAATTGTTCAAAGCCCACATAAGGGACTATGTACAAAATTCCAGGAGGCAGAGTGGAGCTAGAGTTCAGACCTTCTCTGATTGACTTGAGCTTTCCTCCGAGCCCCAGCTCCCATTCTTTCCATGTTGCCCTTGCTCCTTTGTCCACTCTGTCTGGTCTCTCCGAGGGACCTGCTTCTGAAGGGGAAAGTGCCGGCATGGTAGGGAATCCTTGCCTACGAAAGGGAAACCCTCGGGTCGGCTTCAGATCTCATAGGAACAAATAATAGATGCACAGAGACTTAGAGATGTACCTCCTGGGTATGGGAAGGGTCTCCTCGAGAATTGTGCCATGAAGCAGAGCACCTGGGGAGAGGTACAGGAGGGCTAGGAAATGCCATTCAGAAAGCAGTCTGCCACGGTCTACTCCAAACAAACCGCTTGCTGACCTGTGTTTTTGGTTTGCTAAGAGATGTTTGCTGTACACTTTTTGTTGCCAGAACAATCCCCACATATGCTTCTGACATAATTCTCTATGCTTTTTCCCCATCCTTCAATATTTTCCTGCCTACAGCTGTTAGGAGACGCCAGAAGCAAGGTACCCGTGCTTTACCTTTTGTTTACAACTTTTTCTTCTGTTGCAAGTATATTTAGTTGAAAGCAGCACAAAATGTAGTAGTCGTAGTTAGAGATCCTGGTCTCACTTGTTTCTGGGGAGCATTCTGATTTGCTGTTTTTACTTGTGATGGAGTCAGTCACCTTTCACATACTTTTGTTAGTTTTTTGTTTTTTTTTTAATGTCACTCCTCCTCTCCCTTTTGTGTTTCATTTTATTAACTCAGTTTGTGTCTATTCTATCATCGTAATCTCATGAACAGATCTGTCAACCAACCTTTTCCTTCTCTTAGGAAATCTGGCTTATATGTAAGTGTAAATCATATAGTTTATCATCTAAATCAAAAACGTTTTCAAAGGTGAAAATGGGATGCCATAAATAATTTTGCTGGGACGGGAGGCATCACAGTCTCGAGCAAGCCAGGATTCAGAATAATTAACATTGTGTGAAAATTAAAACGTTTGTGTGGCTGGAGTGAGTAACTGCATCTAGGACACACTGCGTGCCTACCTCACCTACTGCTGTGCTATGTATGGGCTTAACACACTGTCGTACGTTCAGGGTGTGAGAGAGGAATGAAGGAAGCCCTATTGTACTCTACTTTCAAATAAGCCTGTATATCTTAGAAAACCAAATGACGTTGTTCATTAAAGTGACTCATAGAGTGTGGGACCTTCTGCAGAGAATACTTCCACCGCTGACATTTCGACTACAAACCTCTTAAGCAAGCATGAGACTTGAAGCAAGGGCACCCACAGGCCATGCCAAAGGTAGATAGCTGTGGCTCTGGAGGGGCTGAGCATCCGCACACACCTGCAGTGTGTCAGTCCTTCATCCTTCAGAGTTCCATCAAACCCTCACGGCAGTCTGGGGAGGCAGGGACAATGGCCACCCTCCTTAGAGGGGTCACTGAGGCAGAAAATGACAGCAATACCAGGACTGGAACCAAGACGGTCTCGCTGAAAATATCCCTCCCCCAACACACGCACAACACACTTTCTACAAGACGACAAATTCTTTCTCCCTCGCCAAGATGAACAGCATGTCGCTTCTGTTTATAATTCCCTAATCTGTAAGCATAGAAAATATGTGTGTTGGGGGTGGGGTTGTCTTTTTTATATTTAACTCTGCACTATAGTTTTTAGTGGATGACTCATAGCCGGCTCACCTTTCCACTTCTTCCTCGCCCTGCCTCATGGGGTATTTCAGAAGAAGCCTGTGAGGAGGAGATATGAACCCTACGGAATGTACTCTGATGATGACGCCAACAGTGACGCCTCCAGTGTGTGCTCTGAGCGCTCATACGGCTCCAGGAATGGTGGCATTCCCCATTATCTGCGGCAGACTGAGGACGTAGCAGAAGTTCTCAACCACTGTGCTAGTTCCAACTGGTCAGAAAGGAAAGAGGGGCTCCTGGGCCTGCAGAACTTACTGAAGAGCCAAAGGACACTGAGGTGAGGAGAAGAAATTCAGCCGTTAATCACATCCCAGTCCCCTTGCCAGGGGCTTTAAGAGGATCTCTGCTATTAGAGAGCCCTTGCAAAGCTCTAGTCACTGGGTGCTAACGATGGGATGACATAGTGCCTGCTACTCAGACACTTAGAAACATCTAGCAAATCTGTTAGGCTGCTAAGACGTTTGCTTCCCATAGGGTTCACATCTGTTTATTAGATGATGCCCCCTGAGGAGTCAGGTACAGAAAGCAGCTGCACATTGCTAGGGCTCACTGCTCTCCAGTCTCCAGGATAAAATGCAGCTACTATCAGTCTATAAACGTATTCCATTCCTGTGTACAGCTTAGATGTGTACCAAGCAAGCCCTGGATGAAATAGAGCACCCCCTGCAATAGCTGCAGCACTTGGCTTTACAGCGATTATTTCTTTATGCCTTCCTTTAGTGTTTCATACAATTTTAAAATAGGCAAGCATTACAGACTGCAAAGTAAGCACGCGTTTACACCACATCCCATCAAATTTTAGCTGCCATTGGCATGCCATTATCTTATAACTGTCATGACGTAACAGAAAGATAGCCAGGTATGGGAGTATACACTTTTAGTCTCAGCACTTGGACATCTGAGGCAGGGGAATCCCTGTTAGTTCAAGGCCACCATGGACCTGTACAGTAAGTTCTAGGCCAGTCCGGACTACACAGTGAGATCCTGTCTCCACCTCTCCCTCAAATAAACAGAAAAATGTAGAGGAAGGTAAATTCTGTTCATGAACCAAACCTGTTAATAAGTCCTTGGTTTTGAGACCAGTCTGTTATGCAGATGTGAGTGAAGAGTGTAGAACCCACAAAGCACACTGCACTCCAACCTCGAGCTCTTCCGCAGAGAAGGGCAGGTTTTTGGTTTTTGTTTTAAATAATAAATTGTGGGTCTCAATAGGTTTGTGGCCATAGATGGAGGACCCTTCTGGGTCTCGTGTAGCTCACGAGCCATAATAGATGATTAGCTGTGCTCCAAGTTTGGCTCTCCAGTCTCCTCTGACCACCATAGTCACCCTTGCTCCCATTAACCCATTCTGTCCATGAAGATGGTATGAGAGGTTCTGTCACGTCCTTCTGAAACACAGGCACCCTAGTGATTTGTTAAATGCAACATGAATATGGTTTGTAATGGTTCTTCTTGAGGCTCTGTTTGGTCTCACTGACTAGTCCACTTGGTGGATTCTCAGTGTTCACCAGGTACCCTGAGTGGTCCTTAAGAACCTGTTAGCTCTGATCACCTCTAAGTTACTGAAGCATCATGGAGGCATGTCTCAGATGCATGAAGAAAGTGGATTGTTCCAGGTGGCAGGAAAGAGAGAACCCTTCTTTCCAACTTTGATGTTGGAAAGGGGGCTCAGTCATGCTGCCAGAATGAGAAAAGGCAGAGGACACCAGTGTGCACTGATGCTTTTCTTGGTCCCAATGTCAATAGTTTTCTTGTACTCTCCTCAGCTATGTGGCATGGTGCTTATCCTTGGTTCCTAGCTAAAGAGAAAGCCCAAAGATGCACGTACTTAGAGCAGAACTGATATGTTAAGATTGCAAGTCTGTGGTTCAGTGAGATGGCTCAGTGGATAAAGGTACTCACTGCCAAGCCAGACAACCGAGTTCAGTCCTTGGGCCCCACATGGTAAAAAGAGAAAATTTACTCCACAGGCTGTCCTGTGATTTTCACACATACACACTGTGGGCACACACATGCAAATGCATACGTAGTTTTTATTTTATTTTTTGGTTTTTGCTTTTGCTTTTCAAGGCAGGGTTTCTCTCTTGTAACTCTAGCTGTCCTGGAACTCACTCTGTAGACCAGGCTGGCCTCACACTCACAGAGATTGCCTGCCTGCCTCTGCCTCCTGGGTGCTGGGATTAAAGGTGTGGGCTGCCACCACCACACAGGAGTTTTTAAATTTTTTAAAGAAGCACTCGAGTCTGGTAGTTCTTTGCCTTTTAGCCTAGCAGATGGAAAGCAGACTTGAGCTGAAGTAAAAGGGACTTGGCTCACCCCTGTCCACTAGGTGGGTGGCATTGAACAGACGGCAATCAGACTATGGTTTATAGAGTCTCAGTTTCATCACAATCTGGATAATTCACTTGAGATTTTTTTTGTTTTTGAGGTTTTTTTGTTATAAAACTAAAGATTAGGTAAAGACCTTTTAAAGCAAAACCATAACTGGATTGCACTGGTGACATTACATTTCAAACTCATTAATTTCCGTTTTCTCTCCTCTAGTCGAGTAGAATTGAAGAGATTGTGTGAGATTTTCACCCGAATGTTTGCTGACCCTCACAGCAAGGTAATAAATTAGGCCTTATGTATATTTCCATCTGCATGCCTGTGCAAGCTGTGTAATATACTCCAGGACTGAGAGAGAATTCCCCAGTAGTCTTTATTAACATCTTCCAAAGTGCAGTTCTTGGGAACTTACATGGCCGTCGGTTTCAGCTTAGGTGCCTCTAATAAGGAGTGTCATGAGAGGAACCGGGTGGAGCCTTTGAATCTGTCAGCAGGCATTTTTGTCTGACTCCTTTTGGCCAAATAGTACATTAGGTACTACAATATAATATAGTACATTTTTTAAAATGTTAACAGTAGTGGGGAAATTTATATGATTACTTTGGTATCCCATGTAGAATTTGTTCTCATAGGATAAGATTAAAAAAAAGGGAAGCATTTTTCACTGCCTTTATTGGAAAATCAAGTCCAGTTATTTCTCCCAATGGAATCTGGCTGTTCTCAAGAAGTTGCTGGGGGTGTTATTCTAGGTGGTACCCCCGCCTTCTGGAAGACAGTGGACACCAGGCAAGAGAGTCCTTGCTACAGAGGGTGGGACAGAGTCCTTCCCAGAGATCGTGCTGGAAGGGGCCTCTTTACAAAAGCCCCTTGGGTCTAACAGTATTTTAAATAAATACTGTCGTTTGGGAAGAACTTAGGGCTGTTGATGTCTAAAGAGTGAGGAAATGGAGAAATGACCATAGGGAGAGTGAAGAGACACATACAGGATAGACACTAGTGTGTGGGAATTGTAGAAACTAAATTCACTGTGGGTAGGATTGCTCTACAGTTTCCTAGTAAAAATAGTCTCTTCCAAGTCAAGCTGGGAGAATAAAGACTGTGGTGGACAGAGAGCCCAGCAACTGGCTTTTGTTCTTCTTTTCTGACCTTGCTTCTTCATAGAAACTGTCCTTGAAGTAGTAAATATCCATCCACCACCACCCTATTTATTCATTCATCCACCCATCAGTTCATCAGTTCACTCATCTGTCCTTCTGTCCATCTACCTACCTAGCCCTTCATCCATCCATCTATCCATGCACCTAGGCATCCACATTCCTACCGTCCATCTATCCGATCATCTGTCCACCCCCTCACCATGCATCCACTCACCCACACATCCATCCATCAACCTACCTATCCATCCAGTCACCTATCTATCAACCTATCTATCTATTCATCCAGGTACCCTACCACCCGCCATTCATCCATCCATCTACCTATCCATCCAGTCATTCAGCATTTTCTGAATTCCTGCCATGAGCTAGGAATATGGAAAAACCAGTCAAGACCCTTCCCTGGGAGGCACTCGCAGGAGTGCAGGGACGAAGCACAAGGTTCTTCTCCCTCTTTTTCCTGCGACAGATACTCACTGTATCAGCTGTGGAGCCTGCCTGTTAAGGCCTTCCAGAAAGGACAGCATCAAAAGTATTCATTTTAAAACCCCCAAGAAGATTGAGTTTAAAGGCCACATAGATAATCAAAAATCCAATCAAGATTTTTGTCTATGGACGTAATTAAGAGCGATACAGTTTAAAGCATAAGCATAATATAACTGGTAAAAGTTATACCATAAGGGCTATTATGTTAGATGGTTTCACATTGATGAACTTTCTGTTACCCGTTACCTCTAGATTGCTGATTCAGAAGCAGAATATGAGAATAAAGAAGGAAATTTGTTTCCATCAGAAGGCTCTTGTCCAGTGAGTTGGAGGTCTCAGTTTAGTTCATATTTGTTAGCCACCTGAGCCATGCCAGGAACCCCACCCACCAGAGCTCACTGACTTTTTCCTGAGCTGTCACTGGAGACCCCTCATGGCAAATAGTTGCTGTAGCTGGAATTGAGGTGTGGGGGTGGGTATCTCAGCACAACACCAGGGTTGGGGGGGCCCAGTGCCACTTCCTTCCCCAAGACAGGCTTAGGGATACTCCATTGTGCACTGTTTTACCTCAGGTAGCAGCATGAGAATTAACAGGAGTTGTCAGTAACTGCTCCAAGCCAATAACCTTGTTCATATCATCTGGAATTGGCACATATCAAATTACTTGAGAAAAGTCAGTGGTTACAGAAATGTGAATAGAGGTTCTACCCCTTACCAAGCTGTGATGATACGTGTTGAGAGCTAGGGAATAAGTCAGAATAGTATAAAGTCAGAACAAGACACCATCTCCCCTGTCTCTCTCTTTCTCTCTCTCAGAAAACCCTCCAGGGATTAAACTTCAAAAAGTATATTTCTCTCTGTACTCACAGTTGCAGGTTTATATTGAGGGAGAAGAGAGTATTTTATCAGTTTGTAGCCTTTTCAGGATTCTTAAAAGAAACTGCATGAAACTGGTATTACTTTGCTGTGGACTAACATGGAATTTGTTTTGTTGCATGGCCTGGTGTGCGGTGGAATTCACAACAGAGAGTAAGTGTCCGCCTTCTCCTGCCCTCTATCCCCAAACCTGTATTCTGCTGGGTTTCTGCCTCTGACCAAGTGAGCAACTGTTAACATTGTTAACCTAAGTGGCAAGACTGGGCTAGGCCATGTGGGGAGGATGTTCGCTATGTTCTCAGGCTGTGGAGGAAACGCTGAATGCCAGGTGTAAGGCACTTGCTTTTCTTTGTGCAGGTTTTCAGTATGTTTTTGGAGACCCTCGTGGATTTTATCATCATTCATAAGGATGACTTGCAAGACTGGCTCTTCGTCCTTCTCACACAACTACTTAAGAAAATGGGAGCAGACTTACTTGGATCTGTGCAAGCGAAAGTTCAGAAGGCACTCGATGTCACCAGGTAGGCGCTTAGGGTCTTGGCCATGGTTTTTGTTTTTACTTGGTTCCCCCTTGCTCAGTTCCAACGTCCTCAGATTGACATGTCTCACCAGTCTAGGAAATAAGAGTACCATGCCATCTTCAAGTTGCCAATATGTTTATAAGTGCCTGTGACATATATAGAAATTTAAAAATTCCCTTTCTTTTATAAATATGTAGAGCTCATTTAGAAAATTTGTTTATATATCTTTCTGAAGTTCAATATTTTAATGCTTCAATCTTTTTATAATTCGCCCCATAAATTTATAAGTATATGTTGTAGAATTTTTGTTGGACTATAAACTCTCTCTAAATTGACAGTTCTGGGGCTCAGGTGGTAAAGTGCCACGCATGCATGAGGACCTGAGTTTAGGTCTCAGTACCCTGCTTGTACCTACAACCCCAGCACTGGCAAGTGGGGATGGGATAATGCTCGGGCTTTCTCATCAGTCAGTCTAGCCAAAGTGATGAGCTGCAGGTACAGTGAGAGACCCTGTCTCAAAAAATTAGGTTGGCAAGTGATCTAGGAAGACACCTGTGGTCTCTGCATGCTCTTTGTCTGCACTCGTGTGTGTGTGTGTGTGTGTGTGTGTGTGTGTGTGTGTGTGTGTGTATATGTGTATGCGCGTGTGCGCGCCTGTGCATACACATACAGAAATAAACCGTTCCTTGGCTCAGAGTTTGGAAACACGTGACGGTCTTTGTAGCCCATCTGGCTATTATAGTGGCTCAGAAATGTTGACACACCGTGCTGTTTGTTCTTCAGAAGCCTGGTGTTGGCTATGCAGTTTGAGGATCCTTAGTACGCTTGGACTAGAAGTAAATGATCTCAGAAGACCTGGCCAGTGATTGTGATTTGGTAGACTGTAGAGGCAAAAGGGAGACTCACAGGTCTTTGAAAAGGACAAGCAGGTGACTCCTGGACACTTGGAAGTTATTACCAGGGCAGTAACTTTTCACAGAACTCAGTTCTTACACACTATGACAGACCCCAGGTATCATAGGAGTTTCAGAGCAAAGGAGCTCTGAGATGAAATGGTGTTTTCTCAGTGAGAAACAGAAGCCCCTCCCCCCCACCCCGACTTGCCAAAGGTATTGATATTGGTGGTAGGACTTTTGGACTTCGTTCTTGTCTGCCACTGTGATTCCGTTCTGCCCTGTACGTTTGCCCTGCCCTCCTGCACCTTCTCAGTCAGCTAGCATATGCAGCCCCCCAACACACCCATGCTTCCAGCTGCCGTGTGGGCTTCTTAGCCTGCTGACCTGTGTGATTTGCACGGATTTTGAACAGACTGTCTTCTGATTTTTAAAGAGCTAAGAGTAGTGTACATTGTCATAAAGTTCCCAAATTCTTCTTCGCTGGATGGTTCGTTTTAGCAGAGCTGGGGAGCAGCACTATGCACCAGTGCCAGGAGGCCTTACAAAGACTTGGCCGGAGCCTGGTCTGAGACAACTGTGCAAATGGCCGTGCGGGTAGGAAGGAGGGGTCACTGGCAGCCCAACAGCTGATACCACTTGTGTCCTTATTAACATATAGATCCCGTTTTCTCAGATTTTTTAAAAGATCAGAAGCATAGATTTGGGTAACGTGTTTGAATATTTTTTTATGATACTGGAAAGACCAAATAAAGCATGTGTGAGTCAGATTTAGCCAAGAGGTCTCTCAACTTAGGTGAATTTATTAATGAAAAATGCATTAAGATTTTTTTTTGAAAGGTGGGAATAGTAAGATCATAGTCAATCTTGGTGATTAAGGAATACAAGTGGATGTAGCTCAGTGAATTCTCTCCCTGCTCCCACCCCAGCCCCCTTTACACACACAGACACAGACAGTGGGAGGGAAATAGGATTGTGACCTTTGTAGGTACTTATTCTTGATGCCATTTCTTTTTAAGCGTCCTAATCATAGGCTGGGGAGACGGCTTAGCACTTGTCCCACAAGCATGAGGGCCGAAACTCAGGTGGCCAGAAACCACGTGTAAGCCAAGCAGGCGTGGTGGACATCTATCATCCAGAACTTGGAAAGCAGAGGCTGATATCTCCAGGGCAAACTAGCTAGCTAGAATAGCCAAAATTGGCAAACTCTGGCTGGGTTCAACTGAGAGATCCAGCCGCAGTAAATAAGAATGGTCAACCAAGATACTCGGTATCGACACAGGCACATGCATGCACAGCCAAAAACAAACAAGAAAAAACTTAATCTCAAGTAAAATTAGTGTATGTCTAAGGCATTTGTTTTCTCTACCCCCACTCACTCTGTGTAGTTCTTGTAGGAAAGGTCAGATAGAAGCAGAAACTGCTGGAAAGATATCCTAGTTCCAAGTCCTGAGGATACTGTGAAGCTTATCAGTGATTATTCACGATGAGCTGCTTGCTCCACCGTTCTGGCTTCCTTGCCTCTAGCTATGCCTAACAACGGGCATATTTCCTACCAAAACACACCAGCTTATCTCCATCTGCTGGACCAGAAGCGGGACAAGCTTTTCATTCATGGCTTGTTGACTACTTTAATAGTGTCACTAAAGTGCACTTTGTTCCAGAAGTAGCCTTCTGTGGCTTACAGCATATAAATAGATGTGGTAAATACGGATGTTCCTGGGCCAGTTTTATCACTTTAGGGGGTGGGGGGGATCCCTAGACTTCACACATGTTAGGGAGGTGCTCTGTCGTTTAGCTTAAGTTTACTTTTTATTAATTATGATTAAAACACTGCTTCATAGTGTGATCCCCCTTTATAAAACATTATACTTTTCTTATATTTCTTCTAATATCCATTTCATTCTTGGAAGACTTAATAACATGTCTTCTTACATTGGAGATTCAAACCTATATCCTTCGTTACTTTCCCATAATTCTGTAGGAAGAGTCTCTTAAGAGATTCCAAAGAAAACAGTCTTATCTCTCAGCCCCAGATGCTCAGCTGCCCTGTCTGTCCTGATGATGAAGAAGGTACATCCTCATGGCTCCCTTATGCAGTTTTAAAGTAGCAGTAGTGATTGCCACTCTGTTAGGTGAAAGGATTGACAGTCCCTAGCCAGAAGCCCCCAGGATCGCTTGATTGGAGCATGTATGTACAGTGACTGTGAGACATGGGCTTACTCAGAGGCTTGAGGTAAGAGAGGGTCTCCTAGGACCTGAGGCTCCTTGGACCCTAGGCTCCCGTATGAGCCATAACTGGGTAGAGAGTTTTCCGGCACTGAGCCTCACAGAGCATTCTTTGGTGGTGACTGCAGGAGGGTCACCTGCACATCGGGACAGGAGGACAGCTGCTTAGCTTCCGGAGCTTCTCAAAGTGACTTATTCTCCTTTCCCTGAGTTTTCTGTATACAAATATTAATTTAGTATTAACATGAGATGAAAAACACTATTCATAAAAATGTGAATGTAGTTTCGTATATATCACTCTACAGAAGGATATTTTGTATAGTTCTGTGGGGAGGGTTGTAGTAAATTTCTTGAAAAATAAGAACTTGTTTTTGTTTTGTTTTTTTAAATCCTAGGGATTCCTTTCCATTTGATCAACAGTTTAACATTTTGATGAGATTCATTGTGGATCAGACTCAAACTCCAAACCTCAAGGTCAGCGTCTATCCATGTAATTCAACACCTGTTACTCAAAGTTGATTTTTAAGTTCACTTTTCCCTATATGACTCACTTAAGAGATTCTAAATGACTAGGAGCCACTCTGTTCAGCTCTCTGTGGACATGTTCTCTTGGTCCCAAATGGCTAGTTCCTTGAGTATACAGAAGCCTAACTCCTTTAGGATCTGATAAAATAATTGTGCCATATTATATTCCTGCCCGCAGTGTCCAAGAGCTCCAGTCATTCCGTGTCCTCACCAACAGTTATGCATTAGCCTTTTCAGAGTTGATGCTGTAACTAGAAAAGAAGGCATTCTGATGGCTGAGAGCGGGTGTTAGAATGTTTGTAGCGTTAAGATTCTCTAAGACCTGTAGAAAGTCACACCTGAAGTGATGGGATGACTCAGTCCTGCTGTTATACAAGGGAAGGAGGCTGCGTGTGGTCTTCTGCAGTCTGTTCCTTGACCACTGACTTGAGGCTCCGGGATGGATCTCATCCCACAGATAAAAACCAACAGAGAAATTGGACTGGAGTATGAGCTGGGGGTATGGGGTGGTGGGAACTGTTTCCAAGGGACCTGGCCCAGAATGCTTCACAGAACTGACTGCAGAGCTGAGCTTGGCCTCCTGGCCCGTGTGGATGTGGAGTAGGCTGTCACTCCATGCAGAAACTTAACCTGCGGCAGAGGGGACATTTTCCCTTCATGGTGTCTGCTGACTGCCAGCTAAGAATTCTATTCAAACATTATGCCATGTATTTAACATTTATAATCACTGGTCTCTTAGGTCAAAGTTGCAATCCTGAAATACATCGAGTCTCTGGCCAGACAGATGGACCCCACAGATTTTGTAAACTCCAGTGAAACAAGGCTTGCTGTTTCCAGAATCATAACGTGGACAACAGAACCAAAGAGTTCAGACGTGAGAAAGGTATGCGCGTAGAGCTGAAGCAAGCCTGTGGACTCTTCCTAGGCGTGCATAGCCGTCCCTTGGAAATGTGCACACTGCCTCACAGTCACACACCCGTGTCACCGAGGCTACTAATGCTTCTCTGTCCTGCTTTCCCATCTCTAGTCTAATGGATCAAGCTTTGTGTGTGTCCACTGGTAATGTGCTCTGTTGAGGGACTGCTGATCTGGTGCTCATTGGCTACAAAGATACCTGGGAATGAAATGGAGTTGAAACATTTGATAGGACACAGCAGACTCGTGGCTTTAAAAGGAGCCAAATCCTTCTGTTTGTATGCCACCCAGGAGCATAGCCTCTTTGATTTGGGAAGTAGAGTGAGATGTTCTGGTAGAATTCAGAGTGTGTTTGTGTGTGTATGTGTGTGTGTGTTTTCACATGTCCATCCGTACACGTATTGTCCATGTGTGTGTGGCCAGAGGTCAACCTCATGTATCTTCTTCTGTCTCTCTCCACCTTATTTTTCAACCTGAAGCTCATAAATTCAACTAGGTTGGTTGACCTGTGAGCTTCAGGGATGCTCCTTGCCCTCCCTCCCATTGCTGGGGCAATAGAGCTTCTTGTGAGCAGACCCCAGCTGCTGTCACTCCTCCGGGGTGAAGTGTAGATATTTCCCTGAAGGCCATAAATTCTGGGAATGTGGCCAGCCTGTTCTGAGCAATGGATGGAGGTGATTTCTCTCAGCCTTAGACTGGGGGATTTAGGTTGACTGATGAAGTCTGGGTACAGGTAAGCTGGAGTCCCAAGTTAGTGAGCAGTGTTCCCCATTATCCACTCTCGCTTTATCTACGAGTGGGAAGCTCAGCAGCCAATGGCAACAGCAGGTGTGAACTGACCAAGTCTTCTGGTTTGATGCTTCTGCTCGCCCCCACGGGAATGCAAGGTCATGCATGTCATAGGTGTCCCAAGAGTTGGACACCACTACTGGGAGCCAGCAAAGCACTTCTCAGGACCCAGGTTCCAATGACAAGCATTTGTCTTAGCAAGTTATAGAAAAACTGGGGAGGTGACCCTGAGCAGGATGGGAGCAAGTGCTACGTAGATTTCCCAGTTGCCCTTCTGGCACCAAGGCCATCTACTGTTCTGTAGCCCCTCTGGTTAAGCCATATTTTTCATTCACTATCCTTTTGTAAAACCTCTGACTATTTATCAGAAGAAATTCCATTGGTAAAATGTAACCAATGAACCGCTTTGGGATTTGGAAGATACAGTAGATGGTTTGATGGCTTTGTTTGATTTAGAAGTCAGAAACAGATATTTCTGTTGTAATTTTCAAAATGACAGGATCACCAAATACAAACAAAAGCCTTAGAGTCACTAGCTTCCCTGCTCTAGATGTAAAGATTTGTTAACTTTTTGTCAAAACACAGTGACACAATACTTAACACACCATTTATGAAAGAGACTTAGCAGTTTGGGACTTAGGACATGATGCTGGTGTCTTCGTCACTTCTACTGAATGCCCTCTTGATTGGGATGCCACTATGGAAGAGCTCACAGAAACAACAGGAAGCAGAGAGAGTGGAGAGCATGACCCTTACGGCCTAAAACTTCCCATCAGGCCTCCCTTGAAGGGAGTTCCTTTGCCAGTAGGAAGATTTCTTTGCCTCCGAGTCTCTTGAACTTCTTTTCAGGGCTCGCCTAATTGGGTCAGGCCCACTCAGGTTATTTCCCCTTCATCTCAAAGTTAACCATCTAGTGACTTCAACGGTATCTGCATATCCCTTCCTCCGTAGGACAATGATGAGAGGCATCTCCATCATCCTTCCAAACTCCACTCACTGGAAGGAGGTTACATGGGGCCTGTGCTTGAATGAGCCTTGCCTTGTGCTTCCAAACTCTTTCAGTGGCTGGGCAAAAACCTTCCACTGTTATTTGGTAATTCCTAAGCTCTTAAGTGGGGAGATTTTGTGTGTGTGTGTGTGTGTGTGTGTGTGTGTGTGTGTGTGTGTGTGTGTGTTTGTGTGTAGACCAGAAATGAGCCTCAGGTATTCTTCCCTGGGGTTCTGTTTATGGTTTTTTTTTTTTAAAAGTATTTATTTATTATGAGCATTGGTGGTTTTGCTTGCATGTTTGTCTGTGTGAGGGTGTCAAGATCTCCTGGAACTGGAGTTACACAGTTGTGTGAGCTGCCATATGGGTGCTGGGAATTGAACCCGGGTCCTCCAGAAAAGCAGCCAGTGCTCTTAACCACTAAGCCATCTCTTTAGCCCATGTTTATTTATTTATTTAGTTTTTTAAGACAGAGTCTCTCACTGGCCTGGAGATCTTTAAATACACGAGGCTGTCTGGCCAGTGAGTCCCAGGGAACCTCCCATCTCTGCCTTTCTAATGCCTGGCTGAGAGCAAGCTCAGTGGTTGAGTGCTTCTGCTCCTTTTTTGTTTGTTTGTTTATTTGGTTGGTTGGGTTTATTGTTGTTGTTTCGGGGTTTTTTTTTTTGTTTTGTTTTTTCCATGACAGGGTTTCTCTGCATACATATCCCTGGCTGTCCAGGAACTTGCTTTGTAGACCAGGCTGGTCTCGAACTCACAGAGATCTGCCTGCATCTGCCTCCTGAGTCCTGGGATCAGAGGTGTGCTGTAGTTGTAAGGCTGCGTGGGTGGCTCAGCGAAGAGGGAGAAGGAGGCATATTCATGGGTGCAAACTCTGCCCGAACTCAGCAGAGGGAACCACCATCCTGGTCAGCACCAGACTCCATGGTGGAACCCCTAGCGTCCGAGCTCAGGTATACTTACTCTTTCAGAACTCCTCAGGTATTCTACTGATACAGCACATGCAGATCATTACAATTAAACATCCCCCACAGAAATCCAACACCTGCAAACAATACAAAACACCCTAGACCTAGGAGAGCCCCTCACCCAACAGTGCATGAAACAATTTCAAACGTAACTAAAAATAAACTTCCCCACCAGTGTGCGCAGCTGTGCTTACTGCTCATAGGGATGCAGGTTCTATCCCCAGCTAATGCCAGCTCCAGGGGATCGGGCACCCTTTTCTTCTGGCTTCTGTGGGCATCTGCACACACACTCATACATGAGTAAAAAAATCTTTAACAAAACAATGACAGTCATGCGTCTCCATGCCCAGGAGAGGTGGTGATCGTTGTTACCTTAATTACCTGTGGAAAGTGTGCATGCCCCAGCACAGGTGCGAAGGTCGGTGCACAACTTGTGAGAGTCAGTTCTTTCTTTTCGCCATGGGAGTCCTGGGCACCAAATTCAGGTCATCAGACTTCATATCAAACTTTTACCCACTGAGCCATCTCACTGCTCCCAGATCCAGATTGTTACGTGAGTTCTGGAGCTTTAATCTCAGGCCCTTGTACTTGCATGCAAGTACTTTACCAAATGAACTATATCCCCAGGCCTAGAGACTTTAAAAAAATATTTATCTATTTATTTTCTTACTTACTTTGGCTTCTCTGCAAATTGTGACACAGTTCATCTACTTCGAGATGTACATCCCAGACACTTTCCATTCTGCTTCTAATCCGCCAAGGTGCTGCGGCTCTGAGCGCCCCAGCCTGGCCGGGGAAGCCTTGCTATTAGAGCAGATAGATGCGTTAGGACATGGCATTCCAAAATACGTCCTTTGTCCCCATAAACTACACAGCCACAAAGGATTCCTTTTGGGTCACCATAGCTTAGTACTTCCTGGGCATAGAATCGCTCTTATTTGAGTGCCCTGCCTGGCGTACTATCCCCTGACATCTGTGAGTACTGTTCCTGCTGTGTGTGGCACAGCTTGCCAAGAATGTGAGGTGTATTTGAAGGATTTCCTGAATGACCATAATGCCTAAACAGAGGATGGACAAATTGTGATGTAATTTGCATCCTAAAGCTCTCCGTTTAGGCTAAACCGGCTGGCCAGTGAGCCCCTAGTCTAGCCAAATCTGTGCCCTACCTCCCTAGTGTTGGGGTTACGGGCACATAGCCACGGACCACTTTTACCCAAATGCTAGCAGTCTGAACTCAGTGCACATGCTTGCCTGTCCAGCATTTTACTGCTCCACCTCCCCAGCCTATGAAAGTTCTTTTGAAACTTTTTCTAAAATTTATTTTAATGTATGTTTTATTTTATTTTTTGAAACAGGGTGTCATTGTAACCCAGAAGAAGACTTTCAACTACTTTTTTAAAAGACTTTTACATTTTTATTCTATTCTATTTATTTCTGTGTATGGGTGTTTTGCTTGCGTATATGTGTATGTATATGTACCGTGTTTGTGCCTGGTGCCTGCCGAGGCCAGAAGAGGGCATCTGGAACTGGAGATCTGGAGCTTGTAAGCCACTGTGTGGATGCTGGGAACCAAGCTGGGGTCCTCTGCAAGAGGAGCAAGTGCTCTTCCTCACTGCCTCATCTCTAGACCCTTTATTATCTTTTTAATTATGTATATTTGTGTGTCTGTATGTGGGTACGAGCATGTACCCTCAGCCCAGAAGAGGCCATCATCCCCTGGAATTGGAGTTACTGAGCCACTGACATGGGTGCTAGGAACAAATTTGCTTGGGTCCTCTACCAGAAGAACACTGTGTGCTTTAAACACCTTCCACCATCCCCATGACCTTGACCTTCTGATCCTCCAGCCTCTACCTTCCAAGTCCCAAGCTTACCGGCCTGTGCCACTACACCCAGGTTATGTATTTCTGGGAATCACACCTGGCTTATGTAGCTCCAAGGATCAAACCTAGGGTCTCATGGATGCTGAGCAAGCACTGTTCCAGCTGAGCATACCCCCTTTCAAAGCATTTTGAACTGATTCCGAATGGTAGAGTCAAGTTCATTAACCTCCAACATTTTTAGTATTACCTTTGTTCCTTTCTGAGCTCTATTTCTAGGGATCTTTCATACTGCAAAGAGAAGGATGTTTTAATGTTTAAGGTATTTTTCAAAACCAAAACCAAATTCACAGCATTCAAAGGGTATTGCCCACCAGACTGAGGCTGGTGGGGCCCTCCCAGAGACACCCAGCAGCGTTACCTGGCCTGGCTACTTTAACGTTAACCTTCCCTTTGTGTAAGTGTGCCAGCCAGCTTTCAGAGGTTACTAGACCTTTCCCTGTGTACTGTGTGGAAGGTAATGGAGTATGTTACTGTGGAAACAGGTTTGTTTGTTATCTGTGAAGGGAACTGATAATACTTGCCCAGGGCATCTGGGACAGGCTTGATTACAGTAAGAAACAGATCTATGACCTCATTTGCTCTTGTCTAAGGGTTGTTCAGGATTTGCTGCTGCTGTTTAGGAAACAAATTGAAGACCAAACTCTTTCCAGCTCTTAGGAAGTCTTGTGACTTCTGGAAGGCCATCTAGTGAAGGCAATAGAATTTTTCCCATAAAATGTATCTGTTTGTTTCTTGTGTATGTGAGTGCGTGTGTATATGATGCTGGGGCTCAAGCCCAGGGCCTTGGAATGTTAGGCAAGGCCCTGCACTGCGCTGCGTCTCCAGCCTTTGGGCTTTTTGAGGTAGGGTCTAATGAAGCTCCAGTTGACCTGGAATTTGTGATCTCCTGCCTCAGCTTTCTCAGTGCTGGGGTTACAGGTGTGCACCCCTGTGCCCCTCCAGAGTGCTTAATCGCATGTTCCTACTTTAGGATTCTAAATGCTATACCACGCTTATCTTAGATGATTCTTTTCTCAAAGCATGATGTCACGTTTCAGTGGGCTAACAGGGACCTTTCACAGTTGCTTGGTAATTCCTTGCTTCCAGATGTTTTGAGAAATGCGAGAAACGGAGACACGGCATAGAAACCTAGGAAGTATAAAAATGCTGCTGGCTTCCCCAGGAAACGTGTGTAAATGGCCTTCGAAGGGTAAAATTATGAGCAAGATGGCCCAAGGAGTAAAGCTCTTGCCACCAAGCCTGATGACCTGAGTTTGGTTCTTGAAATCCACATGGCGATAGCAGAGAACTGACTTACAAGTTGTCGCCGAGTCCCCACACACGTGCGGTGCATGTGCACCACCCCACTGCACACACAAGTAAATGTAAATTTAAAATGCGTGAGCGTGTGTGTAGACACAGAGGCGGCATAGCCTAATCTACAAACTAAGTAAGGGTTGACTCTGTACTTAATCATGACTGTGACTCCCCCTCCAGTCTCACTTTGACCTCTGACTGCCCTCCATATCACAGGAAGCAAGGATTCTCCTCCCAGGAAGGATTATAATTAAGTAAGGAACCTAGTAAGCCTGTGGGTGCTGAAGTCTCATGGTCCCTGACTTCTGGCTCAGGGGCCCTGGCCTCGATGAAGCTTATCTCTCTCTGAATCTGCAGACAGCCTTGAATGAGCTCTCCCTCTCTCTAATGCACCCTCCCCTCTTCTGCTCATCAGTCCCGGCATCAGCATAGTCAAGCAGGGGAGGATGTCCCCACTAGGTCAGTTCCCACCTGCTCTGGGCCTGGAGAAGGAAACCTGGAAGAAAGCTGTAAACAGGTAGATTGAGCCCATGTACTAATTCCAAGCACACCCTTCTGTCTGCCTTGACATTGTTCATACCAGTCACCCTTGTGAAGCCACTGAGAACTTGATGATGTGTGACCCTGTGTGCTTGTGTTGGTGTTAGTGTTCTGATTAACTTCCTTCCCAGCGAGATGCTTTCCAAGTGTAGCTCATTACCATGTTTAATAGAATAGTGGTATATATCTTCACCTGAGTCGAACTTTCAGAACTCAAGATAAAACAAATAAACAACTGGAGCCCAGTGAGATTGCTCTCTGGATTAAGGTGCTTGCTGCCATTCTGAGGAAGTAAAGATGAGAAGTTCTCTGGGGATCCCTAGCCAGCCAGCCTAGCCTACTTGGCAATCCAGTCCACTGTCCAGAAAACAAGGTGGACAGCACCTGAGAAACAACCTGGAGGTTGTCCTGTCCACAACGCTGGACTTGTCTCCGGCCTTCACATGAACACATACATGCACGCGTGTGTGCACACAAACACTAACTGAAAATTTCACAGTACCTTGTCTTCAGTGATTTTGTAAAGCAAGTTTACTATTCTCAATAAATTAGAAAACTGTGTCCTCCCCTCACCCCGCATCAAAAGTTTTTACAACCAAGTATCAACACTGAAATATTTGACAAGGTTTATGTCCTGCCTGCTTGGAAGAATTCCTTTCTTCTGTAAGGTGGAGAGCCTCCAGGCAGATGATGGTCTAGGAGTTCTCAGCAGACAGTGAGATTTGAAGAACCTTTTACCTACCCCCAAATTCTACTGGAAGAAAATGAATAAGAATCACTCTAAGATTACACTTGCCCCTTGAATTGCCCAGTAGTTGTCCATTAGAAAAAGTTAGCAAGGGGCTCAGGAGATAGTTCCACGGGTAAAGTGCTTGCTGTGCAAATGTGAGAGCCCGAGTTCAGGCCCCAGCACACATACGAAAAAGCCTGGCATAGCAGCACATTCGTAAGAAGTATGAGTGCCAGAGGAGCTGAGATAGAACGCAGAACTCACTGGCCAGCCAGCCTGACCAAACCAGTGAGCAGGTAATACGAGGTGGAGAACAGTCGAGGACACCCAGTGTCACATGGAAAATGCTGTCAGGCCATCTCAGTGGCTCTGGCTGTGGTGGCGTCTGCAGTACAAGGGTCCATGTGAAGATGCTGTGTCCTTTCTCCACGTTCTGAGTTGTCAGTCAGCTGAGTTACGTCCCATGTCTTCACAGATGCTCTCCAAGAGGATTAGTATTTGGAAGTGGTCGTTTTGTTTGTTTGTGTGTTTGAGACAGGGTACTGCTAACTAGCTGCGGCTGCTCGATTTCCAGACAGTGCTGCCCTGCACCTGCAGAGTCCCGCCTGCGCCATCCAACACTAGGCGGTCTCGGTAGTGATGGCGGATATAACCTACCTTCCTGGCTTGCTTTGCTTACACTATTTTCACTCCTCACTGAATGATAGGGTCTCAGGAAAAAAATGTATTTTAGGGCCATAGCAATCTCATTGTAAGAACATTGATTTGAAATCTCCTTAAAAGCATACACTTCAATTATATTTTTAATTTCTAAAGTATCTCATCCATCTTGTTAGAAAGGTGTTGTACTTTGGGAACGTCTTCAAGCTGAAGTTTGACTTCTGAGTGCTGGAGAAGGTGGCTCAATGGCTAAGAGCACCTGCTGCTCCTACAGAGGAGCAGTTCAGTTTCCAAGCACTGCGCCAGTGGCTCGAAGCTCCCTGGAACCCCAGCTCCAGGAGATGCTAGTGCCCTCTTCTGACTTCTGCAGATGTCTGCACATGTGTGAACCGCCCTCCCCAGATAAATAAAGGAAGTAAATCTGATTTTAAAGTAAAAAGGGCCGGAGAAATGCCTTAGCAGTTAAGAGCACTTACTGCCCTGGCCAAGGACCCTATTTTAGATACCAACATCCACATTAGTCGGAGCACAACCTGTAATTCCTACTCCACAGGATCTAACGCCATCTTCTGGCCTTCCTGGGTACACATTACACTCTGTGTGTGTGTGTGTGTGTGTGTGTGTGTGTGTGTGTGATTCTAGCATAGAGATTATTTTTTTAAAGGGCTAGTGGGTTAGAATTGTACACTTCCTTTCCTCACATAAATGTTATTCATATTAAATAGCCAAGAATTTGTGCATTGTCTGGGGCAACAGGCCCACTGCTCTTAAAAGATGCTGCTTTTTAACTAGCATCATGAAAAACTCAAGTTAGTTTGTGGTGTGGCATAGCACATCATTCTGGGAGGAAATACGGTCAATTACAGACAGTGGCGCATCTTCGGGGATGCAGCAGGCTGGGTGGGGGTCCAGCCCAGCCAGAAGTAGAACACGTGCCTAACACGCACAAGGCCCTGGTTCCATCCACAGCTCCTCCTAGTACGGGAGGCAGGAAGATCAGAAGTTCAGTCGTCGTTGGCTGCACATAGCAAGTTCAGGACCAACCTGAAGCTCTGTCTCAAACGGAAAGTGAGGCAGTGTTCAGGTGCCAGTTTCTGCACGCAGAATCTACGTGCCTGCTCCGTACCGCAGCGACAGGACTCTTGTTTTCTCCTGCTGCAATTCCAGTCTCCTGCCTGCTTTCTCGCCATGTGACTTGTCTGCGTGTGTGTGTGTGTGTGTGTGTGTGTTTCCTAACATCTGATGAGAGGGCTTTAACTGGACAGGTTGATCTGCACGTTGGTTTTGTTAAGCAAATCACATTAACAGTGCCTGCGTTTGTTGGGGCACACGTTGTTTGCATGATGTTTACATCCAGGGAACTATGCTTCATCATGTACACTCAGTCATGATGCTTCTTGTGTGTGATATGCATACTCTGACTACTGTAGTCTGGGATCGAAAGACTAGCGACTGTATTCGAAGGTCAAGGGAAGAAAAATGGTGTCTGGTGCTTTTCTAAATGAATGCTTTTACGAAGCTGAAAAATAATTTTTTATCCCGCAAAGGATATCATTCTACTTGGTTTTTAATTTGTGCCTATGTCGTGGAAAAATATTCCAAATACTTGACTACAATCCTAAAATTTGCGGCCTCTGGGAAGATGTCACAGAATTAGTTAAAACGACAGAAGTTAAACAAGTAACAAAAGTTAAAACTGTACCTTTAGAAGTAGTTTTGCTTAATATCTTTTCTCTTGACTCTTAGAAATTAACAAGAAATGACAATTGGTATTTACCATAAGTAGCTCTCAGCTTAGTTTTGGGGGTTTTGTTTGTCTGTTGCTGTTTAAGACAAAGTCTCACTCTGCACCCTTGGCTGGCCTGGAACTCACAACGTAGACCAGGTCGCCTCAACTTTGAGATTTGCCTGTTTCTGCCTCTGGAGCGCTGGGATTAAAAGTGCGTGCGACCACGCCCAGCTTTAGCTTTTATAAATCAGCCTCCTCGTTAGTTCTTGAGTCTTTGGGTTTTAAGCCCAGACTGCCTCTGGTGAAGTCAGAGCCTTAGGAGCACATTGCTTCGGCAAAGTGCCTATCTCTTACCAGCGCGTTGCTTCCCGTGTGCCACCACCGCTGCAAGCGTCCCTGTGTTGTTACCTCAGCTCAGAAAGCACTTTTCCGGAAGCTGTAGAGTGTACTTTCGTCTGTCATCAGTACCCAGTTTGTTTCCCCAGAGTCTGTCTTCTTGGTTCTTAGGCATAAAAGAAGGTATTTTTCATGTGTACTCAAGATGTCTAGTTTCTTAGTGATGTGCTCAGGGTAGAGTGTCCCAGGGTAAACCGAAGAGTGGTTTATCTGGAAACTTCCTCTTCCCGGGGTACACTGTCAGCCTGTCCAGAGCTCACTAGAGTGCTAAGAGCAATCTTTAGCAGTTAATATTTTTTTAATTGTTCTGTTTACCAGCTTCCTTACTAGTGCTGGACAATGAAGGCAGTGTGTCAAAAATCTGTTGTTAGTGTACCATGGAAGTCCAGGACCAGTCCATTAAAACAAAAGTCAGGAATGTTTCAGATTAAGTCAAACTCTCTGCAACTGCTGCTGTCATTGTCTCCATATTTTGACTGTACGAAAATGTTCTCCTTCTGAGACAATATTAATGAACCTTTTGTTGAAGACGTGGTTGTCCAGACATCTCTTAGCCATGGCTTCCTTTTCCAGGCAGCACAGATTGTCCTGATCTCTCTGTTTGAACTGAACACTCCTGAATTTACCATGTTACTCGGTGCCTTGCCAAAAACATTCCAGGACGGTGCCACCAAACTCCTACACAACCACCTCAAGAACTCCAGTAACGCCAGTGTGGTAAGTGCCCTGGTTGTGGTTTGGTCGTGACCTCCAAGTGACCCTTACCCAGCTGCCAGGCTGATGGACAGGCAGCTTCCCTGTTCTCTGTGAATAGCCTGGAGGTTGGGGTCCTTTCTGATCCTGGCATACGCCCTGGGAGTGAATGGACTTGGTACTCGTGTGTGGCCTTTTTCTTAAGGTTGTTGAGTCAGTTGATTGTCTACTAAGTTGTTTTATTATTCATTCATGCTTTGAGTATGTCTTAGTTATTTCAACCCTGTAATGATAGAAGTGTTTACCTGTGTGCATCACTGTAGCACAGCTATATTAGTTCTCTCGTTGTTCTGACAAGAGGAACCGAAGGAAGGGAAGGTTGTTTTGGCTCACATTTCCAGGGTGGTGCAGTCATCATGACCGGGAGGACAGAAGCAGCAGGAGTGTGGGGTAGCTGGTCATACTGCAGTCAAGAAGCAGCGAATAGTACTAGCTTGCTGGTGCTCAGCTCACTTTTCTTCTTTTTATTCAGTCTGGCATTCCAGCTCATATTCAGGGTGGATCTCCTCGCCTTAATTAATCCAATCTTGAAAGTCTCTCACAGATATGTCTAGTGGTTTGTCTTTTATGTGATTGTGGATCTTGCCAGATTGACACTCAGTATTAGCCAGCACTCACTGACAATGGTCATTAAGCTCCAGAAATTCCTACAGAACAGCTATCTATCCGTGCAATTAATAACTCAGGGAGGCAGGGCCAAAGTCATTGTGGACAGACCGTGCTCATTTACACATGGTTAAGAGACAAAGAGAAGACTGGGGTTGGGTTTTCAAGAAAGCCTTTGGATAACGATGCCTACACTCCTTTGCCCAGGGATCTCCAAGCAATACAATTGGCAGGACGCCTTCCCGACACCCCAGCAGCAGGACGAGTCCCCTGACCTCACCCACCAACTGTTCCCATGGGGGACTATCTCCAAGGTAAGCTCACTCCACAGAAGTGAAAAATGAAAGCACCCATTTTTGTATAGCCTGGCTTAGACTTAAACTTGATAGCAGAGAGCTGGGAACCACTTCCTCCACTTGTAACTGTGTAGTCTTTGGTGGTCGATGTCTGTGCCACAGTGATCAGCCTGCGCTACATGTTCTCTGTAGTTCTGCTAGCTCCAAACACTGAGCCTCATACCTCACAGATTTTAAAACTGAAGGTCACATGAATCCCCAAGGAAGGCTATCAGCTGTTCTCTAAGAGATGGGGAACTCTATTTTAGAGTCTACACCAAGCCAGGGGCAGTTTTCGAATCAGGGGGCCTCTGGATCCAGGCCATGCCCATGATCGTTTTAAAGCAGATATGGCTGGGGACCTGATCCTATTGAGACCATGCACAGTGGCCTTATAGAGTCTGGGGCCTAACTTGTTTGTTTTTATTTTTGATTTTGAGACAGGGTATGCTATGTAGTCCTCGTTGGCCTGGAACTTCCTGTGTATATCTTGCCTGAGCCTCCAGGCTGCTGAGATTACAGTCATACACCACTGTGCCAAACAGTGGGGTATGGCTTCAACGAAGAAAGTGCTCTGTCTCAGAACTTGTGAGAGGGCCCTAGGGAGACTCTGATGACTCCTTCATGTGGGTTGACATTGCCTAGCCCCTTGGAGTAGTGGCTGTTCAAAGCCACAAGTGCTTCTGTCCATGAGAAGTCAAGGTCTTTGGGCTATGACAAAATAGGAGACTTTTGTTCTAAAGGTACAGTCACAAATGTAGTGACCTAAAATGCAGTGAGAATATGCCAAAAGAACCTTTTCCTGGTAAAGGTCTCCATCTGCTGGAAAGATGTCCAAATTTGCTTTTATTTCACCTTTTGTTTTGGTTTTCATTTTGAGACAGGGTCTCATTTAGCCCAGGCTGATTCAAACCATGTAGCAGAAGCTAGCTAACCTTGAGCTCCTGATCCTGTACCTTCACTTCCCCCAGTGCTGGGATTACAGGCATGGGGAAAGCATGCGCTATATAGGCTGTTACAGCACCTTGCTGCTTTTGTATTGCTTAGTGTGTGCTCCCTAACCTGTAATATCAAGTCTGATGTTACATCTCCAGATTCAGTCTATGTTGTGAGGGTTTCATGTTAGAATCAGACAGTCGTGACCAGCAACGGATGGAACTATGCCTGCCCTTCCCCCATTGTGATTGAGTACTAGGATCTTTCAAGTACATGGTTTACCCTAAGTGGCTCAGTATAGACAGAAAAATTTTATGGAAAATGCGTATTCTCTATAAATTGTTGCTTTGTCTAGACATGATGTTCTGCACTGTTAATTGGGAAATCTTATTCCATAATGAGCAGTTCATATATCATATCTTTTAGTTATTTTGTTATTAGGTAATAAGAAAAAAATTATACCTCAAATTAATGATTTTATTACTTTGTTTATTAAAGCCTAGGTTTTCCAAAAGAATAGATGGGTGTGCTAGTACAATCCATCAAAGAGCTGGCTAGAAATTAATTTTGCAGCTCTCCAAATCATCAAAAATTTCCTTTGGTTCTTAAGCATAGCCTTTTTTATCTCCTGGGTGAAAGAAATGAAGAGATTTATTTTCAATATCAAAAGGTCCAGCTATGGCCTTCATATTTTCTTGTGGCCAAATCTTTACAGAATTACATACTTAATGTGGTTTCTTTCTTTTAAAAAGAAAAAAAAAAAAGTGTCTGACAGCCTGAGCTCAACAGGAGATACGATTTTTCTCATGGTGAAAACTGACCTGCCTGGTTGTGTCGTTAGAAGAAGCAAGTGGGTGGCCTGCTTTCTGCTAGGAAAATTATCAAAGAAATGATGTGTTAGACAGGCAGAAGAGCTGAGTGACGTGGGCTGAGTCTCCCGAGGTGCCATAAACACATCACTGTGCAGCTCTCCCCATGTTTCTGAGCAGTGCCCTTGAAGCAGGATCTTGACTGTAAAAGGTTAGCTTTTTCTTCTGAAGGGGAAAAAACTAAGCCCAGTTATTTGTTTTTTCATTTAATTCTGAAGGTCAAGATGAGCTAGGACTTTTTGTCATTGTTGTTGTTCCAGTGTTCTGTAACTTGATCGTGGTGGTAATAAGGGACTGTTTAAAGTGGCGGCAGCTTTAGATTTCCTTGGTGAGGAAGTTCTTTTCATCAACCCAATAGTATCAGAGATGCCAACAGGCTAACGCTTTGTAAAATACCTCATCGCTGATGAGCGTGTAAGAGAGGAGTGACTGCCAGCTAGCCCCAGCTAATGAGCAAGTATGACATGGTATTTGAGCAGAGATTTATGAAGAATGTGTCTTCATCATTTAACAATTACAACGTTATATTTTAGCTCATTTTACCCATTATGATTTTGTGGTAGAGAGAGGGCTGCAGTTGCAAGTGTGTGGGGTCTTGCTCCAGTCTGGTGATGCGCTGCAGCGTATCCTAGAACGTAATGGAACTGCATGGTCGCCTCGGTGCCCCGGCAAACCTGCTCTGCTGTTGTGTTTCTCCTGTCCGAGAAGTAGTCTATACAATGGGGCAAGGGTTCATAGCAGCCCAGCCCTGCACGTGGAGAGGCTGCATGCCTCCTGTGCCCTGACCCCAGCCCGACATGTGGCCTGAAGAAGGGCTTTAGACCCTGTACCATGATGACCTCTCATCTCCAGGCTGTATTTTCCCTACAAAATGGGGATGCTAACACATAGGGACACCTGCTGTGAGGACTATGTCGGTGGACACTGAGGGTGATGTTGGCTCAGTTGATGAGCCTTTGCCTTGCAAGCATGAGGACTTGAGTTCATCCCTTAGAACCCTTTTTCTTTTATTTGTAAATGACGCATGCAATAATGAGAGGTGAAAACAAATTCACAGACTCTGTGTGCAAGCTAACCTAGCCTACTTGGTGAAGTTCCAGGCTAGGGAAGGCCTTGTCTCATAAAAAATGGAAGGCACCCAAGTAGCGGTACCCCCGAGGCTACCCTGAATCCATACAAACACACATGTACAGACTGTGTCGAAGCATGCAGGATGCTGTGGACTCTGCCCTGTGTTCTCACTCCATCCTCTGGACTTGGAGCAGGATTTAGAACTTTCCCTAGGGACCTCTGTAAGCCCAGGCCAGGTAGTGATACTGTGTTCTCAGATGCATTTTAGTTTCCTATGGGTGATAAAGAAGCAGAGGAATGCCATTTCATTTCTTTATTTCCTCCTGTGAGATGGCCCGCTGAGACTTATGCCCCATGTATCCTTCCTCCAATGGTACTCTGTCCTCTGAACTCTCACCAGATCCCTAGCTCAGGAGCACTGTGTGTCCCTCAAGTGCTGAGTCACAATAGTGTGGTCTTGGAGCACCTCCCTGCTTCTTCCCACTTGAATTTAGTCTCCAGAGCACTACCTCTGGTCCTTTCTGAAATAACCATTGACGTGGTAACTTGAGCATCCTTAGCTTCTCAGTGCTTCCAATGCACATCCAGCCCAGGCAGGCAGGTGCACCCTCTCACAGGTATGTACACAGTTACACTTGGGATCTCAGTCAGCTCTTACTGCAGTCAGCTTAGCCCATGGTTTGTAAGGAAAAGAATAAAAAGTCTCACTAAGGAGCAAACTATAAAATGAACCTGTTCTTTTTCTGTGTGTATGAAGTACTGAATTTTGCTCCAGCTAATTTGATGGGATTTTTGTCAGGAAAGGGGAGACCCGAAGACACTCTGATGGAGCGTCTTCCTCCCCCCTCCTCTTTGCTTCTGTGTTTTCTCTCTCTGATTCTCCTCTTCTGATCACTGCAGTCGGTTGTGGGGTTGGAGTGCCGATGGGCTATCGAAGCCCCCACCTCCCTTTTCTCAGCCTAGCTCCATTCCCACCGCTCCCTCCCACAAGACTCTCAGGCGTTCTTACTCTCCCAGGTAACACGCTACCTGTTAAATTTGTTGAAGATGTCACAATATTATTGTGTTTCCAAGGTCGCCCTGGGTCTTTTGGAAAGCCTCTGAGCTCCTCTGGTGTGATCCCTGCCTCCACTTAACCTTGCAGGAATGGGGCCGGGTGAGATGTGTAAGCAGGACAGACTCGGGAGCCAGGCTGATGCTCTGTCGCAGGGACAGAAACTCTTTAACCACCCAACCAGATTTGTCAGTGTTTACTCTCATGGCTGTTTGGCCTAGTGTAGCATTCAGAACACATCATGATGTCTAGGTAGGCAGCACTGGGTGCAGTTTCCTCGGAATGAGTCTCAGGTACAGAGGGATCAGGTAAGACCCATGCTTTTGGCTATTGCTGCCCCTGCTGCATGGACTACTTTCCTTATATGCTGTTTCACAGCAACCAGACAGGAAGCCCGAAGAGGTGGTGTCTCAGTTTGCTTTTTACTGCTGTGATTAACACCTGACCAAAAGCAGCTTGAGGAGGAAAGGTTTGTTTCAGTTTACAGCTTGTAGACCATCTTCCAGAGAGATCAAGGCAGGAACTGAAGCAGGAGGCATGGAGGAGTGCTGCCTACTGGCTTGCTCTTATGAGTTGCTCAGCCTGCTTTCTTATACCACTCAGGACCACCAGCCCAGGGATGCCACCACCCACAGTGAGGGGCCTCCCACAGCAATCGTTAACCAGGAAAATGCTCCCACAGAGTTGCCTATAAGCAATGTGGTGAAAGCATTTTCTCAATTGGATTTTCTCTTCCCAAATAATTCTAGTTCAAGTCAATTTGACAAAAAACAAACAAAACAATACAAAGACAAAAACCCCAAGCCCTAAGATAGATAGTTTCATTGCCCTGTCTCCCTAAAGATGCCCTGCCTTGGGCTGAAGCTATAGTTTCATGGTAGAGCTTTTACCATATGTGTGAGACCCTGGGTTCAGTCTCAAGTACTGCCAAACAGATAAATGCATTAGTTAGGAAAGATGCCCTACTTTTAGACAGGATGTTATTTGTCCCTAGCTAGCAGCCCCTGCTGGTAGGAAGCGAAGCTGTCCTGCACTGGCTGAGTGACAGTGTTACAATCTAGAAGAAGCACATGACTTCTGTTAGGCTTTAAAACAGTTATGTTTGTGATCTCAAGTAAGTTTATATATTTCCCCAGATACCTGTTTCTGGTCCCTTGGATACTGTCGTAAAGATCCAAAGCTGAGAGCATGCCTTTCCTAGAAGCCTGTCATTGCATGGCCAGAACACAGGAAGCCCAGCCGCCACTGTGCGCTGTAAGAGGGGTGTGTACCCAGCTGTGTAAAAGGATAAGAGTTTAAAAAAAGAAAAGAAAACCAGGGGCCTGTGAGGAGGTAAAGATACTGCTGCCCATGCCTAAAAACCTGAGTTCAATCCCTGAAACCCACATAAAGGTGGAAGATGAAACCAACTCTGCATGTACACTGTGGTGCTTGTGCGCACGTGCACGTGGGTTCACACAGAAACACACACACACACACGCATGCACTAATAAATTTTAAAAATTTAAAAAGCAAACTTAGAAAACAAAAAAAACAGCAGCAGCCATGGGTTCCTATGAAATGCTGATGCATAGACTTGTCTCTGCTTTTCAATGATAGCTGCCTTTTGAGGTTAACCTTGTTACCCAGTGTAGATCTGCTTCGTGTTCTGTCTCCCAGCTGCTCTTCATGCCTTCCACACGCTGAGCCTCACTCCAGCCATCTTCTGGCTAGCCATCAGGACTGTTCTCCCGAGAACATCCCTCTCCAGAATCAACTTTCCTATAAGCACAGCAGTCCAACTCATTAGTTGGTAACAGTTAATACATACTTCCACCTTGAGACGTGGCTCAGTAGTAGAGTGCCTACCAAGTATGCACAGGGATTAAGGGTGAGTGGAAAAGACTTACATAGAACTTCTGGTGAGCAGCGGAGGGAGAGAGACCTGACTGTGAATGGGTTTAGAAGACTAACAGATCATACTGCTTTCATAACAGAACTATTCTCTTTCTCTATACCTGGTTTTGAGGGCTAAGAAGCCCCCAAAAGAACAAAAAGAAAGGTTCAGAGAACAGACTTCCTCTTTTGATTTCTTCTTGGTGCCCTGACCCAGTGTCCCTTCTCACCTACCATCCGGTTCTCCACAGGGCAGTCACTGGGCTGCTTTATGCTGTAGCTTTGGGTGATGCGACCTGACCTTAGGTCAGTAACTGTTGATTGGCTGAGTTATGCTTCCTAATCTGAGGCTCTTAAGGAAGCCCTTTGGTGTCTTATCAGAATGTTCACAAGTGATCCAGGCCTGGCCTTTTAACCCAGCGATTATCTTCAGGCTAAAATGTGACACACAGATTCACTTCACCAGTCAGCTTCTGGGACCCTCCCACTGATCAGGTTGGGGCTGGAGAGGTGCTCAGTGATTTTAAGAGCACTTACTGCACTATCAGAGATTCAATCCTAGCACCTACGTCTGGTGGCTCACCAATGCCTGTAACTTTAGCTCTAAGGACCCGACAGCCTCCTCTGGCCTCTGTGAGTACTTGTTGCAAGCATGCACACACATACCTGCACATACATACACAAAAATAAAAACATTTAGGGTTGTTTGTTCAACCCACTTCCTGATGACAGCCTTCCTGGAAAGTTCTTTTTTCCCTAAAAAGTGAAGGCTGAGGGGCTAGAAAGATGGCTCAGTAGTTAAGAGCACTGGCTGCTCTTCCAGAGGACCCGGGTTCAATTCCCAGCAGCACCCACATGGCAGCTCACAACTGTCTGTAATTCCAGTTTCAGGGAATCTGACACCCTCACACCAATGCACATAAAAAAGAAGAAAGGAAGGCAGGGAAGAAGGAAGGAAGAAAGAGAAAGGAAGGCAGAAGGAAGGAAGAAAAGAAGTGAAGGCTTAAAAGGCATTGATTTGAAAAAGACAAACCCATAGATAGCAGAGAAAAGGCAAAAATGGTGTGTGGGGGGTGCCCATCACTAGAAAGCAGTTGTCGCTCCACCTAGACCTCACGATTTCAGCTTCTTTCTGAGGGGCGCTTGAGCAGGTAATCCTCAGGGAATGGCCTTGGGGTGTTTACACGCACGCACGCTGCTCCAAACTTGGCGGCTGCAGTTGGTTCATCCCTGGGAAGGGGAAGGGAGAGCAGCCGGCAGAGCCGTTACTTTCTTCAAAAGAGGCTATCGTGATGGCGAAGTCATTTGACATGAAATGGAATAATTTAGGGGAGTTTGGGTTAAAATCATGGGGTGAATCTATCTGAAAGCCAACGCTCTCTGAAGCGACTCATGGAAAATAATATTGTGACATCCTTAAGACTGAACGTTCCTCCAGACCACCTCCCGTCCATCCGTCACGTTTAGTTTTTATTGTTTTCTGTTGCATGGCTATGCTATTATCTTTGGTTGTTGTGATTAAAAGTATTTAAGGCATTCTTTTATGTCTTGTGTATTTATTTTTATTTGAGTCATAATACTCAGTCTTGCTACATAAAAATAACGTACTGGTCACATGTATAAACACCCGTGGTGCCTAGGAAAGGACATGGAACTCTCTCCAGTCGTACTGTCAGCATGACTGGAGAGTTGCCTTGGGAACAACCTGTGAACTCAGAGTGCCTGGGACCCTTAAGTTCTGCTCGTTCTAGTTTTTAATCTGACTTCTCATGGTGCACACATTGGGTTTCAACTTCCGATGTGTTCAGGGCTCATGTTTCTTTTCATTGGGTGCTTAGACTAATCTTTGAGATGGCATGTGTTGTCTGTTATGTGCTCTCTTCCATTTATCAGGAAAGAAAGATTCTGTCTGGACCGGTTTTGTAGTGTTAGGCAAGTAGCTTCCATCCATGAGAGTGAGCTCAGAAATGATGCTGTAGCCAACTTCAGAAAATTCTTGGATCATTGCATCCTCCAGCAGGCAGAGATCTGGCCACCCCTGAGAAACTCTCCAAGGGAAGAGCTTAGTAAATTCTGATTGTTTTTAACTTACAGGAAATTTATTGCGTGTTCAATGCATGGCTTGGCAGTGTTGCCCTTAGGAGTGGATCTTACCAGTGGGCACCTCGTTACTTCAGTTCTCACTTTGTTGAAGAATTAACAATGCTGCTTGCTGGTTTCCATACAGCCGGTGGTTGTTTGAGTGCACCCAGCTCCTCAGCTAGATCAGGACTTTATATAAGTGAAACTAGATCACAGCATCTCATTCTCTCTTGAATGTTGTATTAGTTACTCTTCTATTGCTGTGATAAAATGTCATGACCAAGGAACTTAGAGTTCATTCAGGCTCATGGTTCCAGAGGGAGCACGACAGGGAAGCATGGCAGTAGGAAGCTGGGAGCTCATATCTTTAAACCTTAAGCATGAAGCAGGGAGAACAAACTGGGGTGAGACTATAAACACTCAAAGCCTACCCCTTAGTGATGCACTTCAACAAGGACATACCTCCTAAACCCCCAAACAGTGCCACTAACTGGGGACCAAATGTTCAAATATCAGAGCCTACATGGGACATTCTCATTCAAATTCCTAAATTCCACTCCCTGACCCTCCTAGGCTTGTAGCCATATGATGGTACAAAATGTATTTAGTCCAACTCCAAAAGTTCCCATAGTCTTTCATAGTCTAAAAGCCCAGAGTCTCTTCCGAGACGCCAGGCAAGCTCTTAATTGTAACCCCTTGTAAAATCAAAAGCAAATTGCGTATTTCCAATATATAATAGCACAGAACAGACATTACCATTCCAGAAGAAGAAAGGAATGGGGACACAGTCAGAAAATACTGGACCAAAGCAAGACAGAAACCCAGCAGAGCAAATACTAAATCCTCCAGCTCCATGTCTGATGCCTGGGGCTTTAATTTCACAGGGCTCAGATGACTCCGCCCCTCCAGCTTTTCTGCCTGTGCCTTATACCCTTGCCACAGAACCCTCAGGGTTCTGTTCCCTGTGTGCAGCTTTACTTGCCAGGTATCCCATGGTTCTGGCATCTCCAACATCTTTGGGTCACCACTGTTAACAGAATTCACTTTCACAGCCACATGAAAGGGCGTCTCACAGCCTCTTGCCCTCTCGGGGCCTTTATGTAGGGGTTCTCTGCCACACGCTGCCTGTCTTCAGTGACTCTGGAACTGCGAAGGAAGAATCTACGACCCTTTCCGTCTTGGATCCTTCATGCCTTTAACCCAGTACCTCAGGGCTAACCCTGCCAAGCTCAGCAACCTTTCACTGTTGCTTTTTAGGAGCTTAGCTGAATGGGGTCTTGCCCTGAGGGCACCCTTCCTTTTGTTCCAGTGTGGAGGAAGCCTCTCCTTCTCTGTGCTGATCTCCTTCCCTGCTACAGCCCCTCTTTTAGCATAAGCTTCCTGAGCACCCCTTTTCTCTCCAGTGTACGTTTTCTATTTCTCTGCCCCATTTGTTCTTTTTCCTTGTAGACCTGTGTGTTATCAATAACAGTGCCACAAATTCAATGTTATCCTGTCTTAAAATTTCCTCCATCAAAGAAATTGGTCTATTACTTTTAAATTTAGCCTCAGGCACGTTCTTAGGACAAGTGCAGCCAGATTCTTTCCCAAAGAATCCCAGGGAAGGTCTCTCGCCCGGTTCCTAATACTGTTCCCCTCTGAAGCCTCTTGGCAGTCTGCGTTCCTCTCAGCAGTACTGTCCGCGGGCCTCCTGTTAGGATGACTCTTCTTAGAGCAATCGACCGCTTCAAAGTCCGCCACATCCCTCCACGCAGCAACATGGCCAGGGTCTTTGCAACCGTGGCCCAGTCTCTGGTACCAGCTTCTGTGTCAGTTACTTTTCTGTTTCTGTGATGAAATGCCATGACCAAGGGAACCGGAAGAAAGTTTATTTGGGTTTACAGTTCCAGAGGGATGAGAGCCCATCATAGCAGGGATGCATCGCGTAGCAGTAGGCAGGCACGGAGGCAGGAACAGGAAGCTGGGAGTCCACATCTTCAAAACCAACTCTGTTGGAGACAGAGCAAACTGGAATGTAGGCAAGGCTTTTCATTCTCAAAGCCCACCCGCCAGTGACATTCTTCCTCCCACAAGGCCACACTTCCTAATGCCCACACCCCCAAGTAGTGCCACAAAGTATTCAAACATCAGGTCCTGTGGGAGACAGTCTCATTTAAACTACTGCAAATGCTTTCTTAAAACACGCAGTGTTTAAACTAAGCTTTTTTTTTTTTAAACTGTCCTTAGCTAATTATCCCACCACGCTTTGCTTTCCTTGTTGTCTGCCCATCCTGTGCTTTCTTTTCTTTTACTCCCTGTAAGGAGGTGTGGGTTTTTCTCATGACCCTCTGTCCAGCTCCCTTTTCACACATCGAAAGAATACTTGCTGACAAACTGCAGTACGCCGAAAGGCTTTCCTTTTTTTTCCTTTTTTAGAAGCATCTCTGCTTCGTGTTTTATTATTATTAGTGTCTCAAAGGACAGCAATTGATACCATTTTTTTCCATAAAGGACAAGCATTGCTTCAGAAGTGTTTTTAGGTGTTCATCCAGGAAGATGGCTCATCTCTTTAAGATCTGCTTTAATAAAAGAATCTGATATTCACAGGGTTATGTGGGGATTAGACCCCAGGAGCCTGGGTCTTAATCTGCTGACTTTGAATCCCAAACTGGTGTCTCGTATTTTGTGAGGTAGGGTCTTACTTGTTTCTCTGGGTTAAATTCTGGTGTGCGTAGCCCAGTCTTACGAAGTGGTCTGCTTTGCGCCTCAGAAATCCCTCTGTAATACTAGCTTATTTCCATGTGCCTGTTCCTCTAGAGTTTGTACATTTGAGACCAGTAACAGCGTACCATGTTTCCATCTTGAAGATAAGAAAGTTACTTTTCCACCTCCATTACCTTGTGCATTCCGTCACCAACATCACCCTTGAGTTCTCACATTCTTGTGGTTTTGTTGTTTCTCATTGGTTCCTGGGTGCTGGTGTGATGTGTCTGGGGTCGGATTTGACGAGGGAGATGGCCAGTGGCAGTGCCCTGAAACAGCTGTACCCCTTTCATTCCAACTAACCGAAAACCCCAAGTGTAATCAGTCCTACTCTAAATTACTAAACCACTTAGGCCCGTGTCTTAGTTTTATGCATGTACCTCAGTTTTTCAAAAAATAATCTTTTTTTTTTTTTAATTATAGCATGCTGGACTATGATACAGAGAACCTGAACTCTGAAGAAATCTACAGTTCTTTGCGTGGAGTTACAGAAGCCATTGAAAAGTTCAGCTTTCGAAGCCAGGAGGATCTGAATGAACCAATCAAGCGAGATGGCAGGAAGGATTGTGATATTGTGAGTATCCTGGGCCAGCGGGCGACTGCATGTGTCAGTTAGGTGGCAGCAACCGAGTCTTTCCCGTGCCGAGTGCCCTGGTGGCAGAATTTTCTGCTCCGGCATCAAAATAATGGTTTTTATTATTTAGAGACCTAAGGCAATTTTTAGAGCATTTCAGAAGAGTTATTCTCAGCTTCTGTTCCTTTGTCTTGAACATATTTTCACTCCTGCAACGTGATAAAATGACTCTGGGGCTGGGGAGACGCTCAGTCAGTAAAGTACTCGCCACACGAGCACGAGGGCCTCACTTCAGTCCCCAGAACCACATTTTTAAAAGAAGTTTGGCACGGTTGAACATGTCTGAAAGCCCAACTCTAAGGAGCCAGAGACCCTAGAGCAGCAGTTCGCAACCTGTGAGTCGAGACCTCACAGGGGTCATCTAAAACCATCTGCATATCCGACATTTACACTACAATTCTCTCCCCTGTCTCTCTCTCTGTCTGTCTCTCTCCCTCCCCCCCACCCCCTCTCTCTCTTGCGGTTTCTCTGTTGTAACTCTGTCTCTCCTGGAACTCACTCGGTAGACCAGGCTGGCTTTGAAATCAGATACCCTCCTGCCTCTGCCTCATCTCCTGATTGCTGAGATTAAAGACGTGTGCCACCCCTCCCGGCTTACATTATAGCAAAATTGTAGTTATTCAGAAGCAACGAAATCAGTTTTATGGTTGAGGGTCACCACAACATGAGGAGCTATACTAAAGGGTTGCAGCATTAGGAAGGTTGAGAATCACTGCCCTAGAGAAAAAAGAGTTAGCAGAGGGGCCAGAAGTCTCCTGGGCTCTTGAGCCTGGCATGTGATCTGGTGAAGCAGTAATGTCTGAGAAGGAGAAGGAAGTGAGCAAGTGTGCAGTAACCCGTTGAGAACTCTGTGGATCTAGCTGTGGGTACGTGTGGATGGCAGGGCCCATGGATTAACTAAGCAAACTTGGAAAATCAGTGGTGTTGGGAGTTTAGATCAGTGGCTGAGGCCAGAGTAGAGACTTGAGAGGCATTGAAGACTGAGTCTGTGGTATGAAGACAAAAGTAAAGGGTGAGGTGCCCAGGCTCTAAGTGAGTCCTGAGCCCTGGGGCACAGCAGCCCCAGGGACGCTCAGCCAGGATATGGGAGGGGAACCAAGGGTGAGGTCCTGGACTCAGGGAAGACAGCATGCTTCCCTACTGGAAGCCCACGTCAACTTTGATGCGTGATTTCCTGCGTGGATGTGCCCTAAGTAGATACCCAGTGTTCTCTTTGGGGTCATTTCCGTGTTGTCTATGTTTTAAAAGTACAGAAATGCCTTGATAAGAATTGGAAGGAGTAAACCTTAACAAGAGAAAGAAAGTACAGCGGGTGAGGCCCAAGCAACCTCACGTTTCCGAGGGCCCCGTGAAGTGGAGCAGACAGGTGTCAGGGCTGCAGGAATAGAAGGCGTTAAAGGGTGAGGCACCAAAATAATACATGTGTAGTTCCTGGCACCCACGTGAGGCGGCGGCCTGTAACTCTAGTTCTGGGGGATCTGATGTCCTCTTTTGTCTCCCACGGCCTCCTGTACATGCATGGCGCTCATACACTCACACAGGTGCACACAAACCCACTATTTCACATAAATGTAAAAAGATACAACTCAGTCACCCCTCGGTGTCTGCAAACCTGCAGTGCCCAGGTCCTTTATATATCCCCGCGCCTCCTCCTCTCTAGTCGGTATGACACCTGCTAAGTGCTGTACAAAAGTACTGAGCGGTTGTTACACTGTCAGCTAGTAAACAGTGCTCAGAGCACTTGGGCCTTGTGAAACGCTCATCTGGTACAGGACCTGGACCTCAGTTAGATCCCTGGATTCACATATGTGAATACCACCCCCATGAGTAAATAAATAGATATTTTAATTAAAAGCTTTATGATTTTTTGTGTGTGTGTCTGAATGTTCTACGTGCCTGCATGTGTGTTTGTGTACCCGTGTGCCTGGTTCCCACAGAGCTCAGAAGAAGGTGTCAGAGTCCCTGGCAGTGGAGTTGTGGATGCTTACAAGCCACCATGTGCATGCCGGGAGCCACCTGGATCCTCTGGAAGAGCAACAAGTGCTCTTAACCACTGAGCTGTCTCTCTAGTGTTCCGTTTTTTTAAAGAAAATAATTTGTACACATTTAGTATAGATACAGGGCTTTTAATGACCATTCTGCATATTTGATTGGCTCCACCAAGGAAAAGCCTATGCGTATGAAGGGTTGACTACATTTCAGAGAGGGGATGAGTGGAATAGGAGTAAATATCAGAGGTAGGGCTGTATTCGGTTCAGTGGTAGAGAACATCCTGAGGCCCTGGGTTCAATCCCCAGCACCACATGTGTGCACGCAGATAGAAATCCAACGCTTTAATCACCCGTGGCATGTCCTAGTTTGATTTTCTGTTGCTGTGATACATACTAACAAGAAACAACTTAGGGAGTAACTGTCTAGGTTTATATCAACTTGATATAATCCAGTCATTTGGGAAAAGGGAGCCTCATTTGAGAACGCCATAGTGGCCTGAGGTGAATTTTCTTCATTGATGATTGGTGTAGGAGAGCCCAGCTCACTGTGGGCAGCGCCACCCCCTGGGCTAGTGGCCTGGGAGCTATAAGAAAGCAAGCCAAGCAAGCCATGGGGCAGCAGCCAGTAAGCAGTGTTTCTCCATGGCCTCTGCTTCAGTCCTGAGTTCCTAACCTGACCTCATTTGGTGACGGAATGGGACCTGCGAGTTGTAAGCTGAAATAAACCTTTTCCTCCCTCAAGTTCTTTTTGGTCATGGTACTTTCTCACGGCAATAGAAACCGTGGGAAAGGTTTCTTTCAGTTTACAACTTACAATCATTGAAGGAAGCCAGGTCAAGACACTGGAAGCAAGAACTGGGTCAGAGACCACAGAGGAATACTATTTACTGGCCTCCTTCCCGTAGCTTTCTTATACAACCCAGGACCACCAGCCTAGGGGTGACACCACCCACAGTGGACTGGGCCCTCCCACATCAATCATCATTCAAGAACATGCTCTACAGACACGCCCACAGGCCAGTCTAATGGAGGTGGTTCCTCAACTGAGGTTCCCTCTTCCTTTGTGATGCTAATTGGTGTCAAATTGACAAAAAACTAACCAACACAGACACGGTTTAAGCTAAGTGGCTGAGGTGAAAGTCAGAGTCGGTGTGTATCCATTCTTAAACTGCACAAGTAGGCCTGGCTTGCCAAGACAGTCCATAGAAGCAAGTCAGAGCTTGTGGGCGATGGTTCACACAAGAAACGACAATGTCGGAAATGTTGGGAAGGTCCATCCTTAGCAATTACAAAGGTCCAGGGACCAGGTGTCCAGGTTCTAGTCCGCTTTCAGTAGGTGTTGCAACACGTGATGTAAGAGAGACTGCAGTGCTAGAGTGACATGCAAGTCAGCGTGAACTAATGGGATAATTGTCTGCAAGTCAGTACGATTACATTTGACAAGGGTGGTTGCCAGCCTGCCAGTAATTTATTCTAAGTAAGGGACACAGGAAGAGAAAAGAACGGTGTTATTTCCACAGAGTGGTATGCTTCAGTATCATCTGCAACCCTTTGGAAAAGGTGAATGATTGAGTAAATTTTATTAAACCACAAGTAAAACCTAATGTGTGATTGATTACACGTGATAGCCACAGCATTTTATCTACATAAATCATAAATTGCTTATGCAGTAAGGAAAACAATTATATGTACATTGGGATTCCCATCTTTGCAAAATCTACACATAGAGAAGGACAGAAAAGAAACACACGAAAGTAAGATTGGAGGGCTGATAAGATGGTTCAGTGCGGGGGTCCTGGAGTCCAGCTCTGGCCCCTGCGAAATGGGGTTCTTTGCTTCCACGAAGGATGGGTAAACCCCAAAGAAACACGAGACAGTCTTGGGTCGCTGCGAAAACCGCACGAAGCTTTTTTATTAATGAGCTTGGGGCGGGCACCGCGCACGGGCGAGAGACGCAGGCGGGTGAGCTGGGCAAGAGGCAAGAGAGAGAGAAACCTCCGTCCAGGGTTTTTATCGGGGTCCCTGAGCCCTGGGGCTTTTTGGTGTTCTGATTGGTTTAGAGTTCCAAATTCTGTGTCCCTAAACCTCGTTGGTCAGGTATTCGCGGGACCCAGAGTGGGGGTAGCCGCTTGGCACCTTTGGACTCTTGAGACAGGATGGCGCCTGGTTTTCTTGGGGAAGAAAGAATCCCTGCTGATAGGTGGTGGGGAGGGGCTGTTTCTACGTGACAGCTAACACTTAAGGGAATTTTCTGGGTTTTATATTTCTTAAATCTTTGCAATAAACCTGAGTTGCTTTATTGCAATTTACTTCTGGATAGCATGGCTGTGTTTCATTCCAGCCCACAGTAGCCAGCTCAGGGATTGATTTTGCTATTACTATTGGCTTACACAGATCTTATTATTGATGAGAGAACATATGCCACCGTACAGTGAGGACAAGAAAGGGGCAAGGCAGTTAGGGAATTCCAGTTCCCGACAGTGGATGCTTAGGAACCTTGTCAAGCTGAAGCTTCCACAGTCTGGGTGCCCTGGACTCCAACAGTTCAGGGGCTAGAAGCACTTACTGCTCAGTTCAATCCCTGAAATAGGAAGGTGGAGAGAGAACTGACTCCATAAAGCTGTCTTTTTACCTCCACACTTGCGGATGGTGTACACACACACACACACACACTGTTAATAAATAATAAGTGGATTTTTTAGAGAAATAGTTCCATTAAAGTACTTAGAAAATATAGTTAATCTTAATGCGTGTCTAAGATTTATTTTTAAAATTTAATTAGTTTATTATTTTCTGTATGTGAGTGTTTTGCCCGTGTGTATGCTTGGGCACCCACATAGACCAGGAGAGGCCTTTGGGGATCATCTGGAGCTGAAGTCACATGTGGTTGTGAGCTGCCCAACATGAGGGCTTGGGAACTGAACTTGAGTCCTATTCAAGAGCAGTACATGTTCTTAACTGATGATCCATCTCTCCAGCCCCATTATAAGTTTCTAAAGCTTATATTATTATATATTATTACAAATTATATATTATTATAAAGTTTCTAAGTGACATTTCACTGTAACCATGCTTTATTTTCTAAGAGATTTGTAAAATCACCCATGAATGTACCTTTTACTCAGATGCTGCTATAGAGGTATAATCCATACCTTGTTGGTTTGAATTTGTGCAGATCTATGCCTATGTTATTTATTCTCTGTATATTAAATATAGTATAAAATCTTATTTATACATGTCAATGACAAATGCATTTCAGATCTCTCATGAAGTATGTGTACAGAGAGTTGCAAGTGTGGATTCAGACAGGTGTCTGTAGACCAGCATTTACAGTAGGATTAGTTACAGTAGCCAAGGTGAACACAATGGTGTGGATCAGTAGGTGCACGGGTAAAGACCTGACAGGCAGCCTTCAAAAGGGAAGAAATCCGACCTGTGCTGTGACCTAGATGAACTTTAAAAGCATAATGCCAAGTGAAATAAGTCAGTTGCAAAAGGGCAAATACTTTGTTTCCTTTATATGAGATACCTAGAATAGACAGATTTGTAGAAAATAAAATCAAGGTTTGTGGAGGTAGGGCAAGTAGTATTTATTGGCGACACTAAGATAGCTTGGAGTATACATGGTGGATGGTCACACAACATAGTGAATGTATCTAATGTCACTGAACCACATATGACTATGGGGGAAATGATAGGTTATATGTATTTACCACAATTTCTAAAAGCATATGAACATAGAATGAGAGTTGTATCTTATTAACAGCACAAATATAATTTTGTGGGAATCACCAGTATGTTCTGGGTCCCCGGAAGTCATGTTCAAGTGAGAAATAGGCTGCCCATTGCCAGCTCTTAGCCCAGATTTGTCCTCATAGTGCTGTCATGGAGGAGGCTGAACAGGCTAATGTGTCCAAGGCAAAGGCCTGACGCCAGGTCTTAGTTTCTATTGATGTGATAGAACACCATCAGCAAAACCAGCTTTAGCTGGGGAGGAAAAGGTTTATTTCCGCTTACAGTTCCATCCCTGAGGAAAATCAGGGCAGGGGCAGATGCCATGGGGGAGTGCTGCTTGCTAACTTGTTCCTCATGACTTGCTCAGCCTGCTTTCTTATAGCACCCAGGGCTGCCAGCGGTGGCACTACCTACAATGGGTTGGGGTCTCCCACATTAACCGTTGATCAAGAAAATGTACCATAGGCTTGCTCACAGGCAAGTGTAGCAGCTCAACCCGTGCATCCTTTAGGAGTCGAACAACCCTTTCCCAGGGGTCACCTACGACCGTCTGCATAGCAGATATTTACATTATAATTCATAACGGTGGCAAAATCAGTTATAAAGTAGCAATGAAAATAACCTTATGGTTGGGGGTCAGCACAACATGAGGAACTGTATTGAAGGGTCATAGATAGCATTAGGTGGGTTGAGAACCACTGTGCTAGGGACGTTTTCTCAGTTGAGGTTTCCTCTTCCCAAATGACATAAAACTCACCAGAACAGCAAGATTACCAGAGACCATCGAAAAACAACTGTCAAGACAGACATAGGAGAAAAGACAAAGTTCATTGCTAGGTAGCCAAAGAGTGGGAGCGTGATCGTGGCCTGGGAGATGCTATGGCCTAAGGTTAGAGATAGTTTAGAGATGATGTATACCAGACACTGATTTGTAGACACTTGGAGAGTGCTTCCGTCTCAGAGTAGTACTCTGCGGAGATCTGTGCTTTCTCCGTGGAGATCCTCAAGTAGCTCCAGAGCACTACTTGAGAAGCTCCTACTGTGGGCTGTGGAGCAGAGGCCACAGTGGTCTAAAGCAGGCACCTCAAGAACAGACAGTGAAGAACATAGCCCTCCATTTCCAAGGAGCTCTTGAGACTGCATGGTAATGATCCTTCATAAGTTCACGAGCACACAGAACAGATTTAATTGTAAGCAGATGTAAGAAGGCTCTAGACAGAAATACCAGTAGTGTGGATCTGGGGAAATGACTCCATGCTCAAGAGCACTTGCTCTTCTTCCTGAGTTTGGTTCCCAACACCCATATCAAGCAGCTCACAACTACCTGTAACTTCAGTTCCAGGGAATAGCACCCTCTTCTGGCCTCTATGGTTACACACACACACACACACACACACACACACACACACACACTTTTTTTAAAATGTTTTAAATAAATTTAAATACCAATAGCTGTCTTTTTTTCAGTGGCCTGCTTGCAAATGGAAATCTCTGACCCCTCTAAGAAATTTCTAAGCATCCAAAAAAGTGTGGGGCCGACACCTTTAATCCTAGCACTTGGGAGACAGCAGTATGGATCTCTGAGTCTGAGGCCAACCTGGTTTACATAGTGAGTTTCAGGCCTGCCAGGACTCCATAGTGAGACCCTCTGAAAGAAAAGGAGGGAGGGAAAGAAGAGAGACAGAAAAAAGGAGGCAGAAAATAAACAAATGGACAGGTATTGGAAGGTCCCAGAATGACTGTGTGCTGTGTTCCAGGTGTCCCGAGATGGGGGAGCAGCCTCGCCTGCCACCGAAGGCCGGGGAGGTAGCGAGGTGGAAGGAGGCAGGACGGCTTTGGACAACAAGACCTCCTTGCTTAACACGCAGCCTCCACGTGCCTTCCCGGGGCCGCGTGCACGGGAGTACAACCCATACCCCTACTCCGACACCATCAACACCTATGACAAGACGGCTCTGAAGGAAGCGGTGTTTGACGATGACATGGAGCAGCTCCGAGATGGTTTGTCTGCTTGCCTGCCCCTTCTGTGCTGCCTACACGCTTCCCTCTGTCATCCCAGCCCCATGCACCCTGTCAGACACAAATAGAAACACAGGGTCCGTCCTGGTCTGCCATTTGCTCAGAACTGCTTATTGAGTACCCGCTGTATGTAGGCCTGGGAGGTCCCTTGTGAACGAAGTCTATGTGGGCTTGTCCTCTGTAAGCATGCATGCAGTCTGTCCATGGAGGCTTGCTACCGAGACTTTCCCAGAAGGCTGCCTGAGTGGAGTGGTTGACCAGGAGGAGCAAGAGAGCACAGGCATCCTGTGCTTGCTCTCTGGGAAGACCTTGGCCCGCATTGTCCCTATAGCCATGAAGGTGAGGTCCCAAAGCCATGCACAAGGCTTCGCTCTTCCTCAGCAGCGTGGCACCCAGGGTCTTCCCAGGCTGTGCCATGCTGTACGAGAAATAGAAGGCAGGGGATCTGATAGTTATTACTTGCCTTACCTCGTGCTTGGCTCTAACTAAGAAACATGAGCCCCATTAGCTCCTGAGATTAGAGATAGTTGTTCGCATTTTACAGGTTAACAAATGGATTCAGAAAGATTAAGATAATTGCCCAATATATAGCATAGGGATGTGTCTGGGAATTTTTTCTGAATCCCACATCTAGACCAGTATCCAGGGACAGAGAATGTGGCTCAGTGATTGAGTTGAATAACAAGTATGAGGCCCTGGATTTAATCGCCAGGACCAAAGCAGAATCCAAGACCAGTGTCCATGGAAGGGCCCAGCGAGTCGGTGTGTGCTGGTGCGATGGTGTTTGTGCCGGCAGCTTGAGTGTTTCTCACCTCATTCGTCATATTCACCTCTTTTGTTCTATTGCAACTTCATGTGATTGATTTTTCAGATAGCAGATCTGTTTTGTTTTGATAGAGTTTGAATGGAGAATCATGTACACTACAATTCTGCTTGACAGAATTCTATACCTGCTTGACTGCTTTCTGTAATTATGAAATACTTGAGTCGTCCTGCCAGGAGGAAGGCCAGGCACACTTTCTGCCATGATTGCTCCAGCCCATTGGGCTACCATTCAGAATGAGCACACTTTGGAGGGGCTACCACACGAGACAGATGGCAGGTTCAGGGCACAAAGGGAATAAAGGACCCAATATGGTGGGGTTCTAGGGTAGAAGACAGTTCTCCAGGTATCCAGACAGAAGGGGTATCATGGCAAAAAACAATCCTGGAACTGTTATTTCCCTGGATTTACCAAATGCTATTCCCCTGGCTGTCAGCCTGGGGTGGCCAGTGTTTTCTGTGGCCCATGCCTGCTGGGAGAAGCGGATGGTCTTTTCCTTTGCTTGTGGAGTTGCCTCACCACTTCTCCATTATTGATCTTGATCAGAGATGAGAGTGTCAGGTATTTTTAATCCACCGCCTGTGCCCTAGTAAGCTTATGAAGAAAGGTAGGATGGCAAGGAGAAATGACAAGGGCTAGTGTTTTGAACTTATGTGCTTGCCCTCTGACCTCAGAAACTAAAGAATGCAAAAACGCCTCTAGGAAGTGCTTTTGATGATTTGTCTCGACAGTTGATTCCCCACGCTCCCTGTTTCAAGTTGAGTTTTCAGAGTTGAGGGCTCTTAAATGAATACATGCAGGGAAAGAGGGTGCCTTTAAGCCATTTGGTATAGTCAGACCCCTGCTGGTAACAGAGCTAGTGGAGATGAGTACGCATTCCTGGCTTTGAATTGTCTACATACTTTGGTTGGCATCAGTTATTGTGTTGGTTCCCAAGCTTTGCACGTCCAATAATGGAACAGATGTTAGTCAACGTGAGAATGGGAGGGCCCTGGGGGAATATGTGCACTGCAGTGGAACAGATGTGACAGATGTTGGTCAACATGAGAACGGGAGGTCCCTGGGGGAATATGTGCACTGGAGTGGGACAGATGTGACAGATGTTGGTCAACGTGAGAACGGGAGGTCCCTGGGGGAATATGTGCACTGCAGTGGAACAGATGTGACAGATGTTGGTCAACATGAGAACGGGAGGGCCCTGGGGGAATGTGTGCACTGGAGTGGGACAGATGTGACAGATGTTAGTCAACGTGAGAATGGGAGGTCCCTGGGGGAATATGTGCACTGCAGTGGAACAGATGTGACAGATGTTGGTCAACATGAGAACGGGAGGGCCCTGGGGGAATGTGTGCACTGGAGTGTGACAGATGTGACAGATGTTGGTCAACGTGAGAATGGGAGGGCCCTGAAAGTGTGTGCACTGGAGTGGGACAGATGTGACAGATGTTGGTCAACGTGAGAATGGGAAGGCCCTGGGGGAATGTGTGCACTGGAGTGTAACAGATGTGACAGATGTTGGTCAACGTGAGAATGGGAGGGCCCTGGGAGTGTGTATACTGGGGTGGGTCTCATACTGGCAAGAGGCTGTCCAATAGAAAACTTGACTTGAGACTATGATAGTAGAAGAGAGTTTAGAACAAGATGGGTCTCAAGCACTTGTGGAAAATGGAAAGGGAATAAAGGTAAGAAAGGAGGACTCACAGGACGCCGGTTCTGTGTAGCTGGCCTGGCATTGTGTTCTCACAGCACGGTAAGAATGCTGGGGGGTACACAAGGAGAGGCTGGAGCCAGGCAGGGCAGAGTAGGAGGGGAAAGGGTAGCATCTATCCCTCAGAGTCATGGCAGGAAGGAACATGGCGGGAACTGTATGGCCAGCATCTCCTGAGGCGCCATGTGTGTCTCCCCAGTGCCCATCGACCACTCCGACCTGGTGGCCGACTTGCTGAAAGAGCTGTCTAACCACAACGAGCGCGTGGAGGAGCGGAAGGGCGCACTGCTGGAGCTGCTCAAGATCACCCGAGAGGACAGCCTGGGCGTGTGGGAGGAGCACTTCAAGACCATCCTGCTGCTGCTGCTGGAGACGCTCGGGGACAAAGACGTAGGCACTTAACATGGTTCCTTCCACAGCTGGGCTTATGGTGGCCTTCCTGCTCGGGACTGACCAGCTCCCCTTTGCGGGTCCTGTGCTTGACATGCACCAAATCCAGTATCCATCCAGTTTCCACATTGTTCTGAGTGCACACTAGCCCACAGCAGCACATAGCTCGCGCGTGCAGACTCCAATCTCCGGGAGTTGGGTGTCCAGCCGGCCAATGAAACGCCTTCCACTTTAACCCAGACCCTTGCCCAACCCCATTAGTATAGAAGGCGGCCTTCCAGGGAGTGTCTCCACATGGGTTTCACTTTTATTTCATGTGAAATAAAGAAGTTTATTTTCAATTTTTTAACTAATTTATTTGTTGGTGTGTGTGCATATGTTGGCACATACCACAACACGTGTGTGGAGGGCAGAGGACACCTTGCGGGAGTCACTTCCTTTCTCCCTCCGTGTGAGTTTTGGGGATTAAATTCAGGTCATTGAGCTTGGTGGCAAGTGCCTTTCCCACTAAGCGGTCTTGCCTTTTTTTTTTTTTTCCGAGACCTTACTAAGTGCTGCATTTCATAAGATTTCCTCTTGGTTCCTCCCATGCCTGTTTTAGAGCAAATGTTAGCAGAGCAAATGACAGGTTCCCAAGATGTCTTAATGCTTATAAAACAAAGCCTTCTTCATGCGGGAACATTTGCATGTGACAGATGGCTTTGTAGCATGCCTGGGCTGTGACTACATCAGTGGAGGTGAGCACAGGTGGGAGAGGTGATCCATTCAGAGTCCTGCCTTGTACCACCTGAGAAACAGGCCCCTAACACAAAGTTGGGAGGGAAGAGCTGGGATTAAACTCCGTAACGAAGGATTCGTCTTTCCACATTGATTTTGCGTGGCCTCGCAGAAACAGTTAGAGCACAGGGCTGAGAGGAGTTTCGGGAAGCTAGCACAGTGCGAGGTTATAGGCCAGACCCGGGGTCACGGTGGTGGTGACTGACGGCAGCAGGGAGTCGGGGAAGGAGAGCAATAAATGCTGCCCTCAAATTGTTTTCTGACTCTCAGGGTTAAAGGTTTGGTTTAGGGATAAGTAAAGATAGGGAATGGTAATGAATAGTCCACACTGACTTTTCTTCAAAGTACTACCTGTGGAGGCTGTTACGCTTGGCTGGACTCTGGGGGGGGGAGGGGATGATGTCATGCGAGGGCAGGTGCTGTAAGTGTGAGTTTGCACAGTGCACACAGTTGAGTGACAAGGAATCAGGATGTGCTTCTTGGCTCTGTTTGCAGTAAACTCTGCTCTCTTTCTTGAGATTAGGCATCTGTTTAGAATGGCTTTTCTCCAGACACATGACTTGAGCCTCAACAGCTTGAGGCCTGTTGCATGGATGACCTCATCACCCAGAAGGTCAGGAACAGATACAGGCCTCTAGCTGACCTCAGAGAGTTCACAGCCTGCCAGGCCCTGTCCATGAAAGGGTCAAGAGCTTTAGGCTTGTGCATGTTTCATGAACCCAAGCTTCAGTGCATATAGAAAGTTTATATGGAACTGGCCATAAACTTACGTGTGCCATCCTCATTTATATCTGCAGTATAGGGTTCATTCTAGAAGCCTTTGCCAGGCTCTCCAGGTGCTGGGTCCTGAAGACGTCACCATATATCAATCAGTGCTTGCCCTCTTGAAGTAAACTGTCCAGTGAGCCCATGTTGAATAGGCTTGTAATCCATGTAGAGGGACCTGTAAGAGGCTAGACCACCTGGAACCTGTGGGCATGTGGATGCTCTGGGCGTGGACAAGGGCTATGTACTATTTGGTGACATTTCCTTTCCTCTCACACCTAGCATTCCATTCGAGCTCTGGCACTGAGAGTTTTACGGGAGATTCTGAGAAACCAGCCAGCAAGATTCAAGAACTACGCAGAACTGACGATCATGAAGACTCTGGAAGCCCACAAAGATTCCCACAAGGAGGTAAGCCAGCCCTGCGGCCACGTGTCACATGGACTGGGTGGAGGAGGGCAGGACCCAAGATGAATGTTCAAGCTTCTGAGTCTTCCCCTTCTACCTTGGCCTGGGTTGTATGGAGTAAAATTTCGACTGCTGACGCTGGAGCCCCTGTGGTTCCCAGAACCCAGCATCTCTGCTGCCTGCCATGGAACAGGCAGGCTACATCTCTGTGCCTTGTACATGTGGTACAAGATGGTGGACTTTCAGCAGTTACGGGCCAGTTGCTTGTTGACATGTTGATGTCCCATGGCTCCCTACTCCATGGAAAGGCTAGAAGCCTACAGAGTGTAAGGAGCTGTCCTCAAAAAGTGAGTCCAGGGCTGGAGACATGGCTTACTTGGTAATGTGCCTGCTGTGCAAACATGATCGATCTCCAGAACCCACATTAAGAAGCCAGTAACCCAGTACTGGGTAGGAAGAGACAGGCATAGCCATGGGATTGCTAGCCTACTCAGCAAGCTCTGAGCAAATGAGACGTGAGGAAGGGAGGGAAGAAAGAAGAAGGAAAGAGAGAGAGAAGAAAGGGAGGGAAAAAAGTTGAACAGCTCCTGAGGAATGACCCCAGAACTTGACCTTGACTCTGGTCTGCATGCATGACACACACAAACGAATCTAGTAACAACCTCCATTGGTAGACACTGTGAAAACCAGAATGGCGGATTTAGAGCTGGAGCAAACTCGAGATTGCAGAGCATTGATATGACCCCTCCGAGCCACGGCCACTTGTCCAGTGCAGACTTTGGTTCTGAACAACTGTTGTGAGTGTTCTCATGGGTGAGGACTTATGAGGAGATCAGTTCTTGTAACTGCAAAGGGAATGAGATCCTGAGGGCAGTTTTCTTCCCGCCATCATTTGGCTGCTTGGGCAGTGACTGCTTTGACCTCAGATCTTCATTTAGAGAAGGGGAGTCTCTGTCTCTCCCTGCTGTACCCATACAGTACATACTGGGCTTTAGGAACATTTCCAACAAGGATTGCATTTCTAAAACCTGGCCTAGTGGCATGATGATGACACTCATGTTTGAACAGAAGACTTCCCATTTACAGCAACTGACTTGAACACTGAAGGTCAGGCAGACTAATATATGATCAACTGCATTGTTCCCGGATGAGGAAGAAAAGACCCAAAACAGACTGCCCAGTAAGTAGTTCATAGCAGAACAAGTATGGACCAGGTCTTGGGTCTCTTATGGGGGACAAGCTATCTTGTACCGACTATGTTTTTTAAATAGCTTGTCCTTCGTGAGAATCAACAATGGAAATTTGAAGTGAAATTGGTGTTGTTCTATATCTAGGATTCAGGTGTGTCCAACCAGAGGTTTGGACCCCAGGGTGGCTGTAACTGTAATCCAACACAAAATTGTAAACTTACTTAAAACACTAAATGTGTGTGTGTGTGTGTGTGTGTGTGTGTGTGTGTGTGTGTGTGTGTTTCTTTGTTTTATGTGTGCACATATATGTGTGCACATGTGGAGATAAAGGGCAGTTTATTGGTAATCAGTTCTTTCTTTCCCCCCATCATGAGGATCCCAGTGGTCAAACTCAGGCCATCAAACTTCAGCAAGCACCTTTACCTGCTGAACATCCCACTTGTTTTTTGTTTTTTGTTGTTGTTTTGTTTTTTGAGACAGGGTTTCTCTGTTGTAACTCTAGCTTTCCTGGATCTTACTCTGTAGACTAGGCTGGCCTTGAACTCATGGAGATCTGCCTGCCTCTGCCTCCCTTGTGCTGGAATTAGAGGCATGCACCACCACCGCCTGGCTCACCCCACTTTCATTTTAAATCTCATTTGTGCAGTTCTCAAGTGTGCACTTTGTAAATAACAGTATATGGCAGTGTCAAACGGTTGGACACAGCTGGCAGGTGGGAATAGCTGTGACAAAAGTCAGACTGAAGTGAGCCAAGGGGGCTGGAGAGATGTCTCTGTGGTTAAGAGCATTGGCTGCTCCTCCAGAAGACCCAGCTTGGGTTCCCAGCCCCCACACAGCAGCTCGCAACCATCCATAGTTCATGGTCCAGGGGATCTGCCTCCCTTCTTGGCCTCTGAGGGCACTGGGCACAGCGTGGCTCACATACATACATGCAGGCAGAAATACCATACACATAATTTTTATTATTATTAAATGTTTAATTAGCTAAGCTAAGGTGGTATTTGAGCACATACTTGCTATCCAGCTGGAGACTGGCTTTTTAAATTGGGCATCCCAATATTGAAAACCTTTACAGTGGAGTCTTAAAAAAAAAAACAAGTTAAAATTTACTGTTTTATTTTTCTTTTCCTTGAAAACTGGTTTAGAAAGTATGAAGTTCTAGAGTGGAAAATCTGCTTCAGATACATTTCTCAGTATTCTGTAAGCATGGAGTCCTGTGACCAGAAGGTACCACACTATTACAGTGGCCTGAAGGTGCCAAGGGTACATGGTGTTCTGAGGTGTGTTGGCAAGCCCTCTCTGCTTTGCATGTCTGGGCTCACCTTGACTCTGGGCCCTTGCTGCTTCCTCTTGCAACTCCAGGCTGTCACATGGCCAGGAGCAGCTCGGGCATCTAGATATTTAGGTTTGGGGATTGGTTTTCGTTTTTCTTGAAAATTCTTCAAGTCTCCTCTTTGTGTGTGGTGTGTGTGTGCGTGCACCTACATGTGTGCATATAGAGGCAATAAGTCAGCCTTGAGTGTTCCTCAAGTACTGTACCCCTTTTATTTGGGGACAGGATCTCTCACTGGCCTGGAACTTGGCAAGTAGGCTAGGCTGCTGGCAGAGAAGAGAGCCCAGGAATCTGCCTTTCTCCACTTCCCCAATCCTAGGACTAAAAATGCCATTGTACCTGGATTTTTAATTTTTAATGAGGATATGTGTTGTGGATATGCTCGTGCCACTGGATAGATGGAGGTGGAGGTCGGAGGACAATTTCAGAAGTCAGTTCTCTCCTTCCACCCTGAGCGCCAGGGATCAAGCCTGCTATGCTTGTATTTATTTGATCGGTCTTGCCAGCCCATGTTTGGCTTTTTTTAAATGTGGGTTCTGGAGATTAAACTTAAGTCCTTGTGAAGAGGCAGAACCCTTTCTCTTATTTTAACCAGACTGTCTCCATCCCTGGTCTCTGATTCTTAGAGCAGATTAGTTAGCTCCACGTGCAGTTCATGTGGTAGCTGTACTGGTGGCATCATTTTTCTCTAGTCTTATTATATGTTCTTGTCATCACATTTAGTACTTACGACTCCAGCATGCTCAGTAGGGATGCATGGTGCTTTTAGGCCCAGTTTCTCTGTCCACCGCACAAACGCAAAATCTGCTCTCCTGTCTGATCAGCACTTCCAAGTGTGCGCATTCCAAGGGGCCCCTCTGAGAACTACTCTCCCCGAAGAAGGTGGTGGTTTTATATTCCCCACACGAGTCCTGACTGACTCACTGGACTGTTCCAAGAGTCTGGAGCACCAGCCATCTTCCCTGTCACAGGGTCAGTGTCCCACACTGGCTCTGGCTATGGAATTGTAGCAGTGAAAGATAGCTTCTAGAAACTCAACATTTGGAAACTGTAGTATGTCTTAAAAGATACTAGAAGACTAGAGAGATAACTCAGTGGGCAAACCGCCTGCCCCCAAGCATGAAGACCTGATTCAAGTTTCAGAACCCATATTATAAAGCCAGGCTTAATAGCATATATGTGTGTGATCCCAGTGCTCCTATGGCGAGATGTGAGGCAGAGACAGGAGAATTTCTGTAAGCTCACAAGTGAGCTAGGCTAGTTTACACAAGTTTACACAACAGCAAACTCCAAGAGAAACCCTGGTGGAAACAAGGTGGAAGGCAGGAATGATACATAAAAGTTGTCCTCTTGAGCTCCCTGTGGAACACACATGCCTGAACTAACTCTTCCCCTCCCTCCCTCTCTCTCTCTCTCCCTCTCTCTCTCTCTCTCTCTCTCTCTCTCATACACACGCAGAGAGTATATGAGTATGTTGTGGTTTAAAGTGCTGGGGTTGGGGGTGCTGGAGAGATGGCTTGCTGTTAAGAATACTTGCTGCTCTTGCAGAGCACTTCCTTTCTTTTCCTAGCACCCATCCAACCATCGGTAGCTCCAGTTCTAGGGGATCCAATGAGAGCACTGCACGCACATATATACGTGAAGGCAAAATGCTCATACATGTAATTTTTTTAAGATTTATAAAAGGCTAGTATTTCAGAATTGGAAAGGTAGGACTGGTGGCAAGATAGTAGGTTTCCTTTTCCATGAGCCAAGGTCAGTAAAGAGCTGACTACAGAATATGTTTCTGACACGTTGAAAATGCCCCCATCTCAGAGCCGCCATCCACAGCTAACTCAGACTCCGCAGAGACTGACAGGTAGATTCAGACTCCAGCTTAGAGCTTTATTTTAAAAGCTGGTGTTTGTCATCTTAGAATAGTTCTTTTATAGTTCCCGTCTAAGCAAGTAGGTCTCTGCCAGGACCTTGGTTGTCTATTTAGTAGATAGTGTTGAGGTTTCGTGCCTGTAACATTCATAAAGTTTCCGTGTGTTTTGCTAGTGTTTGCATTCAGCAAACATCTTAAGGGGCTGAAGCTCGATAATGGTGACCTTAACGATAATTTCATTCATGTGAACTCTCTTCTCCTTTTACATCTGTAGTCTGTTTGTTGGGGCTGATTGAGAGTCTCTCTATTGACCAGTAAGTAGAGGGGTTTATGAGAGAACTGACAGCAGGACGTGCTTCTGAGGCCGTGTGGGATGGGTGGAGACAGCAGCCCGAGTCTCAGAGCCTGCTGCTCCCTATGGCTCGGCTAGGGTCCATTTCTTTTTACACAACTCACACATACAGGACTGTGGTGAGAAAGGAGGAGTAAAGACAAGGCAGTCTCTGTATGTTTTGTTTTGAGACAGGGTCTCGCTGCAGCCAGGTGGGCTTTGACCTTGCCTTGCGAGTGCCCAGCCCAGCTCTAGTTCTGGAAGCTGGATCTGTCCAGTCATTAGATGTTTTGTTCTGTTGGGGGGAAAGGGAGCTTTGTCACAATTCAGTTACATTTACCTACTAAAAAAAAAGAGGGAAATGTTAGCTAGGCATAGTGTTCATATGGGCAATTCCAGTTGCTGGGAGGCTGGGGCAGGAGGATCACTTGAACCCCAGAGTTCAAGGCCAGCCTGGGCAACGTGACTAGACCCTCCCTCTTAATAAAACATATAAAAAATAATATACTTCTTAAATAAGAATAGAAAATAGTAGTGTCATTTCATGTCACAGTAATGCCACCAAATATTTCTAGTTGCAAACCATAAATAGATCAGAATTCAGCTTTAGGTGGTGTGGCTTATTTGAGGAAATTAGATTCTTAGCTAAGTAGTAAATAACTATTCTGTCTCTGGAGGTTTTATTTTAAAATCTTTTTCAGTTAAATTTTATATTTTATGACTTCAAGGCATAGAAAAGCAAAATCAGACCAAAGTTCCTTAAAAATGGAAGAAAAGCTTCCTGGTAGCGGCTGCCTTGCCTCCTCTGCCAGTGGGATGATGGATCCGTCCTCTGCCCAGATAACTGTGGCCAGAGGAAAGTTGAGGATGCCCGAGGAAGCATGTGGGAGTGGGGGTAACCCTCCTCCAGGCACCAATTAAAATCCCAGCCAGCCCCACGCCACCAGCCCCCTGTGGTCAGGAGACAGCAGAGCAACACAGGAACCTAGAAGTCACCACACCTCTGTGGACCTTGCTTTTTCTTATCTAGTAGCCCCAGGCTTGATTAGAGGGTTATCTGTGTCTCTTCCAGTTTTAAGATAGTAGCAGCAATAATAAGAGTGGCTATTGAATAGCAAATCTAAATCCTCACAGATTCTAAATCTCTAGTTTTCCACGGGCCTAATCTTGGGATCTGACCAGCAGCCCCATTTCCTTTGGAAATTCTTGCTTTTTAATAAACAGACAAAAATCAGAAACCTAAATAGAGTCATTGTGTGGTTCCTGGTCGCCGAGCCAGCAGTCTGTTGCTGTGACACAGCCTTTAGCCACTGCCTTTTCACTGACCAGGGCCAGGTGGGAGGGGGCAGTGCAGCCTTTGAACCTGTGGTGTTTGGATGCATCACAGCAAAGAACCACATGTAGCATACTGCACACATTACAATGTGGTTCCTAGCAAGGGCCATAGGAGCTCGGAGCTGGCTGGGAAGGTCAGGGGGCACAGCCTGGGCAGCAAGCAAAACCAGGAAAGAGAAAGGTGCATCTGAGAGCTGGTGCGCAGACGCGGCGGTACGCCCAGGCTGAATCCCGCTAACGGGCTGCAGGTGTGCTCCTCGTCGGGGAGCTAGTGCAGTGTCCTGGCTCTGGACAGCACCGCTGCTTCTGCTGCTGCTGTGGAGGGGCAGAAAAATTCTTCCCTGGAGTTGACCCCTTGAGAGCCATGACACCTGACCCTGAGCTGCACAGCTCAGGAAGGGCTGCTGTTCGAGGGCAGGGCCTTTGCCTTTGGAGGTAGAAGAAGGTTTTGCACACTGCGCAGAGGCTGGGACTGGACTAGTCTAGGAGGCTCTCTGATGTCTACAGGGTGTTACATGGGGAGAGGGGTGCCTTGGCTTATATTGATGAGGTGAGGAGGCTGGTCCCAAGGCAAACTCAACATGTGTCCCTTTTACCTTCTCCTGTTGAAGAAAGTATGCTAATTTAAAAGAGAAACAAAGGTTATTACTTTTGTGTGTCACACCTGTACAATAAAGTAAAATGTAATTTAATTGCATTTCATTGACTAGATCTAAGAGGCCATTTAAATTCAACTGGGAAAAGAAGCCTCTATCTAAGTTACAGAAAAATGACTTGCATCCCTGGTCTGCCACCGCTTTCATTGTTCTGTTTGTGTTTTGTACTGCGGCCAGCATCAGCACCGGGCCGGAGGCACTGTGCGTGCTTAGAGATGGCAGTGGAGTTAGGGATGCAGAGAGGAGCTCAGGCTCCCAGTCACTTGGCTGTGCAGCACATCTGGGGCGGGCCTGTATCCTGCCACTCCTCACCATTTGCCCCTGCTGACCCCAGTCTACCCGAGGAGTAGGGCAGCCTCTTAGTGTGGATGTGGGGGGTGGGGGGCCACGCACGCTGCTGTGACTGTAGAGGTCAAAGGACACTTTGTGGGAGTCAGGCCTCTTTCTACCAAGTGGGTCTCAGGGAGCGAAGTCAAGGCATCAAGCTCGGCTGTAAGTGCCTTTGTCCACTGGGCCGTCTCACAGGTCATGAGTACCCTGGTCTTCTTATGCTTTCCTTCTGAGGGTTTTGAAGCCCTTATTTGTATGTGTCCCTTTTTTCAGGGAAACACACTCATCAAATAGGAATAAATGATAAGATTTTGTATTCCAAAATAATTTAACAATTCTCTATCCAGTCCTTTCTATAATGTTTCTGATGAGAAAAACAGGCATGGACATGGGAAGAATTTTACCTCGGCGTCTGCTGGCTGCTTGGTAACAGAACCAGCCCCAGACTGGAGTCTCCAAAGCCAGGGCTTTCCTTGTGTCTCCCTCTTGATCTAGCCATGGCTAGATCCACTCCACTCTAAGTCCCAGCTACTGACTGCCATTTTGGCACATTTGTCTATTATTATTATTATTATTATTATTATTATTATTATTATTATTATTATTTATTTGGTGTTGGTGTTGGTGTTAGAGACAGGGTTTCTTTACGTAGCCCTGGCTGACCTAGAATTCCCTAGTTAGACGAGGCTGGCCTCAAACTCACAGAGATTTCTCTGCCTTTCCCTCTGCCTCTGCCTCTTGAGTGCTGGGATTAAAGACATGCTACAGCACCCGGCTCCCTTGCTTTTCTAATAAAAGGGACTCCGTGTCATCTGTGTTTGCCTTTCTGGCCCAACCCGGAAGGTGGCATCAGTATCTCCCCAGCTCCCAGATGATGCAGGTGCTAAACTCCAGGTGCCCTCGGGAAGAGCTCTTGGGCTCCAGCCATCATTGTTTTTGGATGTCTGCTACTTTTTTATTTTTTTAATTTAATTTTTTTTTTTTTTAGTGCACCCAGTTGTTCTGATGCATCTGAGACAGAGCCAAATCAAACTTGGTGTACTCGAAACACACAGTCCAAATGTCAAGAACTTCTGTGCCCTAAAATTAAGAAACTTAATCTCTAAGCAAACATTCATCAGTATTTTGAGTCATGATCCCATTTCCTTAAAAAGCTAGGTGTGCAAAGAGGATCAAGAGATCAAGGCCAGCCCGGGCCGTGGAGCTAGACCTCATTGCACAAACATCTGCGAAACAGCTCCATGTGACAGTTGCCAGTTCCTAACTAGATACATCCTTAACAACGAGGAGGACGAGTTCCTGTGTTTCTAACCAGGCAGACGCAAAATCAAAATACAGGTAGAATCTGCTCACTCAGAAGTGAGCTGTAACCCTAGCGGCTGCTCGCTTCTGCGACTCTGGATGTCTCCCCTACTTTTAAAGCACCCTCAGCACTGGTAGCCACCTTGTCTGCTGAGCGTGCTGCCTTTCTTTCTTTCTGTTGCCCATGTTTACTTTTGTTCTCCATTTGCTTACATTATAATCTTGCTTCTTATGTTACAGAGAACATAGTGCCGAACCTAAGGTTCACCCTGATACAGGCAGCCTGCCAAAGCCAGGGTTTGGCATTCGGAGGGAAGTCAGAATACTGCCTTCCCTGCCAAAACCAGTATCTTTCTTGGGGAACTTTCTCTCACCCTGGGGAAAAGAAAGGGCCTTCACCTGCTCGTCCTGGTGTGCAGTCCCTGACAGTTTATTTCCAGACACTCCCCAGAAGTCCAGTGCACGCTGATGTGGTTGTTGAAGGACTCTGTGCCCGCATCCTCTAAATTCCCTGGATGGCCTGAGAGAACACACTGCCGGGCCTGGGTTCACTTCAGCAGCCCTGAAAGGGTGTTTTCCCAGAGGCTCACTGTATGTAATTCACTTTAGCCTGCGTCGCAACAGAGCACCGGAGATGGGGTTTCCTCGTTGAGGTTGTTGCCTGGCTTCTCTTGGAACGTAATGTCAGAGGCTGAGGCCTGTCACCCTGTCTTCAAGTCCGTGTTTGTTCTACCTTACTCCTGGTGAGATCTCCAGTTCCAGTTGCCACACCTCAGTGTTTCTTTACTTACTGTTTCAACCACATATAAGTTTTTAAACCTTGTTTCTGAGCTGATGCTGTAACTGATGGTCGGGCACCTCCAGAGCATGTCTGAGACCCCAGGTCTCCTGCACCACAACAGCAGCAAAGACAACACACAGCAGCAAAGGCCACACAGTCCCAGACATTCTCTTTAGTGTACTGTGGTGGCTGTGTATGGCTGCTTTCCAAAGCACAAAACCAGTGTATTCATAGCAGCCTTGCTGTTGGGCCAAGCTGGAAAAGAGAGGCCCACTTCCTCCACCAGCCTCACTGTCTACGCATCCAGCCCAGCTCTCCCCACTAAGCTCTTGCACCGTGGCCCTAAAGCAACCTCGTGGATAGAGGAGGAAACTGAGGGATGATGGAGCTCTCTCCTTTTCAGGCAACAGGTTGCTGGGGAAATGACCTAGGACTAGTCTTTTTCCAAAGAACTAACTTGCTGTACTTTTTGGTGTGTTACCTAGAATGTATTTCCTGAACCTCTGTGGTGTTGTTGCTGTTGTTACAGTGTGTATGTGGATGTGTGTGGTGTGAGTGTGTGTGTGTGTGTGTGTGTGGTGTGAGTATATGTATGTGGTGTGGGTGTATGTGGAGGGGGTGGGGGGTGTGTATGGGGAGATGTGTGTGGTGTGTGTGTGTGAGTGTGTGGTGTGAGTGTATGTATGTGGTGTGGGTGTTGTGTGTGTGGTGTATGTGGGGAGGTGTGTATGGGGAGATGTGTGTAGTGTGGGTGTGTGTGTGGGTGTGTTTGTGAGTGTGTGGTGTGAGCATATGTATGTGGTGTGGGTGTTGTGTGTGTGGTATATGTGGGGGGGATGGGGGGTGTGTATGGGGAGATGTGTGTGGTGTGGGTGTGTGTATGGGGTATGGGGAGGTGTGGTGTGATGTGTGGGTGTGTGTAGTGTATATGTGGTAGCATGCGTGCCATGATGCACTTGTAGTAGAGATCAAAGCACAATTTTCAGGAGTCAGTTCTTGCCCTCTACCATGTGGGTCCTTGGGATTGAGTTCAGGTCATTAGTCTCAGCAGCAGGCTGTTTTAACCACTTGAGCCATCTAGATAGTCTCCTCCTTGGGGTTTTTGTGGCTTATTTTCATAAGGTCAGGGTTAGATGTATCTTGCTTCCTCTTCATGTTCTGGGCTAGTTCCTCCGTTGGAAAATGTAAACACAGTCAGTGGTGAATGTACCTGAGGTGACTTGTGTACTATGGGAAGAAAAACATGCATATTACAGAAGGCATATGGCAAGCATACTGACTGCTGTGTGTACACTGAACTTTGTACCCAGCCTGGGATACAGAGAGATGGCAGAGATGGAATCTTTCCTTCAGGGAACTCTTTGTCTAATAGAATCATTTCAGCAAGATGATTGCACAGGGCCTCACAGGATTCTATAAAGGTGTGAGTCTTAAAAGATTGACTTGCCCAGTTGGGTGTGGTAGCCCATGCCTTTAATCCTAGCACTTGGGAGGCAGAGGCAGGCAGATCTCTGTGAGTTCGAGACCAACCTGGTCTGTAGAGTGAGTTCCAGGACAGCTAGAGTTACAACAGAGAAGCCCTGACTGTGGGGGGACTGTTTCCACTCAATATACTGGATATGATTCATGTTCTCTGGCAACTTGGGCAGTAAGGAGCCAGGAGGAGGCCTGAGCTCTGCTCTCCAGATTAGTTTTTTAGGTGTGTGTTGGTTCCTTTTCTCATTGCTCTGAAAGAATACCTGACAAAGACAACTTAAGGGAGGGTGGACTTATCTTGGCTCACAGTTTGGGGGCACAGTCCCTTACTGCAGGGAAAGCGTGGCAGCAGGAGCATGAGGCAGCTGCTCACATTGCATCTGCTCAGAAGTCAGACAGATGGATGCTGCTGTGCAGCTCACTTTCTCATTGTTATTCAGTCCAGGACCCCAGCCATGGGCTGCTGCTGCCCCATTTAGGGCGGGTCTTCCCACCTCAGTTCCCCAATCTAGAACTACCCTCATAGACATACCCGGAGATTTGTATCCTGGGTGATTCAGGACCTCACAAGTTTTCAGTATTAACTCACAGGCTACCAGGTGGGACCACTGCTGCCACATTCCGTGTGCAGCACGGTGCCTTCACCACAGCCCAATTCCAGCTCTTGTGTGTTGCAGAGCTGGTTACACGATGTCCAACATAGAGTCTGAGATAGTTGAGAGTCAGATGGAATAAGTATCTTGACAGCTAGGGCCTGTTTGCCACACCACACACCTCCTCTGCAGGGCTTTCTGGAACACGGGGTAAGGTCATGAATACCTGTGGGGCCACACAGCTTCCAGAACACACATGAACATCTTCCCAGCCCTTACCCAACCTTACCTTACTTCTCCTAATCCACCCTGTGCACCGAATGATAGCCCCCAGGAGCTTCTCCCTGGTCTTCACATCCTCACTGCCCCTCTGAACCAACCATCCTCAGCCTTTCCTGCACAGTGAAGGCATGGCCAGGTCTTTCCTACCTGACTGGGATCCTGGAGTCCAGTTAACCACCTTAGGAAGCAACTGCTCAGGACTGGGTGAGCGACACAGCGTGCGAGGATGATGGTGAAAATGAGCAGCCTCAACTTCCAAGTCTGAATCGAGGAGCACAACAGCCACCAACGCCAAGGTTCCTAAGAGTCTTTCAAGCTGCTCCAGAATAGAACATGAGTCCAAATGACCACTCTCCAGTGTTTTACACTGAGGCTGAGCTTCCACATACGTGATGAGCATTGGCAAATCCTGAGTGTCTGGGCAGAAGGATTTATAATTCAAGGCCAGCTTAAACCAAGCAGTTAACTCCAGTCTAAATTTTTACAAACCAATAATAAAATAATAATGAATAAAATTTTTATAAAATGAACAAATGTAGGTGTTCTTGGCACCTGTTTTCCGACGTGTGACTTTACTATCTGACCCATGCTGATTGGGAGCTGCATGTGGCTCCCATAGAGAGTGCTACATAATCCCTATGTGGCCGATCAGAGGCATGCATGCTCACCAGGTGAAGATGAGGGGACGGTGGCCTTATTTTGTGAGACTGCTAGCCCATTCCAGGTCTGGCAAGAAATGGCAGGTCTTCCGGGGAAGGTTCAAAGGGCCACCAACAAGAAAGTCGTTTCAGAAAGGACTAGAAAGATGGCTCAGCAGGCAGGAGCACTGGGTTCTTCTGGAGGACCAGAGTTTGGTCAGCTCACAAGTACCGCAACTCCACTGCCAGGGCATTTAAGGCCCACATCTGGCTTCCAAGGACCCCTACCACACATAAATAAAAATAACTTTTAAGCAAGAAGGAAATTCAGAGAGGAAGCCCTTTCTTGAACAGGGACATGTCCCCAAGCAGAGAACAGGAGACAGAGAGTGACTTATCCCATTAGTCCAGACTTCTGGACGGCTCCCAGCTGTGCCTGGTTGGAAAGAATTCTGCATGAAAATATCACCAGGATCAAAAGCACACTGTGGCGTGGGATGGTCAAGGAGGGGCAGGACACTCAGCCCCATGTAAGGGATAGAGCCTGTCCCGGATCGGCCAGGCAGTTGGGGCAGTGAGCAGGAACAGTAGTGATCACTGCAGTGATTACAGCAATGTTAGCACTGCACAGCACCTCACCCTCATGACAGGGCTACTGCTCAAGTGTGGCACTCTGCCCACTCCCTCCTGGGGACTGCCATTTCTCTGACCTCATAAAACACTTCAGGTAGATTTTTATCAATGTCCCCTTTCCAGGAAGGTCAGTCTTAGTGGCAACTTTCCAAGCTAAAAAGCATAAAGAAGAAAATAAAGATCCCGTAACCAGACCACTATAAGGAGCGTGAACCATTTTACGCATTGCCACTGAGACTTTGTGTGTATTGTTTGTGTGTGTAGACACTTGAGGTCAGCTTCAGGAATTGTTCCTCAGATGCCATCGACCCTTTCTGCTGAGATTGACATAGAACTCACCAGTTTAGCGAGGCTGGTCGCCTCCAGCATCCCCAGCAATCCTCCTGTTGCCGAGTTACCAGCAGTGAATTTGCAAGTGTGTGCTACCTCAGGATTTTTCACGTGGGTGGTGGAATCAGACTCTGGGCCTCACGCTTTTACTACGTGCACTTTACCAACTGAGCTGTCCCCTGCCCCGGCCTGAGCATTTTACAGTGACGGACATCACATCACATACTGGGTGTGAGGAGCTGACATTCATGAGGAACTTCATGATGAAAATCCCACCACTAGCATGGCCAGTCCTGAACATATTAGTACGTGGCCATGGCTGTGACGATGGTAGCTCAGAAGGGTGTCTTCAGCTCCATGAAGCAGAACCTACCCAGAACTCAATTAGGCATGCTCCCTAACAGAGCACTATTTGCAGAGAAGGCAAGACCCAGCCACTAATGGCCTATTGACCTGAGTTGTCCCTGACCTTCATACACCTACCATAGCATGTACAGGCCACCCTCTAACTCTGTGTGTGTGTGTGTGTGTGTGTAAACATTTTTTTAATGCAAAGTTGAGGATGATCAAAGCTTCAGATTGTTGGCTGTCTTGTTGTGGACTGAAGAACTAGCTGCCGAGAGGAGGGCTGAAGGTGAATGTGCAGGCCAGGACTGGCTGAGGGGAGAACGGCAGATTCTCATTGTGCTGTGTAGGAAAGTGCCTGCCTATGTGCAGCCTGCTGTCTTTGTTTACATACTGTTTGCCTGGAGTGCTAATGAATGCGAGGATCTGCTATATTGTTGCCATTTCTCTTCCTTGCTGTGAGATGACCCCATTTTACAGATGAGGAAATAGAAAGTAGTTCTTACAAGGGGTGTGGCTGAGACGTGTGTACACGTAGCACACTGAATGCTTTCCAGTTCTTTCCACAACTGTGGCACTCCATCCTCCTCGCCGGATTTTGCTTGTAGCCCCCATCTTCATGAGGAGAGGATCTTCTGTGGCTCCAGAGATCAGAGCTGCTCCTTCAGCCGCGTGGCAGACATTTCATGCACTTCCCAAAATGTGCAAGGAGGGAGATGAGAATGGAGTTCACTCAGTAGACTGTCTGAATGCAGTCCTGGGTTCCATCCCTGGAATTGCCCGGGATGCTCCTGGCCTGGTGGTGCGTACCAGTAATCCAGCACTCAGGAGATAGAGGCAGGAAGATGAGAAGTTCAAGGTCATTCTCAGCTATATAATGAGTTAAAGCCCAATCTGGGAGACAAGAGGCTTTGACGCAAATAGATGAATGAATGTAATTACTTAAAATTTTTAAACACAAGGTACAGATTCCTGGAAAACCAACTTCCCACAGAAGAGTCCCTAGGGAAGCACACCCCAGCCTCCTCCTGGAGTCAGCCCCTCCCAGGGACGGCAGTGTAGAAAGGACTGATTTTCTCCAGTGAAAAGTATTGACTTTCAGGTCCTAAGAGTCTCCCCTGCTGTGGTAAAAATCGCCTGAGGGGTCCTCCTCAAAGGCAGCACCCTGTAAGGAGACCTCAAAACAATGCGTGCAGCGTAACAGGTGCAGCTGCTGCCTCATGAGTGGCGCACGCTGGGAGACCACTGTCCCGAGGTTTGGGCCCAGCCCTCAGGCCCATACTTCCTTGTTCCACACAACAGCCTGGGGTGCTTTTAATTTTCCTGAACAGTGTCGGAGGAAGTGGGTAATTGTATTTGGCTTTGGTCTTTTTCAAAACTCTGAAACAGCACCCTGCATTTCAGGTGGTGAGAGCCGCCGAGGAAGCCGCGTCCACACTGGCCAGCTCCATCCACCCCGAACAGTGCATCAAAGTGCTGTGTCCCATCATCCAGACGGCCGACTACCCCATCAACCTGGCTGCCATCAAGATGCAGACCAAAGTGGTGGAGAGGATCACCAAGGAGTCCCTGCTGCAGCTCCTGGCCGACATTATCCCAGGCCTGCTGCAGGTACACGCCCTGTGAGGCCCAGCTCAGGCTGCTCAGAGTCAGGGGGGTAAAACAGAAGCCGCAGGTGTCAGCTCTTCTCAGTCATGAGCTTTACTGTGGCCGTTTCACGTGTGCGCTTTGTTATATCCACCCTGTTGCCTTCTGTTCCTCTCCTGAGGACCCCTTCCCCTTCCCTCTTCTACTTCCATGTCTTTTATTTATGTGTTTTTTGCTAGTTTTTAGGTTGTTCAAGATAGGGTTTCTCTTTGTAGCCTTGGTTGTCCTGGAACTCAGTCTGTAGACCAGGCTGGCCTCAAATTCAGAGATCCACCTGCCTCTGCCTCACAAACGCTGGGATTAAAGGCGTGCGCCACCACTGCCCAGTTAGTTTGTTTTAAAAAGCTCAGGTTTTACACAATAGAATGTTTTCTAGCTGATGCTTGTTTCAATATTCTAAAATTTAGCAAAGCCCTTTCAGTCATAGTTCACCCGTGTCCTTTGTTAATAAGGCAGAGGATCTCAAGGACGCACAACCACTGGTGACTAGACTAGGAATCCATTTATATTTTTTGACAACCCGGTGAGTTTCATAAAGGTTGCTTACAGGAGTGTAGGTGAAGGGCTGTTTACAGAGGGATGGACACCTTGCCATTGGCTGCACCACTGAAGAAAATGTCTGCTCCTTTCCCAGCAACTGTCAGCTGCCTATAGACACTTTGATGAGCGGTTGGGGGTTTGTGGGCCTTCACTTCCCTGTGACATGGCGTTGACAGGCCCAGTCTTGCACAAACGTATCTTCCCACATACAGCAGAAGATAATTGACAGCCCAGATAAGCCCCTGTGGTTCAAGGAATGAATCTTCTGTTTAGTGTAAACGCATGTTGTTCATTGCTCCCACAAACACCTGTAGCACACCTTCTTTGGATCAGCCCTGGGCCAAGGGGCCCAGGGAGTGTACATTATGTATACTTTGCTCTCTCCTGTGTCTGTGCTTGCTGGAGCTGCTTCTACAAGGGCCAGTGAGCTGGGCAGGTTGATGGGCAGGCCCCACTCCAGAGGCTTCTCAGCCTGCTCTGAGACACGGTAGGCTCACATAGCAGCTGCAGGCAACAGTGTCCCGAGCTACGTCACATAGAGAAGGGGCATCAATGAAGAAAGGTGGAGAAACTAGCTTCCCATTTCATGCTGTTGTTTGCTGTTTCCAGTGGTTTGTTTGAACTCACTGTTGAAGACTAGATTGTCCCAGATGGAGAGAAAGACACAAAGACTGTACAGTTGCCAGGGTTGTCCGTAGCAGAGCATGTGGCCCCCATTTTGGGTGAGATGTAAGGGACATAGAAAGTCCCTGCAGTCCCTAGACAGAAGAGAAATCTTAATTTTAGGAATGACTGGTAGTATTTTTTAAAAATTTGTGTGTGTGTGTGTGTGTGTGTGTGTGTGTGTGTTAGAGCACAACTTGAAGGACCTTCACCCTGTGAGCCTGGGTATCACATTCGGGTTGTAAGCTTGGCAGCACATACTTTTGCCTGCTGAACCATCTCCCCATCCCTCTCTTTCCTTTTAAACCATTTCCACTCAGGCAATTTGCTCCACAGCCAGGAGGAATATGGAGGAGGCATTTGTTTCTCTGCAGCTTCCCAGGGTTTCTCTTTCCAGTTCTCCTCCCTCCTGCCATCTCTAGGGTCAGCACCTTGTAGCAAAGTGGCCCACCTGGCAGCCACATCCTCCTGCTCCTCCTGCTCCTTCGTGCCACTCACGCAGCCAGTCACTTTTGACCCTCCCAGACAAAAGCTCCGTGGATTCGAGTAGGTCTGAGATACTGACAAGTCCAGGGGGCACTGCTGAAGTGCTGACCGGGAGGCAGAGCTTTGATCTGACTTCCTCTCTGTGTTCCCCTTCTCTAGGGTTACGACAACACCGAGAGCAGTGTACGGAAGGCCAGCGTGTTTTGCTTAGTGGCAATCTATTCCGTAATCGGAGAAGACCTGAAACCTCACCTCGCACAGCTCACGGGGAGCAAGGTGTGTATAGTATTACCTGCTGTGGCCCACACCTGGGCTGCCGGCTCATCGTGAGCACCTTGGTGGCGGCTCTTTTCACTGGGTGTGTTTAGCTGTCTCACTTCGCAGGGTGGAAATGGCTAGCTGTGTAGTAAAGCCATGGGAAGGTGGTGCTGAATGACACACCACAGGCCATCCTAACTGGGTTTGAGAAGACAACCTAACTTGGAGCACATTTACTGAAGGAAGGCAACCTTACTCAGAAGCCAGGTTTCCCCCATTCCTGGAATCACTAAAGAAATTTACCCAAAGGTGGGCAAAAGTGGGTAAAAGTGTCTGCCAAGAAGCCTGACAACCTGAGTTCATCCCGGGATGAACATAAAGGTGGAAGGAGAGACCGATCTCCATGTGCATTCTGTGGCGTGCGCGTATGCACACACAATAATAATAAAGTATTATAAGACTATCCCACCCTTGCACAAATCGCTGAACTGGAGTTGAGTGCCTCGTGGACATTAGCAGTAGGAAAGACAGCCTCTCCCTGAGCCTGCTGCACCGTGGGCACTGCTCCATACACTTGGCATCCCAGCGGACAGCAGGGGTCCTGGAGCATGTGGAATTTCCCAGTGAGGTGTTTCAAGTTGGGTTGCCACTTTGACACTGCTGGGGAGCACCATAGCCAGAGCCTCACTTCCCCAGAATTTGGGCAGCCCTGCGCCCTGTCCCAAGACAGGATTCCCTAAGGGGCAGCGATGGTCATTCCCTCTAGCCTGCCAAAGGTACACACTGACGAGTGCCCTGCTCCCTGTCTGAGAAGGAATTTATAGGGCAGTGCTCCCTTTTCAGTTCAGCTGCCACTTGGACAACAATAGATGCATCATAGCCAGGGTGGTGCCGGCCTCTTCCCCATCGACTCTGGAGGCCGCTTGCTTATGGAAGCTCACCTGTGCCTTGTCAGAAGCTTGATAGCCAGCACCCCCAACCACCACCTTGATGCCAGTAGCTCTCCCCTCAATTGAATGGCTTACCCTTAATGGCTCTACACATGGGCAGATGTCCCCTGAGGGCAAAACCATCCACAGTTGAGAACCACTTGTCCAGAGGAGATACTCTGTGAAGACAGATGGAAGGAGGCAACAGAAGCCAATGGGGATAAGTTAGGATGGGGCTGGGGAGCCTGGGTTCCACCCCAGGTACTGCATAAACCGGGTTTGGTGATTTTCACCTGTATTTCTAGTGCAGAAGGATCAGAGTTCAAAATTATCTTTAGCTAGGTGGGGAGTTAAAGTCTGGTCTGAGTTGCAAGAGATACATACATACATACATACATACATACATAGAAAGATAGGATAGATAGATACATAGATTTGCCTTGCCTGACCCAGTCTCCAAGTGACCTCAAACTCAGAGATCCACCTGCCTCTGCCTCCTGAGTACTGGGACTAAAAGCATGTGACACTACACCTGACTTTCTGAACTGTTTAAAAAAAACAATGGTGGTGGTGGTAGTCACACAGGGCCAAGAACCCTCCTCCTCTCTCCCTCGGCTTCACTGGGTTTCAGAGGTGGCTTGGCTACCGTGAACACCATCAAGGTCCTGTTCATAAAGGGTTGGACTTACAAATGAGTTAATCCAAAACCATTACCAGCCCTTTCTGATATAAATGGTTTACGCATATCTCTTCCCTCATGTGGGTTAGACTCTTGCTCTGTTAATTGCACCTTGGTGCACACAGTTTTTCATTTCAAGGGATAGATTTCTCTATTTTGTTGTTGCTGCCTGGCCCTTTGGGGTTCCGTTGCAGAAACCATTACCACACGCACTATCATGAAGCCATTGTCCAGCTTTCACGCGAGAGTTGTAGTTCTCAAGCTCTTAGGTCTGTTGGCTTCAGGCAGTGGCTCACTTGGGTTGTGCTCTCTATCCTCCTCCCATCCTGCCTGTCCCTTGTCCTCCCACCCCAGGCAGTTTTGCTCCTGCTGCCTCGTTGCCACGTGTGCGTGATTTCATGCTCCTGCGTAATTCCAGGAACTACGTGTGAGAGAAGTGATTGTCTGTCCGAGACTGGCTTGATTCCCTTAATACGACTGTCTCCAGTTGCATCCATTTTCCTGCAAATGACACGACTTTGTTGTTCTTTATGGCTAAATAAAATCCCATTGTGCGTGAGAACCACATTCTCTCTATGCTTCCTCTGCTGCTGGATACCTGGTTGGCTCCATTTAGGTTAATTTTTTGCCTATGGTGTTAGGTAAGGTTACGTTTCATTCTGCTGCAGATAGCTACCCATCTCCCAGCGTCGTTTGCTGTAAACATAACCCTCTTTCTCTCACAGTCAGGACACCTTTGTCGAAAACCTCTGAGCGTCAAGTGAAAGTTTCCTTCTTTGGGCTCTGTGCCATTCCACCAATGCGTGTGTGCATAAGCCTTAATGTCAGTACCATATGGTTGACTTTGGTTTTCCCTGTGGGGTGTGTGCGTGTGTACAGGCATGCAGATGACATGGCTCATGTGTGGAGATCAGAGGCTACTGCGTTCAGCTGGTTCTCTCCTTCTGCCATGGGGGTCTTAAGACTCAATCGGGTCATCAGGCTTGGGAAAAGTGCTTTTACCCACGGAGTCATTTCCCTGACCCCAGTGTTTTGGGGTCTTCGAGATAAGGTCTGACTCTGTGGCCCACACTGGGCTCAAACTTGTAGCAGTCCTCCTGCCACAGACATGAGCCACCACACCAAGCTTAACTTTATCTTTTTGCAGTGCTGGGAAAAAGCAAAACCAAGGCCATGCTAGGCTTCCTGGGGTGCCTGTAGGAGGGGGCTGTGGAGGGAGCAGCTGCAGCCCAGGTGTGGAAGCCTGGGTCTTTGTCCCTGTGCTGTGTCAGCTCTGCCCCTGTAAGCCTTCCTCGTCAGGCCCTACGGCCCGTCCTTCATGTTTACTTACGCTTTTCAGTTCTCACTGTCCCTAGACCCTGACCTCCATGCCTGTCAGCAGCACGCGAGTGTTGGCCCCATGAGCCCCAGCCTGGGCGTCTGGGCACCGAATGTTTTCTCCCCGCCCACTCATCTCTGTCCTCTTCTCTCTGCAGATGAAGCTGCTGAACTTATACATAAAGAGGGCCCAAACCACCAACAGCAACAGCAGCTCCTCCTCTGATGTGTCCACACACAGCTAGTGGCCGTGCCAGTCTGTGCAGAACACACATTGGTGGTACCTCGGAGAAGCCCCATCAGCTGCCCAGCCCACTCGAGGAGGCCTCACATAATTTATTACAATCAGTATTTTGGTCCCTTCCACCTTTTGTGTAGAATTTTGCTGGTATTGAATGTAACGGAAGCAAGGCCTGCAGTGCAGTCTCCCTAGAAACAAAAGGACTGAGAAGCAAGGAGCCATACTTACAGGAGTCTCACACCGCCTGCTGACATCACCGAACCACGGAGGGCCCAGCTCTTAGGAACCAGAGCTCTCTAGCCAGCGCTTGGTACACAGCAGCACATTTTTCAGTCCATACGCACTTGGGGGTGATTGGGTGTTGCTGTGTGTTCTTTATGCTAAGTTTCTAGAGTGTGGTCAGATGGAACAGGACCCTCACTGCTTCCCATCTGACTCCACGAAAAGCTGTGTGCGTCTTTAGGTTGTGTCTTAGGAGACCTTGTCACAGTGGGACTGCCGTCTGGAGACGGAGACAGCAGCCTGGAGCCGACCTCGTGACAAACACGTGGTCAGGAGCCAGCTGCCCTGCCTTCGGGAATAGAATCAGAAATGTCACCAAAGTTTTCATGGTTGCATTAAATAAAAGGTGACTGCAGCCGGGTGGTGGCGCACGCCTTTAATCCCAGCACTCGGGAGGCAGAGGCAGGCGGGTCTCTGTGAGTTGCAGCAGAGAAACCCTGTCTCAAAAAAAAAAGAAGAAGAAGAAGAAAAAAAAAAACTGACTGCAAACACCAAGACCGGAAACAGACTTGCAATGTGTTTCCTTCCCAGGGAATCCCGGGCCCAACCTCTCAGAGGTCTTTTGATGAAGGTAGAGTCTGGCTACCTGTATTTTGAATATAATTCTTAAGCCAAATGACAATTCTTAATGCAATCATGCAAACTTTCCTAGGCTGGCCTTGGACTTGGTATCCTCCTGCCTCAGCCTCCCAAGGGCTGGGGTTATAGATTTGGGCTGCATGCCCAGCAAAAGACTGTTTGGGGTGTTAATTTTTAGCAAGGCATGCCCTTTTCCAGTGCAGAGCTCAACTTAAACTACAAGAGCTGAAAGCAGAGGTTGGACACTTGAGTTCTTAGCCCTGATCCCAGCACTCCACTTCTCTGACCCTCTAAATATAGATACAGTGAGGTTGGGTCAGGCATGGTGGCTCACACCTTTAATCCCAGCACTTGGGAGGCAAAGGCAGGTGGACTTCTGAGTTCAAGGCCAGCCTGGTCTAGAATGAGTTTCAGGACAGCCAGGGCTACATAATGGAACCCTGTCTCTAGAAACAATCAATCAAAAAAAGCGATAGGGAGTTTGGGAAAAACCCATGCTGTGTTTGGAAATAGACACTGAAAATGAAGGCCGTGTGTGTGTGTGTGTGTGTGTGTGTGTGTGTGTGTGTGTGTTGGTGGTGGTGGCTCACACATGTAACTGTCCCTCTGCTGCTGTTCAGGGAACTCAGGGGTGCATTTTAAGGGATTTACTAATATTGACTAACTTGGGCTCAAAAAAATAGCAGGGCCAGACCTTACTTTTGGCTAAAAACAAAAAGTCCCGTTTGTTAAGAGTTCATTAATGAGATTCCTTCTTCCCCTAGGGTCCCTCAGTGTTGTAGCTACTACCTTCTAGAATCGTGCCACCTGGCCAGGTTGTTTAGGAGTTGCTTATGTCTAATGCAGTTAGAATGGCCTTCTTGAGTTCTCTGCCCCACAGATGGTCTCCGTGGTCACTGTAACTGGGCAGTTCTTTTCTCACAGTTCTCACAAAGGGCTAGCCTCGAATGTCACATGCCCTCCTTCAACCTGAGTAGAGAGAGTACAATCACTTCACAGGTCTTTTGGACTGGATCTGAGACTGCTGCCCGCAATGCCGAGGAGATCGCATGCCACCACCACCTCAAGGAGGGCGGCCGTGCCCACACCGCTCTCTGAACCCTGACAGCTGCCTTGCCTGGCCTCCGCCCCCCAAAGGACTCTGTTCTAAGCACCAAGACCCCGAAGGACTCTCCACAGCGCCCAGAACTGTTTGCCTCCCCATCTATCTGACTATCCAGGGCCTTGAAACCCCCCACCCTGTGTCCAGGGGGACTGTTATCTGACTTCCTGCTTCCTGGCAAGCTGCCCCTCCATTTACTGGACAGGCGCTCCCCAGGCGCGCTTGTGTGCTGTGCGGACCTGGTGCCCACAGACGGCTTGGGCTTGCCTTACCTACGGCTCACCACTAGCTTTCCACCTGTGCAGGTAATGCAACAGGTTTGTCTCAGACATCTATTTCTTTCTCTGCCACCCTTATGGAAACTCACACTTTAAAAGACCGCAAACTAGAACTTCATAGACCCTCCTCTCCCCACAACCAGGACTCTGCTAACAACGTTCAGAAGAAATAAATGCTCTGAAAACAATCAGCCACCAAAATAGTTCACACGCATGGTCCCTGTGCCCCCAGATTGGGTGTCGTTTGTTTTGGGTTTCTTGTTGTTTGTTTGTTCCTTTTGGCTTTTTCATGTTACATCCATACCTGTATTTATATCTCATTTGTTTCACCTTCCAAGTGTATCATGGCAAATGTACAGATTTCTTTTGTCGTTGTTGTTAATAATGTGCTAGGATTTGCTAAAAAAGAAAATTAAAAAAAAAAAAAAAACAAAAAGAAAAACTTTTGTGTTTGCCCTAGAATGTGAGGCAGTTCAGTTCCGTGTGCGGTGCTGCGAGAGCCTATGACAGACTGTCGTCATCTGTGCTTACAGAGACACTGAAAGCACACTGTCGTGACACCAAAGGGTAGTGGCTCAGCCAGTAATGGCACTTGCTTTGGAGTCCTGACAACCTGAGTTTGGTCCCCAGAACCCACATAAAGGTAGGAGACAATGCTTCCATCAGGCCGTCCTCCGGCCTGCACATGCGTGCCACGACGTGAGCCCCTCCCCGCTATACACAACACATACAATAAAAATAACGTTTAGAAGAAGAGAAAAAGACCAGCCTTTAGTCCCAGCCCTCTGGAAGGTCCCCCCACCCCCTCTGTGAGTTCAAGGCCATCCTACCTACATAGTGAGTTCCAGGAGAGCGAAAGCAAGGCCTGGCATGATGTACACACCTTTAATCCCAGAACTCAAAAGTCAGATTAAGCTCTGTGAGCTCAAGACCAGCTCGGTCTGTGCTAGTGACAGCTGCATCACAGGCAGGCCCTGTCTCAAAAAACAAACAAACAAACAGCTAGGTGGTAGCACACGCTTCTAATCCTAGTGCTTGGGATACAGAGCCCAGCCTGGTATACAGTTCTTGGACAGCCAGAACTACATAGACGCAGTTTCCAGAGTTAGAGGTCTGTCTGACTATTCTGGAGCGCCCGCCCCCACCCCTGCCTCCAGTGTCTCCCATGAGCCCCTGCTGTGTGGTGAAAGAAAGTTGGGGGCACACAGGATGTGAAGCCCCAGCCATTCTCCAGAACTGCTACATGAGCAAGTGCCCTGCTTGTCGGAACCCATTTTCTCAGCCAAGCAGCAAGAACACGCCCTTCTAGAAGAGTCAGAAGCAGGCAGGAAACCTTGACTCTGGCTCCAAGACTGAACCAGACCTGATGAAGGCGAGTGCCATCCCATACTTGCTCCTCTGAGCCTTTGGAGCTGGGGTAGGACCTGGCACCAGCCGCTGGGCGAAGGCAGTAGTGTGGCCTTGGGGTAGGGGCAGAGGCCACAATGTGACGGCGCCACATCCTCTGAAGCCTTTTAAAATAGATTTCTTGATTTCTAAATCACGGTTTAAAATGTAACATTTGACATTTTGGGCACTTAAAAATGCGTGTGTGCACGCACAAACACAGACACATGCACACGGAGGTCAGAGGACACTGCAGTCAGTTCTCTCCTTCCAGCATGTGGGTCCCAGGGACTGAGCTCAGGTTGTCAGGCTTGGTGGCGAGCACTTTTACCTGCTGAGCTGTGTCACCAGCCTCCACCCCAGCCCTTTACGAGTATATTTCAATGGCATTAAGCTCACTCACAGTGCTCAGCCATCGCCGCTGTGGTGCTCTGGAGCCTTCTATGGGACTCATCTAGGGAAACAAACCACCCACACTGCTGACTCCAATAGCCACCACTGCGTTCCCTGGCGTTTCTGCGTGTGCCCATGTGTGCAGGTGTATGTGCGCTGTGCGTGCAGGCCAGATGACAACCTCACGCGTTCCTCGAGTGCTGTCCACTTTGCTTTTCTGAGACAGGGTCTCTCACTGATCTGGATTTCACCAAGCGTTCTAGGCTGGCTGGCCAACAAGCCCCAGGCGTCTGCCTGGCTCCACTTTCCCAGAGCTAGAATAGCAAGGACATAGTACTATGTACACGTCCATAGGACAGCAAGTACTGTGTCTGGCTTTTTAATGTGAGTTCTGGGGATCAAACTCAGGTACTTGTGCTTGTAAGGCAAGAACTTTATTACCTGTGTGGTGACCCCAGCCTGAGTGTAACTTCTAGATTAGGTAACTCAGAAATACGAACAGGGAATTTCACCTTTTTGTGACTGTCCTAATATTTTTGATGGGCCGTGATGTCCTCATAGTTCCTCCGTGGTATGGCACTTGTCAAGGTTCCTTTCTATTATAGCATAATATGTTATATTATGAAAAGCACCTGGATAGACCCCAGTTTGAGAAGCTAACCATTCATTCCTGAGACAAAGTCTCATGTAGCCCAGGTTGGCCTCAAGCTCCACAGGTAGCCGAGGATCACCTTGACCTGATCCTTCTGCCTCTGCTTCCTGAATGCTGGACCTGCACACCATGTTCAATTTGTGCAGTGATGGGGATTGAACCCAGGGCTTTGTGCATGCTAGGCAGGCACTTTTCCAACTGTGCCACACTCCAAGTCCAGGAAGCTTACGGTTCCTAAACACGGTTTGAATTTTCCCTTGTGTTGTATAATGCAGGTTAGGTTCACTACACGGTTCCCCTGAAGCCCCCCTTCCCCCGCCGCTTTATACCTGTGCGCAGAGCTGTCCCCTTCCTCCAGCATCTTGAGCAAATTCACTTCACTTCCAGCTTTGCTCTTTACATTCGTAAACTGCCTCAAGAACGACCTAGTGGGTGGGGGCTGGGGAGATGGCTCAGCAGGTAAAGTGCTTGCCAGAACCCACATAAAAAAAAAAAGCTGGGCGTGGTAGATCATGCTTCTGCAATACCAGCATTTCTACCAGAAAATGGAAGTTGGACTAGAAGGATCCCTGGAAACTCCTGGCTAGCCAGACATGTGCAGTAGACAAAAACAAGAGATCCTGTCTCAAGATGGAAGGTAAAGACCACATCCCTGATTGCCTGCATTTACACAGGAATGCACATACATTATTTTTAATACCTGGTGAGGCACATCGGAAATCAATCAATCCCTCTTGACTGCCATCTCTCTAGCACCTTGCCTATATTTTAAAAGTTTGTGTGTGTGTGTGTGTGTGTGTGTGTGTGTGTTTTGTGTGTTGTGTGTAAAGGTCAGATGATAACTTTTGAGAGTCACTTCTCTCCTTTCACCCTGTGGGTTCCCAGACTTCATGGCAAGCCCCTTCCTTGGCTAAGTCATCTCATCAACCCTAATTAAAATCTTTAAAAAGCATCAAATAGGGCTGGAGAGATGGCTCAGCAGTTAAGAGCACTGGCTGCTCTTCCAGAGGACCTGGGTTCAATTCCCATCACTCACATGGCAGCCCACAACTGCCTGTATCTCTATTTCTAAGGGACCAATGCACATAAAATTATTTTTAAGGCATCAAATATCTCACAAAGGATGTTGAGTGCTCAGTTTTGAGAGGCTGGGGTAGGAGAATTGTGAGTTCAAGTCCAGCCTACACTATGTAGTAAGCACCTGTCTCAAAGAACAAGACAAAACTGAACCACCTGGGAAAAGTTCTGTGGGAATTTAGAGGTGATGTCAAGGAACGACTCTTGGCTGCTGGTCACCTGCTCTGCTCCCTCCATGGACTGGAGAACACAGGATGGTGATGTCACCTGCACCTCTCCCCCACATACTCGGGTTCCATTACTCATTAGCAAGTACGGAAAACCCCTGAGAGAAGAGGATGAACTCTGTGTTCTCTGTTTGGCTCTCTAAGCCCAGAGCCATTGCTGCTCCTTTTCTAGGAGACAGCTAGGCAGTGCTTGCTCTTCTAGGAGGATGGAGGACCAGGAGCCAGCTGTTCTTAGAACTTGGAACTTCTAGCTCTCTACTCAGCTCTGCTTGCCACTAAGCCTGGGACCCCAAAAGTTATCATCTGACCTTCACACACACACACACATACACACAATTTTTAGGAGAGATGGCTCAGCAGTTAAGAACACTGGATGCTTTTTTGGAGAATCTGAACTCAATCCCCAGCAGCCACATGGTAGCTGAGAACCATCTGGAACTCCAGTTCCATGTGATCAGATGTCCTCTTCTGACTTTCAGGGCTCCAAGCATGATACACATAAAATATAAATCCAAAACAAAACAAAACTTTACAAAATAAAAATACAAGCGGGGTCTCTGCAAGCTCCAAGCCCATCCTTTCTTCCTGGGCTCCCATCTTGCCACAGGAACGCTGGGGTGATGGACACAAAGCCACCACGGCTTTAACTTGGGTTCCAGGACTCAAACTCAGGCTACCAGGCTTCTGCGGCGTGTTTACTAGCTGAGCCATCTCACCATCGATGTTTTGGAAGGATTTTATCCATGGCTTCTTACAGATCTGCAGATAACAGAATTACTGTCTAGATCCAGTTCCAGATGAGGAAAAACCCCAGCTAGAAAGTCAGCCTTAGGCTCCTCCCTACCAACCCAGCAACTCCCTTTATACCTCCTTGGGGCATTTACCTTCCCTGCATACATCAGAACCATCAGAACCCCCGGAGAGCTCCAGCCCCAAGGAGCAGTGGGGAACCTATGAATGGATTCCTAGCAAGTGCTGAGGGTGATTCTCAGACTGCTGGCCTGTTTCCCAATGAACCTTCATGAATGTTCTAGACTGTGGCAGGAAATAGCACTTGGAAAACTTAGCCTGAGGGCTGCCTGGCCTGATGTTATGGATAACCATAGCAACAACTAACTCAATAGCATAACTAGGACCATTGAAAGTGAAATAGGCTAGGCTGGGGAGATATCATAGAGGATAAAATGCTTGCCAAGTTCAATGGCCCAAACCTATGTAAAATGTCAGGTATGATGGCACACCCTTATAACTTCAGTCAATGCTGGGGAGGCAGGCACAGGAGGATTCCTGGGGCTTTCTGGCCAGCCTTGCCTAATGTATTAACTCCAGACCAATGAGAGACTCTGTCTCAAAAATAAGGTGGGTTGCTTTTCTGAGGAATGACATCTTGGGTTGTCTTCTGATCTCCACGTACATGTGCACATGCATACATGCACCCATGTACCAACACACACATGCATATATACACAAAATTTTCTTAAGTGAAATAGGTGTCATGTTAGAGGGGATCACAGGCAGAAATGTCCCAGCATGCCAGGTACAGAGCTCTCCCTTCAGAGATGGTCTTCCTCTGAGCTCAGCTCCCTGACCTCCCTGATTCCTCCTGTATTTATTAACTCACACTTTGGAGGTTCCAGGCAAGAGCGGACAAAGGTCATGTGAATGGGCATCTAATCCTGGATTACGTATTGAAAGTCACTGAAATGCTTTCACTCCACATCCTCCTTAGATGTGGGTCCTGTTGCCAGGCCTTGGTCCTGGAAGCCAGCTAGTCCTCAGGCCCTTCCTGTGTGCCCTGGAAGCAGCAACTGCCCAAGGATGGCCCTTGGTGCTCTGCCTCCCTCCTTGTCTTACCAAGGCCTGAGTTCCAGAGGGACCAGTTGAGAGGGTGTGGGGTGGAGCAAGAAGGCAGCTGGTTCAGGCTCTGAACCTCTCAGCCTCCTCCCCTAAAAGAGCCTAGAGAGTTCCCAAGGCAGGAGTGACTCCATGACTGATCGGTGTCTATTGGTCTCCCATTTCCTGGTCTTATCCCTGGACACCTCAGGGTGAGTATCAGTAATGAGAGCGTACTATCTGCCAGGCTCTGTTCCAGTGAGCTCTCTGCAACCAGCCTCTGAGCTAAGAGCTCTGATTACTCCGATTTCATAGGCTGGAAACAGGCACAGCAAAGTCAAGTAGCTTGCTTGGGTCAAACAGGAGTAAGAAGCAGAGCTGGGATTCAAATGCAGGAAAGTCAGGCCAGTGAGTAAGGGCTGGAGCTGCCAAACGTAGTCGCAGGGCCTGAGTGCTACCTATCCTGGAACTCAGTGGGAGGAGAGAACCAGCTCCTGCTACTTGCTCTCTAGCCTCTACTTGTGTATTATAATATGTGCACGCGCATGTGTATACACACACACACACACACACACACACACACACACACACACACACACACACGTGCGCGCCTCCTCTCACTTTCTCTGACTCTCTGGTCCATTTCCAACTTGTTAGCAAATTCTTGACTGGACTCAGGCCAGCTCACGATTAACCTCCCGCAGAACCTCTGGGGATCACTACCAGCCAGAGCCCGGCAGTGAAAGGGGAGCACCTGCGAGTTTGGAAAAGGATGGGGACTGGGAGGAGGAAAGGGGAGTTGATTTCACTGTTTTTAGCATCTTGTGTCTCAGCTCATCCGGATGACCTTGAACCTCTGGGAACCAGGGCTTCAGGTGAGCACTCTACCAATGGAGTCATGTCCCCAACCGAAATTTGACCATGTTGGTGGCAGGTTTCCTAACTTGGGTTCCTGGGTGTTTTATGACTGCTTGTAACAAATATATTATTTTCTTACGCATTATCAAAAATTTTGTAATAAGTTATTATTAGTGTGTGTCGTATGCACACGTATAGGGGTGTGCCCAACCATAAAATCTACAGGAAGATGTTGGGGTGTCCTGCTCTATCCTTCTCTCCCTTATTCTCTTATGACAGGATCTCACACTGAACCTTGGACTAGACCAGCAACCATCAAGCTCCGGCGAGCCTCCTGTCCCTGCCCCACACAGCACTGGAGTTACAGGCACGTACACAGCCATACACAACTTTTGCATAGGTGCTGGGGGTCCGAACTCGGGTCCCCAAGCTTGCATAGCAAATGCTCACTGAGCTATCTCTCCAGGCCTAGGCTGTCACAGTGACGGCATCAGGAAGTGAGACTCTTAAAGCTGATCACATGCATGGAGTCGTGCTGTTTCCTGGCCATGCATCAGATATCTCCAGAGAGAGTAGGCTCCTGGGGCTGGAGAGATGGCTCGGTACTTAAGAGCTCTGACACTGTTCGTGCAGAGAGCTGGTTCGGTTCCCAGCACCCATGTGGTGGCTCACAACCCCCTGTGGTTCCAGTTCCAAGGGATCTGAGGCTCTCTCTTTCTACCTCCTCAAGCACCTGGACATGTGTGACACACACAAACTCATGCAGGCACACACACACACACGCATACATAAATAAATCACTTTAAAGAATGAAAAGGAGGTGGACTAGGACCTGTCCGCCTCGTGCTTCCAGCTTGTTGTCTGGTGCTGCTTGCCATGTAATGCCCCCATATGTTATGACACAGCTGTCTCCTGCCAGCTCATGTTCTTGACTCCTTGGGCTCCAGAACCATGAGAAAGAAATCTCCATTTGTAGTGGGGAGCACATACAGGTGCATGTGGACGGAGGCTAGGGGCCAACTTCCTCAGGACACCATCTGCCTTGTTTGGTTTGGTTTTTGAAACAGGGTTTCTTACCGGCCTGAATCTCACCAAGCAGGCGAGGCTGGCTGGCAGTGAGCCCAAGGGTTGGGTCTGGCTCCATCCCGATCAATGCATCACAGCAGGATTTTTTTTTAAGTAAAAAAAAAAAAATTATTTTTAACTATGGGTATATGTCTGTGTGTAGGTATATGCATTTCAGTGCAGGTGCCCAAGGAGGCCAGAAGAGGGCGTCAGCTCCACTGGAGGTGGAGTCACAGGAGGTTGTGAGCTGCCAGAGCTACTGGGAACTGAACTCAGTCTTTTGTAAGAGCAGTAAGCACTCTTAACTGATGCGTCCCATACCTGGCTTTTTTTTAAACATGGGTTCTGGGAATCAAACTCAGGTCCCTGTACATACACAGCAAGCACTTTACCAGTTAAGCAAGCTCCCCAGCTTGAATTTTTGTTATAGTAGCAGAAAACAAGCCCTGAACATTGCAATGGTTTGGCCTTTGTCCCCTTTAGCTCTTATTCTGAATCAGTCTATTTCTCTCCCACACAGTTTGCTTCCTAATAAAGGCCAAGGGGAATAGTCCCAGGGTCCTAGGGGTAACTGATCACAGAGGTTTTTCCAGCCAAGTCTGATGCACAGGACACAGGACCCAAGAGAAAAACCACTGAAAGAGAACTCGCTATCTCTTGGAAGTAACCAGATGCAGAAGGGAGAGACTGAGATAGAGACTCAGTTTGCTCGATGCCTGCCCAGCCTGGATGCTTCTTCTCCAGCGCTGAGCCCACACAGCTAGCGGCACCTTCGAGAAGAAGGAATTTTCGTGGCTACAATTATTCCCTGTCCCCAAACTGTATTCCTGACCCACTGCGTAACTCAAGAGGGCTCCCTGACTGAGGGCTGGAGCTGCAGCTCAGTGGTGGACACTTTCCTAGAACACACAAGGCCCTGATTCAGTCCCCAGCATCACAAAGAAACAGACAGGGCAGCGGCAGAGGAACTCAACACCAGAACCAGCAGACTATCAGAGCGCCATACCCAGTGTGTGACGAGGACTAGTTCACTGAAACAGCCACAACAAAAGTGGTTTGTGCATTTATTCATTTACTTAGTTTGCAGCACTGGGGACATCACCCGGGACCTCGTGTACCTAGGCTTGCACTCTTCGCCTGCATCAGGCAGCTCACAACCTTGTAGCTCCAACTCCAGGGGATCTGCCACGCTCTTCTGGTCTCTCCAGGCCCTGCGCTCACTCACACACACACACACACACACACACACACACACACACACACGTGTGCCCCCCCCACACATAATTAAAACAAAACACAACTTTTTTAAGGGTTAAAAGAGGAGTTATTGAAAGCTTTATGAGATAAAATTATTCTGATTTGTTTTGTTTTTTTGAGGATTTTTTGTTGGTGGTGGTGTTCTTTTGAGAGGGTTTCTTTGTGTATCCCTGGCTGTCCTGGAACTCACTCTGTAGACCAGGCTGGCTTTAAACTCAGAGATCCACCTGTTTCTGCCTCCCGAGTGCTGGGATTAAAGGCATGAGACAGCGTTGCCAGGCGATTATTCCGAATTTTAATAATTTATTTATAATATGTGTATTTGTGTGTGTGTTGGGGTGTGCACACCATGAGATGCTTGCAGAGGTCGGAGGACAACTTTCTAAAGTTGGTTCTTTTCTTCTATCATAAGGGTCCCCATAATCAAACCCGGGTCACTGGGACTGGTGGCGAACATCTTTACCTGCCGAGCCATCTTGCAAGCCCTGACGACTCCATTTTAAGACATTCCATTTTAAGGTAAGAAACAAGACCACTATGAAATGCAAGTCCAAGTTCTGAAGGAACCTAGAGGGACACCAGGGACCTTTGCCACTTGCTAAGTTATAAATACAAGTTTTCTACAAGGTGCATGTCATCTAATGTCAAATCTTGAAAATATAAAATAAAGCTGGTTGTAGTGGCTTCCACCTAATCTTAGTATTTGAGAGGCTGAGGCAGGAGGATCTCCAGTTCAAGGACAGACTGAGCTACATAACAAAACTCTGAATCAAAAAGAAAGAAAGAAAGAAAGGCTGGAGAGATGTCTCAGTGGTAAAAAGCATGTGATGCTCTTACAAAGGACCCAGGTTTGGTTCTCAGCACCCACATGTGCTGGCTCACAGCCTTCTGTAACTCCAGGCCAGGGCATCTGACACTGTCTTCTGACCTTTGTCAGTGTTAGGGCGCAAACTTGGTTCAAATTGCTGACTGAGACACATAACAAAGTGGACCTGGCCTGCCAGGTTCTCCCAGCATCCCCCAGTCCCTATCTGTTACAGGGTCATACTCAGCCCCCTACCCTGAGATCTCAGCCTAGGGGCTGGGCTGCTCTTCCCTATATAATCCAACCATTTTGGTTACCTCTCTTTTTCTCTTTCTCTTGGTCTCTCTTAGCCTCTTCTGGCCTCCTGGACTCTTAGTCTCCAGGTTCCCCCTTTTCTCCTCTCTCTTCTCTCCTGTCCCCCTGTCCTCATAGGTCCCTAGGTCTGGTCAAGCCCACCCTGGACCCCCAGATATCCCTGCCCCTGGCTATGTTCTCCCTCACAACTACAATAAACCTTCCCTTCCTCCATACCTCGGAGAAGTCACGTCTTTTCCTTTCTATTTCTTTTTTCATTCAGTCAGCCCCTACATAAACATGTGCTACTTAAACATACTCTCACATACACATATAATAATAATAATAATTAATAATAATAATAAACAACAACAAATCTTTTGAAAAAAGAAAGAACATATAAGGTAAAATTCAAGTGGTCATGTCTTTCAGATTTTCCCTCCAAAAGTACAAACCAAAAGGCACGAGGGTCACCTTGAACTGTCTCCTGCCTTGACTTCTGCAGAAGCAGTGGCCAGTTCCTGTTCAGAGCCACCGGCACCTGCAGAGAATAGTCAGGTTCAGGACCCAGGGCAGAGCCAAGAGCAGTGTCATTCCCTGAAGGCAGTTCATATACTGCAAGAAAACTAAGGTTTCCTACTTCTGTGCCCTTCTCATAATCCCGAATTTGTATTTCAGGGTGTGATTTTGTTTCCAACAGTCCTTCCCCTGCATCCATGCCTCATGGGTGCAATGTATGAGAATAAAGTGAAACTCCAGTTATGGGGATTAATCCACACAATGCTCATGAGAAGCCTTGCTTTGGGGGGCACACTGAGTCAGCTCCCCTTCTGAGGAATTTTCCCATAACCTCTACCACCAATGATATGGAGGTCAGAATTTCCTTATATACTTACCTTGCTCTGAGGAGGTCTGGGAAATGCAGGTTTTGGGTTTTTTTTTTTTTTTTCCTTTTTTTAAATTTAGGTGGATATTGTTGACACCCTAAGAAGACTGGAATTTTCAGCTGGGGATGTAGCTCTGTGGTGGAGAGCTTGCTTAGCAGGGACCTGGTCCTGGGCCCCATCTTCAGCACTATCCATGTGGGGAGAATTCCTTCCTGGGAAGACATAACATCTATACCCACCTCATAAGGTCCTAAAGACAAACCAAAGTGCAATTCCACCAAAAGCCACCCTGGGAAGCCGGTGCATTTATTGGGCTTATTTATGAGCACAGGTGTGGGCTACCAGCATGAGCATAGGTGACCCGGATGCAGTTCTACTGGAAAGTCATTACCCAGTGTGGGTGGTGGTTTCCCTATAGCTAATACTCAAGGATTCAGTTCAGTCAACCTTCCCCAACCTACAGACTCTAACCCCTCCAAGGCCAATTAGGGCAAAATTGCATACAAATGGTTGGGAGGAGTGACAAGAATCTCAGGTGAGAGTCGAATGACTGTCCCCTCCCCACCCCCTTCTACGAAGGAATATAAACAGTCCCCAAGCCTGATTAGGATGAACTCTTAGGATCAGGCACAGCTAACTGATGAAGGTGGCAGATTTTGTGGAGAGGCCCTTGTTTTATAACAACACCCCAAAGAAAAACCAAACAACATAGAGATAAAGGAAGAAAGAAAGAAAGAAAGACAGAAAGAAAGAAGGAAAGAAAGAAAGAAAGAAAGAAAGAAAGAAAGAAAGAAAGAAAGAAAGAAAGAAAGAAAGAAAGAAAGAAAGAAAGAAAGAAAGAAAGAAATCAACAAGGAAGAGGTCTCCTGTGGAAACCTCTAACTACCTGGAGCAGAAAGGTCTTTATCCCCCACAGACTTTCTAGAAAGCAGAAGAGGGTCCAGCCTGGAGGCCAGGAGTTTTCCTCTGCAAAGGAAAAGGGAAATGTAGCCATTTTCAGTTTGCTTGTTGTGGTTGTTTGATTTCAAATAGAGGGCTGGAGCTATGGGTCAGTTGGTAGTGACTGCCTAGTGTGCATAAGCCCTGGATTTAGCCCCCAGTGCTGCTTAAAGCAACAAGGTGGTACACACCTGTAATCCCATCACTTGGGGTAGAAACAGGAGGAGCCAGTTGCTGTTAGTGTCAGCAACAAAATGAGTTTGAGGCCAACCTAAGCTACATGAGATCCCATAAACTCGACTCTAAGAAAGGGGGCAACCCACAACCCTACAACTGTACTGAGGCTCACTGCCTTTCAGACAAGAGTTTTTTTCCACATTTCCTATCTCGCAGTTCAGATACTGGTGACCGCTGCTGAGATTTGGTTGGTGAGCTGTTTTGTGGTATGCTTGGTTTTGCCTACAAGCTCATGAAATTTCCTTTGTGGACCCGGGAGTCCATAGTGGACTCCATAGGAGGAAGGGTACTTTCAGTGACTCCAAAGAAACTGTCGTCTGAAGCCAACAGTAAAGTGCTCTGTGGGTGCTTGATGGTCACGCAGTGCTCTTTGGGAGGCGTGGAGGTTGAGGCCATCTTGATATACAGCCCAGGAAGGACTTGAACCAAAGTCCCTCCTGCACAGCTACCTGCATGAAGGGCTTTCATGTGTTGGCATCCTGTCCCTGTTTTATTTTAGAAGGAAAGATTTTTATTTTTAGAATATCTTTTATTTATTAGTTGACAGTTTCATGCCCATATATAGTGTATATGGATCCTATCTACCCCAACCCCCCCCTCCACTCCCCCAGGCACCCCAACACACCCTATCCACCCCAACCCCCCTCCACTCCCCCAGGCACCTCAACACACCCTATCCACCCCAAACCCCCCCACTCCCCCAGGCACCCCAACACACCCTGTCCACCCAACCCCCCCTCCATTCCCCCAGGCACCCCAACACACCCTATCCACCCCAAACTCCCTCCACTCCCCAAGGCACCCAACACATCCTATCCACCCCAACCCCCTTCCACTCCCCCAGGCACCCCAACACACCTTATCTACCCCAACCCTCCTCCACTCCCCCAGGCACCCCAACACACCCTGTCCACCCCAACCCCCCCTCCATTCCCCCAGGCACCCCAACACACCCTATCCACCCCAAACCCCCTCCACTCCCCAAGGCACCCCAACACATCCTATCCACCCCAACCCTCCTCCACTCCCCCCAGGCACCCCAACACACCCTATCCATCCCAAACCCCCTCTATTCCCCTAGGCACCCTAGCACATCCCCCTCCTCTCTTTGTGTCCTCTTCCTTTTTGTTAACAATCCACCGAGTCCAATTGTCTGCTGGAATCTTGACCTTTTTTTTTTTTTTTAAAAAAGATTGAGTTATTTATGTCTGAGCGTTCTGTCTGCATGTACACCTGCATGCCAGAAGAGGGCATCAGATCCCATTCTCCATGGTTATGAGCCACCATATGGCTACTGGGAATTGAACTCAGGAAGATCTTTCAGAGCTCTCCAGCCCACGTTGATTGATCTTACTGGCTGGTATCGCACAGGTGATAACAGCTGCCGTGAGTTCACGGGCACAATGGCCATGTCGTGTGCAGAAGACAGTGTTTCACAGCACGTCTCCCCTGCTCTGGCTCTTACATCCTTTCTGTCTCTGAAGCTGGGAGAGGGTGTTGATATAGAGGTCCCATTTGGGGCTGAGTTTTTTGTTTTGTTTTGTTTTGTTGTCTGAGACAGGGTTTCTCTGTTGTAACTCTGGCTGTCCTGGAACTCACTCTGTAGACCAGGCTGGCCTCGAACTCAGAGATCCACCTGCCTCTGCCTTCTGAGTGCTGGGATTAAAGGCGTGTGCCACCAAGACCTGGTTAGGGCTGAGCTCTTAACAGTTATTTGTTCTTAGCACTTTGGCCGTTTATGAGTCTCTCTGTATTAACTGCTGTTCACTGTACCTCATGGGTTTTTTTGGAGGGGGGGTGATATTTAGCCCGTGGTGGCCTCTAACTAATCCACCATGTAGCCAAAGCTACCCTTAGACTGCTGATACTTCCTCTCCCAAGTTCTAGGATCACAGGAGTGTGCCATGTCTGTGTCTCTTCTCTCCTTTTCCTCTTCTCTCTCTTTCTATCTTTGCTGAGATACAGGGTCTTACTCTGTAGCCCAAGGTAGGCTGAACCCACAGTTCAGCTTCCTAAATGCTGGGATTACAAGAGCGAGCCACCATATTTGGCCTCCCCAATGCTCTCAGTGGCCCAAAACGCAGGCCAATTTGCAAAACCAGCAACATGTACAAAGGACGTTAGATAGGGAATGGGAGAGTCAGGCCTGAGCAGAGAGCTGTGGAAGCAGGCTCGCCCCCTGGTGTGTTTCTTTATGCCTCTCTTTTCCTTTACATGCATAATAAAGACCTATGACCAGTAAAAAATAAATGATATCTTTTAAAATTATTTTTATTTATGTGTCTTTGTATGTGTATTCATACGTGTGTCCGGGTGCCCTCAGAGGCCAGAGGAGAATGTCGGATCCCATGGAACTGGAGTTACAGGCACGTGTAAACTGCCTGATGTGGTATCTGAACTTGGGTCCTCTGTCCTTAACCACTGAGCCATCTCTGTAGCTCATAAATGGTATTTTTTAATATGAACAATATGCCGGACCAGGCAAGTCTCTCAGTTTGAAATGACACGGTCCACTGTGATGGGGACGTCCTGGCAGGAGCTTGGGACACCTGGCCACACTGTGTCCATCACAAAGTCAGAAAGTAGAGAGAGGCAGATGCTGGTGCTTGTGAGGAAACACTGAGAGCATATCATGGAGAAGGTCCTCTGAGGCCACAGTGAAAGGCCAAAGTCGCTCAACATGTCTCCTCTTGCGTGGTTTACTGTAAGTCCCTCAACATGTCTCCTCTTGCGTGGCTTCCTGAAACCTTGCTGCTTACTGAATCCACGATGGACGTAATGTTTCTGTACTCCGTGTTATATTACGGTGTGAATACTAACGATAGCTTTGTTTCAGGATTCCATTAAACACGGAGCTGTATTTGGTTCTCTGGCTTGCTTCCCAGTCAGCTACCTGTTCTGGAACTACAAATTGCTGTGACTAAGAATAAAATTTGTCAGTTGCCTGAATCAGTTCAACTGTCTGTGTCCTTTCTCAGAGAATGTCTCTCCTGGTCTCAGGGGTCTCGAACCCCACAGTGCTCAGCTCACGTTCACCAGGACACCAGCCCATGGAATGGTGCCACCCACAGCTAGGATGCATCTGCCCACCTCAGTTAAACCAATCTAGAAACTCCCTCATACATGTGCCAGAGTTTTGTGTCCTAGGTGGTTCTAGATCCTTTCAAGTTCACAAGCAATATTAACCGTCATATCAAGTGCTCACCATAATACATCAACATGTCGAAGAACTGGACCCCTGACTCTGACCCCACAGATGTACGATGCTGGGAGCTGGGAGCCTGGATGGGTTGCAGTGTTTTGTTCTTTTGGGATCCAAAGTCACAGTGGACAAGGCAGGAGCTATCCAATAGGCCAAGATTAATTTTAAAAATGCCAAAGAATAGAAATATGGTTCCCTAGGAGCCCCAGGGTCTTACAGAACCCTAGGGTCCTCAGCTGATCTGTGGCTCAAAATATATGAAAAAGTTCTGGAGAAATGGCTGACCGTTAAGAGCACTTGCTGCTCTTGCAGTGGACTTGAGTTCAGTTCCCAGCACCTACATAAGGCATTATGTGAGCTAGAGCTCACAACCAACGTAACTCCAGCTCCAGGGGGTCTGATGCCCTCTTCTGGCCTCTGTGGGCACTGCACTCACATGCCATACCCACATACAGGCACATACACATGCACATAATTGAAAATAAGACTATCACTGGGAAATGACCTGGTTTGATTCTTTGACCGGGGAGTCCCCATTGCCAATGTCTTCCTGCTTCCTCCTAGCTTATCTTCTCTTCTGGGAGCAGTAGATGGAGCCTCGTGTCTCCAGGCAGACTTCACTAGCCCAGGTCCTGCCTGCACTGCCTTCGAGCCTTGCAGGTTTGGGCAAGCTGCCGAGCCTCAGAGCTTGGAATTTCTCATCAGTTATATAGGACAGGGACACCCCCAGGACTACGCGAGAACATGCAAGGGAAGCTCATGCCTTCCCTCCTTTCTCCTGTGACCTGGAGAGGGGTTTACTACAGTGTCCTCAGACTTCCCTCCTACTGCTCCCAGTCCCTGAGGAAGAGGCACGCCATGTGGTCCCTCTCAGAGGCTGGCATTTGTGACTAGGACGTTTGCAAAAGGAGGTGTGAAGCTGATAACAGGCTTCTTGTTTGGTCTAGAAGGAAGGCGCTGTGCCAAAGTGCAAGTGGCCAACTCCACCCGAGACTGTCTGGTCTTGGGTCTGTTCAAGGCGGCATGGAGACCTGGGAAACTTCTGGAGCTGAGGATGCAGCTCAGCTGGTAGAGTACCGATCTAGCATGCATGAAGCCTGGCTTAATCCCCACCACTGTCTGTGGTCCCAGTGTGAGGTGGCAGCAGGAAGGTCAGAAGTGAGAGAGGATCCTTGGCTACTTAAGAATTCAAGGCCAGCCGGGCAATGGTGGTGCATGCCTTTAATCCCGCACTTGAGAGGCAGAGATGGGTGGATCTCTGTGAGTTCAAGGCCAGCCTGGTCTACAGAGTGAGTTCCAGGACAGCCAGGGTTACAAGAGAGAAACGCTAAGAAAAAAAAAAAAAAGAATTCAAGGCCAGACTAGGTTACATGAGAGCCTGTTTCTAAAATATTAATTTAACTCTTATTTGGTTGGTGTTTGAATTACTAACAGGTTTTGGTATAGGGTTTGTTTGTTTTTGTTTTTGTTTGTCAGGCTGGGGATGGACTCAGGGCCTTGTGCATACTATACAATGGAGCCAGCACCTAGCCTGTTTTTTTCATACGGGTCTTTGAAGCTCCTGTGTACTTCACATACCCAGCACATCTCTACTTCAGACTAATACTATTTCAAGTGGTCAGTGGTCCTCTGTGGCCAGAGGGTACCACAGTATGTGGTTTTGACTACAAACTTCTAAAACTTGATGTCATTTAAACTGATTTTTTTTTTTCTTTTTGAGGTAGTGTCTCATGTATCCCAGGATGACCTCAGACTCTGAGGATGAACTTGATCCTCCCACCTTCATCTCCAGAGTGCCGGGACCATAGCCATGCATCGTTGTGACTGGTTTTATGCAGTTCTGAGGATTGAACCCAGGGCTTTGTGCATGCTAGGCAAGAACTCTATCAACTGTGCTACATGCCCACTTATTTGTGATTTCTTTTCATTTTAATTTTTATAAATTTTAATAATTTTTTAAATATATATATATGTATATATATATATATATATGGTATGGGGTGTGTGTGTGTGTGTGTGTCGGTGCACTCATGGCGTGATGTACATGTGGCAGTCAGAGGATAAGTTGTGTGAGTGAATTTTCTCCTCCTGCCACGTGGGTCTCAGGGATAGAACTCAGATGGTCAGGCCTGGCAATGAGCACTGTTAACTGCTGAGCCCTCTCAGTTAAAGTAAGCCTCATCTCAAAGTAAGCCTGCCCTTACTTTGGGTTTCTGCTCCATGCAGCAGAAAGTAATTGAAACCAGTTCATGAGGAGCTCCGCTGGTGACAACTGCTGAAGTGACCGGGATTAGAGGTGCACAGCCAAGAGGAGCTGCTGGCAAAGCTTGCTCTGCTTCGCGCATGTACCTTTATCCAAAGGTGTTTGACAGCTCCAAGGGGCTTCCTGGTCTTTGCTTTGATAACTTCAAGTTCAGAGAGCATGGCAGGTGCCAACATGCCCAGCTGACGTGTCTCCTCCAGGACAGTGCAGTTGGTGCCCTGGTGCCATTTGGTCTCCAGCGTCCCCATGGCATCCACTGAGAGGCCTTGTGGCTTACCTGGACCCTCTGCCCACTGCTTCCCCAACTCCCCCACAGCTGCTGGCTGCTGAGTTCCTGATATTTCCATAAAAATGCTTACATATTTTTCCTCCAGGAAAATACCAGCCCCTCCCCCATGCCACCATGAACTCCTATTCACCCATTCAAATCCTATTTTCAGAGGGCAGGCTTCAGAGTCGTGGTGATCTCCAAGAAAAACCGGGGTCCCTTGATAAAATGGGTGACTCCTGGGGACTCTTCAAGACTGGAGGGCTTATTTTTGTTCTTGAAGGACCCTGGGGTTCATTCTCGGGGCAGATATACATGCTGGTTATAATAACTTTTCCAGTACCAGCTGAACAAAGGAACTCAGAGCACCAGGACAGGGACTGTGGCCATCAGATAGCAGGGGCCCCAGGCGCACAGGCCAGTCCCAAGCGCCTGCAGGGACTGGGTGCACAGACTAGCTCCAAGTCCCAGCTGTGGTGTCCACCTCCTAAATGTCAGACTCTTTGTAAGAAGGGAGAATGTGTCAGGAAGATCCCAGCCACCGGGCTGCTGAGATGGCTCAGTGGATAAGGGTCCCTGCCTCCAAGCCTGACAACCTGGGCCAGACTCCTGGGACCTCATGCTGGAAGGAGGGAATTGATTGTCTGCAAATTGTCCTCTGATCCCCCTTACCCCCCTCCCCTACCCCACCTGAAAATAAATTTTAAAAAAAGCAATAAAAAGTCAATATTCCCATCATATGCAAATTACAGACATTTACAAAATAGAGAAGGGGAAGGGTGATTCATCTGCATATCTATCTTCTCTATGCAAGACTAATTGTGTCCCAGAAGACTGAAGTTAAAAGCTCAGAAAGTCATCATTACCCTCCCAGCAGGAATCAAAAGGCTGCCTCTGTCCTCTGGAGAGAAGTTTTGCGATCGATCCTTTGCCACACACTTGGAAAACAGAATCTGCATTCCTTTTTCCCTCAAGCTTGTTACAACTCAGAAAGTAAGCCTTATTATTCTCATTTTTAGGTCTCAGGACTGGGATCCCAGCTGGTATTGGGCAAGCCACCTCAGCTTGCTGTTTGGGGGAGAGGGGGTGTTTCCACTGGTCTCTGTGTTTGCTGGAGCACTGAAGGGCTGGGATGCCTGAAGGCAGGTGGGCGTCCCTCTCCAATGGAACGTTTGCTGCTGTATCAGAGCTGGGGCGGAGGGAGAAGCTTCGTGGTACCCTAGAGATCTGGCTGGGCCTAGTCCAGCATCACTTCCATGCTAAGTCCTAAGGAGCCCAGTTGGAAGAGAAGGGGTGAGAACCAACAGAGAAGCTTGGTACAAATAACCTGGGGTAAGTTAACCCCACGTGGGTCACCTGACAGCTCAACAGTGATGTCTGAGTCCTTGCCATTTGTTTGTTTTTGTGGATTCTCTTTTTCCAAGCGTTAGCACGTGATATGTGTTCGTGTGGAGGACTTTCCCCCTTTCCCTGCTGCTACAGTCCTCTGCTGCTCTGCTAACTGGCTTCACAGCCACTCACCCACACCCTGGAGAGCTCCAAAGTGCCCCCCTCATTCCCATAATAGTTTTTATTTCCTCGGTGACACTGGTCAGTGTTTGCTGCTGCTCACCTACCGGCCTTGCTAGAATGTAAGTAGCCTCTGGAAGGGCTGGCTCATTGGCATTGTCCTAGGGTGCTCTTTTCTTGAACACTTGTACCTGTCATGCTCCCTGGTGGGGAACTTAGTGATCAGGATATTCATTTCAAATGTTTTTTAGTATCAGTATCTGGGAGAGAGCTGGGAAGGGTAGACAGAGGTGATGACTTCTTCTAGTTTCTCCAAGGAACCTCTGGGGCTAAAATGGCCTCTTTATTGTCATACATCCAAAGAGATGGGTGTGATAGCCACTGGAATGTTGACCACCCCCTTGTGGTCCTGTGGAGGCATGTGACATCCAGTGCAGGAGAGGTGGTCCCTGCAGGGGCAGACAGGGAGTGACACAGTGGTTCCTCACAGAGCAGTGACCTGCAGCTGGAGAGAGGTAGCAGGGCCAGTACAAGAAGGAGGACTTGTGTGTCTATGCTTGCAGGCCCAGGGGTGAAGGGTTCAGGTCTCTAGAGACTCATTCAATTACTTCCTACACACAGAACTGTACGCCTTACTTAAGTCCTGGGGCACCACCTGCGGGTCCAGCTCCAGGAACTGTACACCTGCCTGCCTGCCCAGAGCCTGCTGTTTACACTCAGCTAGACTCACCTTCCCAAAAGCAAATTATAAACAACACTCAGAATCTTAAAGGAAGGGCTGGAAAGACGCCTGAGTTTGGTCCCCAGACCCATGTGTAGAAGGAGAGGACTCCGGCAAGTTGTGCTCCAAACTGTTCCCTGACCACTCCACCCCATCTCCTAAGCTCTCCTGTAGGTCACAGAAGCCCAGCTTGTCAAAGCAGACCTGTCACAAGGCTTGAGGGCTCTGTCTGAAACTATTTTCTTTTCAGATGCTTCGGAGGCACATCCAAACTCAGACTAAGGACTAACTCTGGCCTCCGGGTGTCTCTTTATCTTATTTTTTTTAATAAAAGGTTCTCTTGCTTTCCTGTAACTTACTGTGTGGCAGAAGATGACCTTGAACTGCTGATCTTCTGCCTCTACCAGTGCTGGGATTTAAGGCCTGTCTTATCACGCCTGAGTTTAGAACCTAGGGTTTTGAGTATGCTAGGCGAGCAGTGAAAAGCATAAACCCCTACCTAGCCATGGGGTTGAAGACAAGCAAAAGCAACGAGGGGTGGGGGAAGGGGCCATCGCCATTAACATCAGTGTTCAGTGCAAGGGAAAACAAAAGCAACGTTAAGGGACCCAGAGTGCCCAGGTATCCTGGCCACTGACAACCGCCCTGTGGTTCTGGGGCCCTGTCCTGGGCGCAGCGTCGAGGCTGAGAGGCGAGTAGGCCTCAGCGACGGCGGCCGCGTCCCCAAGGTCGGCGGCCAGGAGCTAGCTCCCGGAAAGGCACAGCAAGGCACAGCGGGCCGCTCAGCCAGGTGAGGCCCAGCTCCGCCCTCCCGCCACGCTAGCCGTGGGGGGCGGGCCTGCCAGACCACGCCCTCGAGTGCCACGCCCACCGGGCGGCTCATAAAAGACGCCGGCTGCGGGCAGTTCAGGTTCGAGAGCTGGTTCGGGGTGGCCTGCCGGTGGCCCGCGTCGCCGCGTCCAGCTCGGTGCCACGCCCCGGCCGGTGCTCCGGGAGCCCCAGCCATGCTGTTCTGGCACACGCAGCCCGAGCACTACAACCAGCACAACTCTGGCAGCTATCTGCGGTAAGGCTGGGCAGCACCTGCCTGCGATCCGGGTTCGGGAGAGGACAGGACCAGTGCGGCCTCGGCGGTGGGAGTGTGGGGCTCCGGGCGACCCCTGGGGGGCTGACCCGGGAGGCGGCGCGTTGCTGCTCGCAGGGCACCTCCCCGAGGTCCCCTCGCTGCTCGTAGCGTCCGCCGCTGGCCGCGTCCCGCAGCCTCCTCTCTCTCCTCTCCACTCCAGTTGGAGAATTAAACTTACCGCATCCGTCAGGAGCTCGTGTGTCCTGGGAAGCCAGGCTCCGCTCTTTGCTCTCCTCCGCCTGTGCCCGCAGGTGGGCTGTGGGAGCCGGTCTGCGCTGCAGCCTTGGGGGCCCGGGCTCGCGGGGGCTGGCCGCCCTGCCCGCCCCTGCCCGCCCGAGCTGATGTTCCCCAGGCCCCGGCGTCACCGAAATCTCCTGCGCGGATTTCGCTAGCGCGCTGCGAGGGAAGAGGGTCCCGCGGGTTTTTACAAAGTTCACTGAATCCCTCTTTTAGGAACTAGACCCCTCCTCTTCGCTTCGGTGACTATAGGATTCTTTCTTTCCGCCTGGTACAGCTGGCTGGAGGGCTAATAGGCAGACATTTCATTTTCTGAACTCGCCAGAACCAGCTTCAACCTGTCTTTATTTCCATCCTAGTCACAGTTTATTAAATGTGCCTTACTTAGCCCAAAGGGTGTTTGACGTGGGCTCAAGAAAAAGTGAACTGTCACACAGAAGGCATTCCAGGGGTTGTCAACCCTAAAACTGGAACTACAGAACCTTAAGTGCTGATTCGGACCCCCATATCTCCCCGCTTGGATTTTTGTTGTTTGTACTTCCTGGCTTTTGATTCATGTTTGTTCAGAAGTCCTCTGGGACGCTGAAGATTGACCAGGTTTCACTGGTCTTTCAGTTTTTTAAGTCCAAGTCATCCTAGACCGTGGCAATCAATCTAGGGTATTGGGACCGCGGACCCCGGTGGTGTTCAGGGTTAAAGCCTGCAGTTAAAATGCCACAGGGTTAAATCCATGTTAACAGTATAACGCTCTGTAGGTCACTTGTAGTTTCTTTTGACTGTAGTGAGTGGTCATTAGGTATCATCCTACCCTAAAAATGACTTTGAAGGTGACCTTGGGTTTAAGTAAGCGTGTATGAAACCTAGATGTATAAGGTATTACCTTGTTAGGGGCAGTTTCGTTGGGGAAGTGTGGTTTTTGTGTCTTTGTCTGAGATGGAAGTTTGTGAGCCAGATACTTTTAGGATTTTAACTTTGCGTGAAAGGAAGAAGGCAGACATTGGGGCTGGGAGCTTCTGCAAAGCCGCACTGATTCCTGAGGTGCTTTGAGAAGTCATGGTTGAAGGCAGTCCATACTCCCCTCTTGGAAGCTCTTCTTTTCTTTTCCCTTCCCCCCTCTCTCTCTCTCTCTCTCTCTCTCTCTCTCTCTCTCTCTCTCTCTCCCCCCTCCCTCCTCCCACTCTCCCTCCCTTCCTTCTTTACCTTCAAGTCATTTGACCTCCTCGAAGGCCTGTGTCTTGTGCTAGAGTGAGGATATTTTTCTTTGCTTTTTAAAAAAGTATTTTATTTTATTTTTTGCAGTGCTGGGATGAACACTGAGCCTTACACTTACTTGTTCTTCCATTTTGACAACTTCCAGCCCTCCTTTTTATTATTATTATTTTTGTTCTGCTAGAAGTTCTGCAAGCCATCTGACTTCACCAGAGTAGTGAGTGACTTTAGTCCCTCCCTCTCCTTTCTGTTTGATGTTCTGGTGACTTTTATTTCTTGGCAAATAAGGACACCAGGCCAGAAACAAGTTCCTGTTGAATGATGGTTCTTAAACCGCCCCCCCCTTTTAATTTAAAAGTAACAGTGCATGGATTATTAACTTAACATGGTCTGGGCAAACATGTAATTATGCAATTCCCAGGTGAGCAGGATGGCTTGTTTCTTCCCGTGTTCCTTAATAACTCCCTAGGCTGCAAAAGGGGAAAAGAAGATTTGTTTCTGGTGAAGGCAAAGCTAGCCAGCCCTGTACTGTCCTGACAGCAGACAGGAACAGCAGAAAAGTCCGAATAGGGAAGGTTTCCCAGGTGTGCCCAAAGGCAGGCTTTCTGAGAATTTGTTAGACACTGTTGGGGTGTGTGCTGGGTTGTATTTCATGGACATTCATTTAATGATGTTGTACAGGGAACACATCGTACTGGTGACTGTGTGGCTAAGTGGGGTCAGCTGATCTGATTCATGGCCCAGACCCATGGAGGGAGGAGGGTCATCAAGATAGGGTGGGGCAACTTTTGGTAGTTGTTTCTGTAGCAACGTAGTTTAGAATCTTTAAGCAAGTCTTGCCTGCCTGCAGGTCATTCTAATCCTCAGGGATGTCATTGTTCCTTGAAAGGACAGCCATTTGAAGTCCCAGCAACTCAGCAGGCTGAGTTGGGACAGTTCCTTGAGTCTGGTAGTTTGAGGCTAGCCTGTGCAACATAATGATACCTTCCTGGAAAAGTCTTATGTGTACATGTGATGGTGTGCGTGCATGTATGTGTATGTGTGTAGGGTCCAGAGAACAACCTTCAGTTTTCTGTTTTTTAGGTTTTCTTTTTGTAGCCCTAGTCTCTCCAGCCCAAGGCTGATGTTTTTAGTGTAGGGAACATTGCTTAGAGGTGAAGGAAACAGCCCTCTGAATATTTTAAGGTTTGCTACTTGGGTAAGAAAACTGGAAAAAAGGTTTTCTATCTTCATAGTATTTTGGAGACAGCCCTCTGAATATTTTAAGGTTTGCTACTTGGGTAAGAAAACTGGAAAAAAGGTTTTCTATATTCATAGTATTTTGGAGAGATCATTTTGAGCTTTAAAACAGCAGCTATGGGCCAGCAACATGGTTCAGCAAGTCAAGGTGCTTGCTGCCAAGCCTAATGACCTGAGTTCAATCTCAGGAGACCACATGTAGCGGGGAAAAAACCAGCTCTTAAAAGTTGTCCCCTGATCTTGGTGTGTGTGTGTACTTGTTCACATGTGCATGTGCCTGTGCATACACACACATACACAAATAACTAAATAAAAACATGCCAAAATTAAAAAAAAATGCAAAACAAACAGGCTTATTGTCCCCTTTTTGGAGATGGAAGTATATGTTCATCTGGATGAGGAAGCCAACAGCTCTTCAGTTACGCAGTTTACAGTTAGGGAGTACTTCCAAGTGTTGATACAGAGAAGGAGTTGATTAAAGACTAAAAATTGAGGCTGGTGAAGTGGCTCAGTGGGTAAAGGTACCAAGTTTGACGACTTGAGTTCAGTCCCCGGGACCCACGTGATAGGAAAGAACTGAATTTTGCCAAGTTGTTGTCCCATGGCCTCCACATATCACGATATGTACATACCTGTACCCATACTCACCAACCAGCAAACTAAATAAATAATGTAAAAAAAGGAACGAAAATTGTTGCAAAGATTATTCTGAAGGATGTTTTGAGTGAGCGCTTACAGAGAAAGACAGGTACCCCGTGGCTTATAGCTCAGTGGTATGGCACATGGTTCAGTCGCTGAGCACCGTCTCCCTTCCCCAGAAAAAAAGGAGGGAAGGAAAAAAAGAAATAGCTTCTAAGGCCAGTTGCTGCTGGTCTCTGTTACCTAGGTTTCAGGAGGCAGGAAACACCTTTACTCTTCCCCCTTTCTGGGTGGATAGCTCTCATGGGGCCACTGAATGAGGCTAGGATCATGCAGTAGTGGTTGCATTTGGGATTTGGACATGCTAGGTCAGCATGTCACACTGGACGCTAAAGTCATCTTTAGTAGCATGGCGTGCATCTATCTCTAGCATCATTGCTCTGTGTTCCTGGGCTTTGCTTCTGACCAGCGCTTCCTGTGTTTTACAGTGATGTGCTGGCTCTGCCCATCTTCAAGCAGGAGGAGCCGCAGCTATCTCCCGAGAATGGGGCCCGCCTGCCGCCCCTCCAGTACGTGTTGTGTGCCGCCACCTCTCCAGCCGTGAAGCTACATGAAGAGACCTTGACATACCTCAATCAAGGTAGAGGCCTCCACAGGAGTGGAACCTGGGCAGGGGGACAAGTGGGATAATTAGTGGATGGTGTCCAAGACCCTGTTGGGCCTCTTTAGCTATGGCATGGGACTCTAGAAAGAGAACAGGCTTAGGGTCAGGCACAGGTTCAGATTCTGTCGCTTAGCTGTGTGGATTTCCAGGACCTCTGTGACTCGACTGGGTAGATGGAAATACTGAAAACTGACCTGGGAGTGGTGGTGTGGCTGAGGCAGCCTGAACAGCAGAATGAGATGCTGAAAAGGAGGGAGAGAGGGAGGAGGGGAGGCCAGGTGTGGGTCATCTTGTAACGTTCTTGTGAAGCTCCAGAACTGAATGACTGATGGTGGCTATTACTGTTAGGTACTTTTGTTACCTTTTGGTACCTGATCTGCTTTATAGAGTAACAGCCAGCCCACATCCTCCACAGCTCAGGTCTGGCGTCCACTCACTGGACAGGAGCTGCCCTTGGTGGCTCCTGAATGATGACCTGCTGTTTCTTATTCTCAGCTCCTCAGAGATTTCTTGTGTAAAATGAGAAAAGTCTAATTTTGGAGGGTGGTTGAAAAGGGTGAAGGTAAGTCCCTTCCTGTATGATGGCAGTTGTGCAACCACCAGCCCTCCCAGATTTTGTTTGTTGTTTGTTTTTTGAGTTGGAGTCTTGCTGTGTAGCCCAGGCTAGCCTGGAATTCAAGTAAGTGCTGAGACTATTGGCTTATTCTCTGTCTAGCTTTGAATATTCCTTTAAACATTTTTATGCTTACATGTGTGTGTTACATTGTGTATGCGTTTAAATGTATGTGTGTGATTACATTTGTAATATACATACTCAAGATCTGAGGAGCTTGTTCTCTTTCACCATGTGGAACTCAGGTCACTGACTTGGCAGCAGGAGCCTTTGCCCTCAGCCATCTCACGACCCCATTTTTGAGGTTTTCTTTGTCAGACCCGCAGGCTGTATCCCGGAGGATAGCGTGTAGTTGTGTGCTGCTGTGTAGGCTCTCCAAGAAGGACAAGGAGGCATAATCATATAATCATAGGTGCACACCCTTCCAGACCTCAGCAGAGGGAGCCACTACCATGGCAGGCGCCACACTGGACAGTGGAACCCTGAGTGTCTCTGTTCAGGTGTTCCCAGGTTTTCTACTGATAGCACATGCAGATCCTGAGCAATCAAACATGCCCCACATAAATCCAGCACCTGCAAACAATACAAAATGCCAAGACCTACGCAGCCCCTCACACAACAGTGCACAAAACAATATTTTAAACACAAGTAAACTTCTCCAACGATAGGGTTTCTTGGTTTCTGTCCTGATGACTATGTCTCTTGGATTACCTCATAAAGAACCTGGATGGCATCCTCCAGTGCACCGATTCCTCCATGCCATGATTGGAATCTGGGAGGGGCAGCTGAGCCCTGGTAAGAAGCTCCACTCTGTAGAATAGCCTCCCGGATTTAACCTTGCCTAGATCCCTTGCTCACAATGCGTGGGCATGGCTGGGCCACCACTGCATGGAAACTACGCCTGCCATTGGTAGCCTGTCCCTGAGGAAGGCAGGGCTCACCCCTGTGGGCCACACACTCAGTACTCCCTCAGTGGTGGCTGATGTCCATTGATGGCAGGTGACAATCCAGTTGGAAGCAGTCCCTTGTGTGTTTGCACAACGGCTTCTGTCATTGTCCTTTTTTACTTGTTGAAGGTTAAATGCTGCCAGCTTTCTCTTAGAGCAAGTTTCTTTTCTCATCAGCCCCCCACCCCCTTAAACTTGAGAGTGAAGGAATGAGGCCACTGAGCTGATGTGGGTCTTGTTTGGGGCCGTGTCCCATGTGAGCTGATCAGTGGGTGGTGAGGTCTTGTTGCTGAACAGGGACATTGTGTATCTGTCCCCTGTCCTCATTTTAAAGTCTTTCTTTGGTTGTGCTCACCATGTCCCTCCCTGTTTAGCCAACATTAGAAGGTGTTTGATGGCATATTAGGTCTTATTAACAAGTTTAAAACAGAAAACTCTCTTCGCCATTATAAATACAGATGCTAATAGAGAGGAAAAGGGGTCTGCCCCTTGGTTCCATCCTTCTGCTTGTGTTAACTTGGTATATTTCCTTTGGATAGTTGCAGATTTATTATTTTACAGCAATGGAAATTGAACATAGGGCCTCCTGCTTGAGACAGAGAGCTACACACACCCTTCAACCCTAGATGTTTTAAGTTATGTGTTCCTGTCCTTTGATTTTTTTTTTTTTTTTTTTTTGAGACAGGGATTCTGTTTGCAGGGTTTTTGTGGCACCTTCTGTGCATCCCAGACTGGCCTCTGTCTAACTGTGTCCCATCTCAGTTATGTAAATTCACTGTCTTGACTGACTAGCAATGTACTAGATGCTCATTACAGAAAAACGTAGGTCGTTGGGAGGATGCAGCTCCATTGCCAGAGTGCTTGTCTAGCATGCCCGAGGCCCTGGGCTTGATCCCCGGCACCTTGTAAACCAAGTGTGGTGCTTTATCCCAGTTTAATCCCAGCTGTCTGAGAGGCTAGAGGATCAGAAGTTCAAGGTCATCCTCAGCTACATAGAGAGTTTGAGGACAGCCTGATAGCCTGGGATCCTTGAGACCCCCCTCTTTGGAGAGGGGAGAAGGGGAGGGAGAGAGAGAGAGAGAGAGAGAACACTCTCAGAATAATAGTTTTAAAAATGAGCTTGGTGTAGTGGCACATGCCTTTAGTCCCAGCACTTGGGAAAAGAGAGGGGCATTTCTGTGAGTTTGAGACCATCCTGGTCTACATTTTGAGTTCCAGGCTAGCTGGAGTTACATAGAAACCCTGTCTTTAAAAAAGTTACTACTCACATTCTGTGTTCTTCAGCCTCTATGCAGTAACTACTCTGCTACCGTAGCTGTACAGCATGCTTGATATAGTCATTGTTGCTAAGATGCATGTTTCTGCCAAATTAAAAAAAGTATCCAGCCTCAACTCAAGAAAGTAACTGAAAAACAGAAGAGCAAAAGGCAGAAAATTCAAAGAAAAATCACATTTAAATCCCCTCTAATATCGTGTGTGTGTGTGTGTGTGTTTAATTATATTTATTTAGTGGGTCTGGGCACTCAGTTGCTGCGGCATGCATGGGGAGGTCATAGCACAACTTTCAGAAGCTGGTTCTCTCCACCATGTGGGTCCTGGCGATGGAAGGTAGGCTGGGCAGCAAGTGCCTTTGCTGACTGAGCCATCTTCCCAGCCCGGCCATTAATCTTCTATGTATTTATATATGTATCTTTTAAAGGTGGGATAATGTAGCATTATACCATAAACTCTGTTACTCTGGCCTATTTTATACTGTGGGCAGCCATTTTTTTTTTGTTGTTGTTGTTGATAGAAATTAAACATTGAAGGTCAATGAGATGATGCAACAGGTAAAGACGCTAGCCGCCAAGCCTGGCACCCTGAGTTCAATCCCCAGCACCCACATGGTGGAAGGAGAGAACCGCTTTCCAAAACCTGTCCTCTTACCTCTACATGTACACGTGCCGTGGTGCGGGCATGTGCGCACACACAGAGGAATAAGTGTGATCATTCTTTAAAAAGGTAAACTGAGGACTGGGGACTGGTAGAGAGCACTTGTCTAGACATGGAACTGTGACAAACAGTTGTGTATACTTGTGTGTACAGCCTGGTTATTTTTTTAGTTATATGCCTAACCAATAGCGTTTTGGCATGAAAATATTGTAAGTTATCTTTTTGGCAGATTGTCTCGTATGCCAGCCAGCCTTGTGTATCTCACGGTCTCTCGCAACGTCAGGCGTTGCCAGTTTCACATGATTAGTGAAACATGGGATTTTATTTATTTTTTGAGTGCAAATCTTTGTATAGTGCTTAGTTACTGTTCGATTGCTGTGGAGAGACACCACGACCAAGATAACTCTTACGAAAGAAAGCATTTAATCTGGGACTTGCTTATAGTTTCAGAGGTTGGAGTCCATTATCATCATGGTATGGGGAGCATGGCACAGGCATGGCAGGCCTGGTGCTGGAGAAGCAGTTGAGAGCTAGATTCTTATCTTCAGGTGGAGAGAGGAGAGACAGAGAGAGAGAGAGAGAGAGAGAGAGAGAGAGAGAGAGAGAGAGAGTGAGGAGACATTGGGCTTAGCATTGGCTTTTGAAACAATGAAGCCCACCCCAGTGACACACTTGCTCCAACAAGGCTTCTAATCCTTTCAAATAGTGCCTCTCCTGGATGACTAAGCATTCAAAGAAATGAGCCCATGGGGGTCATTCATATTCAAACCGCCGCATGTCCACATATACATATGTGCACATGTCAAATGGCAACACTGGGTGTCTGATCTCACCTTCTATCTTCTTTGAGATAGAGTTTCAGTTGGTTGCCATAAGCTTCTGGGATTCTCCTGTCTCTATTTCCCATCTCACCGTAGGAGAACTGGAGTTACAGATACTATTGCCATCCAGCTTTATGTGGGTTCTGGGGGGTCCCAAGTTCTCATGCTTGTGTGACAAATATATTACCTACCAAGCCATCTCTCCAACCCTGGAATTTGCTTTTATAAAAGGATTCTTAAAAAATTATTTTTAGCCATGTATATATGTGTGTGGAATCAGGTTGCAAGAGCAAGTGCAGAGCCCATAAAGGTTGGAGGCCTCAGGACAGATGCCCAGGAGATGGTAGCATAGGTGGTTGTTAAGTCCTTGATGTGGGTTCCGGGAACTGAATGTGGGTTCTCGTCAAGAAGAGTAAGTGCTCTTTTACCTCTGAGCTTCATCTCCGGCCCTTGAAATTTGATTTTAAACTAACATTCCTTTTTATTTTTTGGTTTTTGTTTGTATTTGTTTCTGTTTTTCTAGAAAGGGTTTCTCTGTGTAGCTCTGGCTGTCCTGGAACTTACTTTATAGACCAGGCCCTCACGAATGCAATGCACAGAGATCCTCCTGCCTCTGCTTCTCAAGTGTTGGGATTAAGTGCACCACCGCTACCAGGCTCACTTAAGGGTCTCTCTGTTGTAACTCTCTGGCTCCTGTAGACAAGGCTGGCCTCGAACTCACAGAGATCTGCCTTCCTTTGTCTCCCAAGCGCTGGGATTAAAGGCGTGTGCCACCACCACCCAGCTTTTTTTTTTACTTTTTTTGTTAAGATGCGGTCCCAGGTGTTATGGAGCCGAGCCTGGCCTCAAGCTTGTGATTCCTTGGTCTCAGCTTCCCAAAGTGGAAGCACCAGCTTGGTTAAACATTATGTGCTCTAGAATGACTAGCTTGATGAAGTATCTAAATGTCCACTGGTCTTTCAGAATGTCTGTGTAATTTTATTATGCCCTCTGTACAGTTCTCTTTGAGGTATTTGTCCCTTTCATTGTAAAGGACATCATTTATGAACCATTTAGCGGCCATATGTTGCAATACTTTTCCTTTGTCAGCTCTTTAGCTAATTTTGACAATTATACTTATGGTGTGAGCATGTAAGATTGAGGGTCCTGAGCTTGTTTAGCAAGCCCTCTACCACCAGGCCTGTACTGCCAGGCCAATGAATAAATTTTGCTATCACGTTTATTTGTTTATTTAACTTAAATGAATGTGCGCAAACCATGCACACGTGGAGGTCAGAGAGAACTTGGACACCTCGTGGGACTTCTGTTCCTCAGCTTTATGGGTCCTAAGGGTCAGCTCAGCTGGTCAGGCTTGGTAGCCAGCCTGCCTGCCCATGGCTTTTTTTCTTTTGACCTTGCATTTTAAGCATTATGTTGGGTACCTTATGGCTTATAGCAATAATTGCTCAAAAAATTATGTATCTTTTCTTCCTTTTGCTCTTATTAATGGTACTACACTAGGTGTCTTTTTTAGCTCATCTCCCATCCAAGTCCTTAACCAGGAAGGACCTACTTTGATTAGCTTCTGAGACCACATAAGACAGGGTGCCTTCAGGGTGGCATTGCTGCAGATGTCTGTACTTTATCCTTCAAGTCATATCAGAGATTTTGATCTAATAAAAAAAAAACCAGTTTTTTTAAATCACAGCCAGGGGTGATTATATCTATAATCTCAGCACTGCTGAGCTGAGGCAGGAGGATCATGATTTAGAGGCCAGCCTAGGCTATATCGTAAGATCACAGTTAAAAAAAAAATCAACATGTCATTCAAGAGCTTTTTAGTTCATTGGAAAGTGTTTTCTTCAGTTATTTATATTTATTATGTTGGCCCTAACTGAAGACAGAAGCCAGGGCTTGTGCATCCTAGGCAGGCACTGAACTACTTCCCCAGCTCCGCACTGTATTAACTCGTTCATGTCTTCTTAGAGTGGTATGTTTATCAGAAAAGTCACCATATGTATAAATCCAAGTCTCTTACTGAACCACTGGACCATCATGACCTGGGTAGGGTCCAAGGATGCCTTGACAGCGGGAGGACTCCCGTAAGAAACGTCCAGTAAGCATGTCGTGCCACACAGGGGTGTCTCGGTCACCAAACCGAGTGGCTGGTTTTACATGTGGAGAAAAGGGTTTCGAAAACGAATATATCTTCTGAGAAAAGTCTTGTAAAGGAGCTAACAGTTGCAGGATAGAATGACGGCTTGCAAGTTCCCTAGTGGGGTCAAAGGTCCTTGTGGACACAGCTGACACTGGCGCCTGAGGGGAGGGAGGAGGTGCAGAGGTGGTGGCGAGGATCGCAGCTGCTTGTGGCCTAGAGATAAGAAGTTCTTTTCAGAATGCTGGCTGAGGAGAAAACTGGTATTTTCCACCTAACCACTCTAGATCTTTTTCCTTTGTTTACTTTTGTTTATTTATTTATTTGTGTGCTTCTGAGATCAGACAAGATAGGGAGCAGTAGTGTGTAGGGGAGGGCAGCTTTTGTGCGCTATGGGCCACGTGTGGAAGTCAGAGAACCACCTCCCGAAGGTTGATTCTCTCCTACCTAACGACAGACGTCCCGGGATTGAACTGAGATCAGTGGTGACAAGCGCCTTTACCTGCTGAGTCATTTAGTGACTTCAGAACAACTTTGAACCTTAAATCTAGTGACAAAATGTCACTGGAGCCTTGATTTCTTTTACCCAGGAACTATAAAGTCAACGGAAGGAGGTTGAAGGTTCTGAAAAGAGCAGAAGGAGTGGCAAGAAATGGAGGACCAGGGTGCTGACATTGTCTTTCCCCCACCAGTCATGGAACCTCTTCTACCCATGACTTACTGGAAGCTGGGCAAAGAAAATCCCTATAAAGTAGGCGTTCCTGGGAAGATACAGTGAGCTAGAGTCGGCAAAGCTTGTAGCAGGGTGCCCGGCACCCAACAAACCCTCATTTCTGCCATTTATTTAGCTTAGTTGGTAAAGAAAGCATGGCAACCTGGCTTTGATTCCAGGACCCATGTGAGCAGAAACAGCGGTGGAAGGGGACAGGGAGAACGCTGCAGGCTGTCTCTGACAGCCATGCGTGCTGTGGGGGGTGGTGAGACACTAGCAGTGACCTAGGTTTGTGCCTCTGTGTCCAGCCCTTTGGATTCGAAAACTAACTTTCTTTCCTTCTTTCTTCCTCCCTCCCTCCCTCTTCCTTCCTTCCTTCCTTCCTTCCTTCCTTCCTTCCTTCCTTCCTTCCTTCCTTCCTTCCTTCCTTCCTTCCTTCCTTCCTTCCTTTCTTTCTTTCTTTCTTTCTTTCTTTCTTTTCTTTCTTTCTTTCTTTCTTTCTTCAGTCTTATATACCGCAGGCTGGCCTGAAACTCACTTTGTAGCTGAGGAAGATTAGAATCTTCTGATTCTCCTGTGTCCACCTCCTAAGAGCTGGGGTTACCTGAGTGGGTTTATATATTGGGTTTAGATAGCTGGGGATCTAACCCACAGTTTTGGGCATAGCAAGCAAACACTCCATATCCCCAGCCCCTAAAACCATTTGTAAACACCCACAGTGATTGAATGGCAGAGCACATGCCCCCTAGGAGAGCAAGAAGCCTGTTCACCAGAAAATTCCTTTCTGATTTCTCCCCACCCTTACCCCTCCCACCCCAGGCAGAGGATCAGCTCTGGGCCTGATCTATACCTGAGTCTTGCTCCTGACCTCATATTCTCTTCTAGGTAGGTTCTAAAATAAAGTGTTCTAGTTTTCAGGTGACAACCTGAGAGGTGACTTCAAACTCTCCACTCTCCTCACCTGGTCTGACTGGGGCTTGGGGAGTAACGGAGTGATGGTGGGTCATGCAGAACTTTCTGGAATGGGAGGAATCGTTTTTTTGTGAAGCCTGTTGTTTGGTAGGTCTAGGCCTAGTACTTTCTGTAGTCTCTTAGGAACCATAGGGAAAATACCTCCAGGGAAAGCAGAAACATCTTTCCCTTTGGCAAGGGAGAGAATAGAGCAGAGAATGGAGCTTCAGGCTGCACAGGTCCTATCTCCTCCCCTCTTGTAAAATGTCAGGCTTGTCTCCCAGCCCCTGGTCCAGGGAAGTCCCTTAATGTCTGGATTCCTGGCTGTCGCCTCCAGGACAGCCTTCCCTTGGGGCTGTTGCCTGGAGAATCAAGTGTTCTACAAATGTTGGGCTACATTTTTCCTTCTTCCCAGGTCTCTCAGTGACCGATTTAAAGAATAGGTGGGATTAACTTCTCTGTTTGCTCTCTTTGCTTCACAGCTAATTTTTCCTTTTCAGATTAATTTTTAGCTCGAAGTTTGGGAATAAAACTACAGAAGACAGATGACCCTGAAGTACATTGCTTAAAAACAAAAACATACAACAAAAAAATGCTTCCCTACTAACTTTTTAAATTCTAAATGTGTAGTATACTCTTCGTTGTAGCGCAGAGCGGCTGAGCGCAGAGATCTGCACATGCCTGCTCTAGAAAATGTCCTGGTCTCCTGTCTTCTAGGCTTTTTCCTTGACCGCACTAGCACGGACATATGTGTGTACGCTTGGTTTTTGTTTTTCGTTTTTGAGACAGCATCTTAGCATGTTGTGTAGCCTTGGCGATCTGCTTGTCTCAGCCTCCTGATTGCTGGGATTGAAATCACATGCTAACATGTCTGGGTCATTTGTTAAGTCTTTATGAGGTGAGCCTTTTCCTTTTGGAGATGAGTGAGGTTGTGCTATAAATACCACCTGACAGCCGCACCCCACCAAACATTCCCTCTCCTATGTTGTTGGGCTAGAGGTGTGGCCCCGTGAGCGCTTGCGTTGTATGCTCAATTGGAAGAAATTTGATGATTAAATCTACTTACTTATTATGTGTATAGCATTTAAATCTATGTTTATTAACTTACTTACTTTTTTAATTTTTAAAAATTACATTTACTGCTGGTGGTGGCACCTGTCTTTAATCCCAGCACTCGGGAGGCAGAGGCAGGCAGATCTCTGTGAGTTCGAGGCCAGCCTGGTCTACAGAGTGAGTTCCAGGACAGCCAGAGTTACAGCAGAGGAACTCTGTCTCGAAAAACCAAAATAAATTAATTAAATAAATAAAAATTACATTTGCTTCTTTATTTACTTTATGTGTGTTTAGGGGGAACATGCATAGTTGCTCTGGTGCCACTATGGAGGGCCAAGAACAACTTGCAGGAATTGGACCCACTATATGGGTCCCCAGGATGGAACTCGGGTCTCCAAGACTTGTCCGGAGGTTCTTTTAGCCTCTCCTTTTTGAGACAGGGTCTCATGCAGTCCATGCTGGCCTTGAACCTGCTAATAGCTGAATCTGTTATTGACTCCAGGTACTCCCACCTCCACCTCTAAGAGCCAGGCGTGCCATGCCCAGCTCTGTACATTAATTCCTGACTATCCAGTTATGTGGAGAAAATTGCCTCAAAATAGATCCCTCCATTATTTGTGACATCACTCTGAATGATACTTACTGTTCATTAGCTTCTCTTAGAAACTGAGTCCTGCGTTGGAAGCGGCCATCGTGGGTGTCGGGTAACCCCAGTTTCCAGTTCTAACTCTTTTTGCCCTAGCAGCGAACCTGTCAACCTAGGTTTTCTGTCAGATATTTGGGCCAGCACCTCAGGGGCTGCCTGGAGAGGGGAATGAGATCATATTTTATTGTCTTCATCATGCGAGGTTACTTTTAGGCTCCCTGGAACTTAGAATATTTAATCAGTGATGAGTATTATAAACCTCATAGCAAGTTTAAAGCAGAACAATGCAACAAGGAACAAATGCTTTTCCTGACTATCCATGCTCAGTGATGAATCCCTTGGATTTGGGGAGAAAATAGTATTAAGCGGGGCGTGCTTGCCTTTGAACTTTTCCATCGTTGTAGTCATTGCTGTTTGTCTCTGTTCCTCTTTTTTTTAAACATTACTATTTTTATTACATTTTAATTTAAGTGTGTGAGTGGGTGCAGGCATGGAGGTCGGAGAACAGCTTGCAACTCACCTTCCACCACCCGAGTCTGGATCTTGAGGACTAAGATCAGGCTGTCAAACCCGGCAGCAAGCACCTTCACCTGCTGAGCCATCTCAGGGGCCCCACTTTCTCTTTTTAAAAAAGCCGATCAACTGAGGTGAATATGAACTTGCGTATACTTCATGTCTGTCGTAGCTTACAGTGCAGAGGACTGTAATACTTTGAAGGTTTCTTCTCGGTCATGGCAAGTTTTAACTGTGTTTTAAATAATACTGGACCAGTGGGTTAGGTAAAAATGGGTGGAGCATCTCAATGCTGAGGACCAGACGTATTTTGTATTTTAATTTTAAAAACAAAACAAAACCCTGGATTTTGGAATATTTGTATATATATAAAGAGGTGGGAGATGAGCCCCAAGTCTGAACATGGATTTTTTTTTGTTTTTTAGTTTGAGACAGGGTTTCACTCTATAGCTCAGGCTAGCTTGGAATTTGCTAAATTAGCAAAAGAGACATTGAACTGCCTCTGCTTTCTGAGTGCTGGGATTAAAAGTGTGTGCCACAGGCCACAAGGAAGACAACTGCTTGTGAGAGGCCCTCATGGAACATTCTATATTCTCCTTGGGCAGTCACAGGAGAAAACCTTGTTAACTACAGGCAGAAGCGAGAGATAGACAGCTACCCACCTCCTGTTTCTGTGCGTGAATGTGTGTCTGTCTGCCTGCCTGTCTATGCCCCTTATCTCTCTTGCTCTCCTACTTCTTAAGAATTGTCTGTTTTGTGCATGTGCAGGCACAGGCATATAGGTAGATACATTCATTCCGGGGTTGCTCCTGTGGTGGAGATCAGAGGACAGTTTATGAGAATTGGTTCTTGCCTTCCTGGGGATTGAACCCATGTCAGGCCTGGTGGCAGATGCCTCTATTGGCTGAGACATCTTTCTGGACTGTCCCTCTTCCCCCCAGCATCTCACTGTATGTTCACCTGTTACCTCTGACCATCCCCCACACAAGTGCTGGGATCACAGGTATGTGTCCACAAGACAGAGCCTTCTCATATCGTTTCTTATTTGTTAGTTTTGGTTCAGACAGGATGTCACATAGGTCGTGGTGACTTCAAACTTACTATGTAGCCAAGGATGATTTTGAACTCCTCCTCCTCCCAGCCTCTGCCTCCTAAGTTGGGATTACACCAGGCTCAGTGTATATGGTGCCAGGGATTCGAACCTAGTGCAGTGTGTGCTAGGCGGGCACTCTACAGCTGAACTCCAGCTTCAGTCCCTTCCACAGTTCTTTCTCTCTTTCTTTCTTCCCTCCTTCCTTCCTTCCTCCTTCCTTCCCTCCTTCCTTCCTTCCTTCCTTCCTTCCTTCCTTCCTTCCTTCCTTCCTTCCTTCCTTCCTTCCTTCCTTTCTTTCTTTCTTTCTTCTTTCTTCTTTCTTGACAAGGTTTCTCTGTTGTAACTCTGCATGTCCTGAAACTCTCTGTAGACCAGGCTGGCCTCAAACCCACAGAGATCCAACTGCTTCTACCTCCAGAATACTGGGATTAAAAGGTGCATGCTACCAATGCCCGGACGTAATTTTTAAAAATTCATTTATGTGTGTGTAGGTGGCTGGGTGCACACGTGAGTACCGGTGCCCGCAGAGGCAGTAAGAGGGAGTCAGACGCCCTGGAATTACAGGTGGTTGTGAGTCACCTGGCGCAGGTGCTGGGAACTGAACTCTGGTCTTTGGGAAGAGCAGCAAGTGCTCTTAACTACTGAGCCCTAGCCCTAACTCCAGTTCTAGACACCCCCCCCCCCCATATCTTAAAGTAGGAAAGACCCTTGAGTAACTTGAGGGCTTCTTCTTCCAACCCCATCTAATTGATGAAAAATAGGCCCAGAGGAGTAATAACACTTCTCAACATACATAGTGGGGTGCTAACCATCTCTGTGAGTACCGCCCTGGCTCCTCTCTGGGGCTCAAGGGTGGCATTCACATGGCTCCTGGAGTGTGTAGTTTCCTCTCTTTGAGCCTCTGGGCAGAAGGCTAGGATCTATTTTCACTGTGCAGACTGGAATGGAGTCTCTCCTTTCCACAGTAGAGAAGACGGGGCTGAGGACACACATGGGTCTGCTCTCCCGCTCAAAGAGGGCTCAGCTCTGCTGGCTGAAGACCATTCTGCGAACAGAGAGTGCCTGAGAGAATCTGGAGTGCTCTTGACCTCCGCCATTCTCCAGCTCCTTACAGAGGATCCTGCAAATCCAGAATGGGAGGGAGAAGCCAGGTGTTCCTTAGGAATCCAGTGTTGTAGAAGTTTATTTTTAGTTTTGTTTAAAATGGTTGTTTTGTGCATTGTTGGGGGCTCCTTGGGTCCTGGCATTTATACTGTCTGCAGGTGTTGGCTTTATGTAAAAGATGGTTGATTCCTCATCATCTTCGCCTGCTATCAATAGACACTGAGGTGCTTAGATATCAATAAAAACTCCTGAGATGAGATGCTCAGGGTTCCACTGTCCAGCATAGCACTTGCCATGATAGTGGTTCCTCTGCTGAGGTCTGGCAGGGTTTGCAACTATGAAAGTGGCTCCTTGTCCTGTTTGCTGAGCCACCACAGTACCGTACCACTACAATCCAGAGTGCAAAAACTAGAACCCCCACCCCACCCCAGCACAGGCTACATTTATACTGCTTTGCTCTCAAAATATCTGTGCACCAGCAACCTTCCAGAAATGCAGAGAGTCTTTTAGGGATCTGCTACCAGGACAGCTGAATCAGAACCTGCAAATTACTGGTGATTACAAACAGATTCAGATTATAGCATGAGCTAGCCTTTGTACCTCAGCCTTCCATTTCATAAGTGGATAAACTGAGGCTTAGAGGGGTTGTATGACTTGCCCCAGAACATGCAGTGGTACCCTACCTATTCCTTCCCTCCCTCCAGGTCTCTCTCTCCCTTTCTGGAGAGTCTCATGTAGCACAGGCTAAGGAATGGCCTTGAACTACTGATCTTCCCAAGTGCTGGGTTGCAGGATGCACGATACACTCACTTTTACAAGCTGTTGGAAATTATAGGCATGCCCACCACACTTGCATTTTGCTTGTCTTTTTTTTTTTTAACTTAAAGATTTATTTTTATTTTACACATGAGTGTTTCCCCATGACTTTATCACTGTTGTGTTGCTGTGAAGGGACACATGACAAAGGCAACTCTTACACATCCTAAGGCTTGCTTACAGTTTTAGAGGGTTACTCCGTGACCAGCATGGCAAGAAGCATGCAGGCATGGCGCTGTAGCTGTAGCTGTAGCTGTAGCGAGCTTAACAACCTGATCAACAGGCAGAGAGAGGAAGACACTGGGCCCAGAGAAGGCTTTGAAACCTCAAAGTCCATCCCCAGTGATGTAACTTCCTCCAACAAGGCCACACCTCCTAATCCTTCCCTCAGAGTTCCAATAACTAGAGTTACAGATGGTTGTGAGCTGTTTTGTGGGTGAAACTAAATTCAGTTCTCTGTAAGAACAGCAATTGTTCTTAACCATTTAGCCATCTCTCTAGCCTCTGATTTGTCTTTTACAAGTTCTTAGAAAACAGCTTTATTGGGATGCAATTTCCATAGCGTGCCAACCACCCGTTTAAAGTGTACAGTTCAGCTGGGTGTAGTGACAAATCTCAGCTTGCCACTATATCCCAGCATGCCCCTGCTTACAGAAGCAGCAGGCTTCCCAGCCTGAGGCCAGCCTCCTGAATTATAGCAAGACTGTATGAAAAAGCAACTTAATGTCTTTTAGTATATTTGACTGAATAAACCAACATCTCCTTGATTAATTTTAGAATATTTTGTCCTTCCTAGGAGAACCATGGCATCCATGAGCAGTCAGTCTTCACTTGAGTGCATTATATCAATAGATGGGCACCTAGTAGAACACTACCTGCTGCTCAGTAATCCACATCCTGTCTTTATTAAATTCGCCTTTCCTGGGGCTGGAAAGGTGGCTCAGATGGTAAAGCACTTCACAGAAGTGTGAGGACCTGAGTTCAATCCCTTAAAACCCGTGTGAAAAGAAAAAAGGAAAACAGCTGTGTATGGTGGTACACTCTTAATTCCAGCTCTGTGAAAGTAGAGGTCGGAGGGTCCCTGGGGCTTGCTAGCAAGTTAGCTCTCCAGATTCAGTGAAAGACCCTTAAAAAAAACAAAAAAAAGAGGCAGAAAGAAAAGGAAAAGGCGAAAAGAGTGGAAGTGACCAGGCCAAGACCCCTGATGCCGACGGCTGGCTTCCACAGGCACACTCATGAACACTGGACACGTACGCACAATCTGCCTGTTCATGGTGTCCTGGAAATGTTGGACGTTCGAGACGGACCTCTTTAACTTAGCATAGTGTCTCACAGCTCAGCCATGAGGACCACACAGCGGAACCTTCACTCCTGGCCATCACCGAACTGTCTTCTGTCGTGCAGGCAATGTGTGCATATCTTATTTGATCGTTCTGTAGTTGGTGGACAGTTGTTCTGACTCCGTATAGACAGCTGCTCTGCGGCTGAGCCAAGATCACCAGCCCTTGCATATGTGAACACATGTGAGTGTACGCATGCATGTGTGTGGAGGCCAGAGGAAATTCTCAGGCGTCGTTGTTCCTCGGGTGCTAAATACATTAAAATGCTTTTTAAATTGCATCTTGTTATTTACTTGTATTATTTGTTGTGTATGCACACGCCATGACATTAATTCTGTGGAGGTCGGAGGATGCTGGGCATTAACTGGGTCTCTCCATCATGAGAGTTGCAGAGCTTACCCACCTTTGCCTCCCGAGTGCTAGGATTAAAGGCGTGTGCCATCAAGCCCGCCTCCAGCTTTAATTCTTAATATGGTATATGTGCTGTTGTGTGTTTGCAGGCCATAATGGTCACATCTCTTTTGTTATTTATTTTCTTGAGATAGGATCTCCCTATGTAGCCCAGGCTGGCTCAAACCTTTGTGAATCCTGCCTCAGCCTCCTGAATGCTGGATTATGGGCCATCCGATAAGAAACTTAAAGCATAGTTACCCTGCCATGTTGTAGAACCCTGGAACTTCCTTTCTAACTTGTTCTGGTACCCGGTGCCCAAGTATCCAACCTCCCTCCTCCCTCTGATATATTTTTTGTGGGAACTGCTGGTGCTATAGGATGGAACCCAGAGCGCTGACCAAGCCAAGGGTATACTCTCCCGCGGATCCCGGCCTCCTCTCGGGTTTTCTGTGTGTATTTGTGTGTGTGCATATATGTGCAGCTGGATGGCCCACCCCAAGTACCTTCCACTTGCCTTTTGACTTTAGGGTCTACCACTAGCCCAGAACTCACACATTCATCTAGACTGGCTAGCCGGCAAGCACAAGGGACCCCAGGTCTTGTTTTGTTGGTTGTTTTGGCTCTTTAGTCTCTTCATATAGCCCTGGCACCTGGAACTCTCAGAACTGTCTGCCTTTGGCTCCTTAGTGCTGGGTTTCAAAGTGTGCACAAACTACCAGGCCTGGCCTGCATGACCTTTTTTTTTTTTTTTTTAAACAAAAGAAAACAAAACATCGGTTCCAGTGATCAAACTCAGGCCTCATGCTTGCACAGTAAGTGCGTTACTCACGGAGCATCTCCTGAGCCCCTCTCAGAAGTTTTGTGCGAAGGTGTTCAGATTCTGCTGCAGAAGTGGCAGGAGCGTGGCAGGGCATCCCACTGGGAATCGCAAGGCTGTGTTGTTAATGCCAGCGATGTTAGCCTTGAAGACCGAGTTAAGACAGTCAGTGTGCGTGGGGTTTCTGTGCTGTGGAGTGACGTGTCCCTCTGTGCTGAGGGAGCCACTCAGGCTGTGCTGAAAGCTTGACGCCCTTTCTGCCTGGTTTGACTAGCTGTTAGTGGAGTTAACAGTTTCTGCTGTAGTCGCCTGGTAGTGCTTTTCTATTTACCCCTCTCTTCCTACTCTTGTATTAGAAATGCTTCTGTAAGGCGTTTTCTCAGGCCGGGGAGATAAGATAGCTCAGTCTGTAAAAACTTGTCAAGCAAGCATAAGGACGCCAAGTTCGATCCCCAATACCCATGGGGGCAGGGGGAGATGAAGACAACTGAATCCCTGGAGCTCACTGGCCCTCTAGCCTCGCCAAGTCGAGTTCCGGGTTCAGTGAGAGACCCTGGCACAAAAAAATAACGTGGGGAGTGGTAGAGGAAGACACCCACATTGATCTCTGGCCTCCACACACAAAAGTTAAAAAAAGAATTTCCTGCACTGGCAAGATAGGTCAGGTAAAGGTGCTTGCCGTTAAGCCGGAGGACCTGAACTCACCTTGGTCCTGGGACCCACATCATGAGAGAAGAGAGCTGACTCTTGCCCTCTGACTCCCTATATGTAATTCCTTTGCCCCATGAATACATATGTTTAATAAAGAGTCTTAAAAGAAAGAATTTGCTTTCCCGTTGTACTTTCCCGTTCTTCCTGTCCTGGTATGGACTCCCAGCACGTTTACAGACTAACACTGAATGTTCTGGTACACATTTCATTGCTCAAGTTGTCCCGCTGATGCTGTAGAGAGTCCCTCTGCGTGGCCCCTCTGTCACATACAAGGTGCTCCACGCTCTTCCGGTGTTTCCCCTGCCCCAGACCTGGCAGCATCCCCTTCTCTAAGAAGTGTCCAGGTCATTTTGGGGGGGAGGATATGTACCCACACTTAACTATCTTGCGTATTCTCACTGGGGGCCGACAGCATGCCAGGCATGATACCTCCTCCATGACACTCCCAGCAGCAAGGAGGTTAAGGCCTCCGGAGGTCACATTGGTCATGGGCCTTCAGGGTCAGGACTTGGGTCCCTGGACAGAAAGGCCTTTGTCCTTGCAGTGTGCTGGCTCCTTGACTGAGTGTGCTATACCACAGTCGCGGGTGCTTGCAGAGTACCATACACATCGGGGTAAGGAGACAAATCACCATGCTGGACCCCGTGGCCGCTGAAATGTGCTCCTTCTGTCATTCCTACAGGACTCTTGGCACGCTGCCCTCCTTTCTCTGGGTGATGATGGCCTCTTATATTTTATGTGGCATTCATTACCCGAACCAGCAACTGTTGGAAAGTAAACAACCTGTAAATCTTGGCTGGCCCAGGCAATTGCCTCTTGTTCTTGGGAACACAGTGATCTGGGCAGAAGGCCCTGCTGTGGGTTCTGCCCATTGGAGGCCAGCTGGGATGGGCTGCTCTGGGCAGCACTGTGGACACAGGAGCTGGCTTCTGGAAGACAGTTGGGCCGCCCAATGGAGTCCAAATCCTAGGGCTGGGTCTCTGCTATGCTGCCTCCTGGCTTAGTGGTCTTGAATGCTGGGTTACTCGGGGAATAGGGTGGTGAGGCTGCAAGAGAGTGTATTTGTGCAGTTTAGAGTGGCCAGCACAGGGATGGGGCAGGTAAGGAACGTGCTTTTCTTACCTTAATGTTGGGATGTGGTCACGGGAGTGTTCCCCAAGAGGCACTGCAGACAACATTTTGCAGGTGTTGAGAGACACAGAGAGGTTGAAACTTCCCTTTGGGAGCTAGGGAGATGGTTCAATGGGTAGAACACTCAGTGAGCCATCATGAGGACCAGAGTTCAGATCCCCAGCACACATGTGAAATGATGGGTGTGACCGTACCTGCACCAGTAACCTCAGTGTTGTGTGTGTGAGGGGTGGAAGCAGGATAACTGGGGTTTGCTGGCTGCCAGCCCAGTTCCAGGGAATAGGGTAGAGTGATGGAGTGGGAACCCAGTGTTCTTTGTGGCCTTTGCATAGTGCCCAGGAACCTGTACACACATATACATATGCGGTACATACATACTCATACAGAGACCTCCTCCTTCTCCCTCCGTCTCTCTCTATCTGTCTCTCTCTGTCTCTCTCTCTCTCACCCCCACAACTTCATAACTTGCTTGAGACTAGGCGTGTAGCTCAGTGGTAGATTGCTTGCCTAACATTCAAGAGGGCTCTTTTTGGTTCCATCACAGCAGAAAATCAAAAACAAAAACAAAGAAGTTGCTTGGTCATACAGACCAAACCTGGAAGGGTCTGGACTCAGTCCCAGTGCGTATGTCTGCCCTGACCCTTCTCCGTTTTCCCTTCATGTTTTGGTCTAGCTGCAGGCTGTGAATCTTTGCCGCCGACCTACCACGCACCATGACTTGGGCATGTTACATTGCCCCGAACCTCCTTTTGTCACCGTGAAGTGGCACAGTGCCATTCCCACCCCCCCCGCCCCCCGAAACAGGGTCTCATGGAACCCAGGCTGACTTAGTGCTATGCAGTCTAAAATGATCTTGAACTCCTGAGCCTCTTGCTGCTCATGAGTGCCGGGATTATGCGTGTGCTCCTCGGTGCCCTGTTTGTGCAGTGCTGTGTAGCAAACCGTAGGCCTCCTGCATAGTAGGCAAGCAGTCTCCCAACTGAGCTAAATCCCCAGCTGCTGCACAGTAGAGTCTTAGCTCCTTGCTAGAGCCTCCTTCTGTCTGCTTGATGTGGCTTGCTCATGTCTGGTGCCTCTTAATTGGTTCCCCTTCCTCAAATGCCCACCTGTCTGACTAACTAACCAACCAACCTTGGGGTGCCCACTTGACCCTGGGAGAGTTAAGTAGCAACCACTGTTGTCCTGAGCATCAGCTGTGGCCTGGAACAGCTCGAGGCACTTAGCACTCTTCTTGGTTTGTGTTTCTTCAAACTTACTTATAGTATACTCCAATTTTGTATGTGTTTGTCTGTTTTTTTAAGCACTTAAAATTTATTTTATTTATTGATTTTTGATGTGTGTATATTTGTATGTGTCTGGGTATATGTATGTAGTGGCAACAGATGGAGGTCAGAAGACAACCTGTGCCGGTCTGCATGTATGTGTTTATCTGCTTCTGTATCTACAATAGGTAGATAACCAGATAGAGGTATGTTATATGTGTGTGTGTTTGTATATGTGTATGTATGGTATGCATGTGTACGCATGTTCGGATGTGTGGGAGTACACGTGAACACCTGTGTGCCTGTGTGTCAGAGTTCATTGCCTACAATATAACCCTTTATTCCCATTCACCATATGTTTCTTGAGAACAAGGACTTTTTTAAAAAAATATTTTTTACTTTATGTGTGTGCATATACATGTGCAGCTCAGAGGGCAACCTGTGGGGGTTGGTTCTGTCCTATCATGTGGGTCCCAAGATCGAACTCAGGCGGTCAGGCTCAGTGGCAGGCATCTTTACCAGCTAAGCCATCTTGAAGCCCTCAAGGACATTATTTTATATACCCAAACTGAGGAAATTCAGCACAGATACAATAGCAGCACCTTGAATCATACGCCTCTAGTGAAAGAGATGCACCAGTGTTGAGAAGGCATGGTGGTGCACACCTGTGAGTGTGGATGTTTGTGAGCTGGAGGCCTTACTGGTCTATGTGGGGAGTTCCAGGCCAGCCAGGGCTGTACAGTGTGGCCCTGCCCCTCACCCAGGTTTTTGTTTGTTTGTTTGTTTCTAATGTGCTGGGAATCGAACCCAGGGTCTTGAGCATGCTAGGCGAGTGCTCCTTCACAGGGCCACACCTTCCGCCCTTGATAGTGTGTTTGTGACAGGTTTCTGGTCCAAGTGATGCTCCCTCAAGGATGAGGCCTTGTATTTAGTGTCTCCCGTCATCTGTTTAGCCTGCACCTGTTCTGACTTCCCGCTGTCTACCATGACACTAAAGGATGCAAGCCAGGTGACCGTGTGCCGTTATTCCATTTAGGTTTGCTTCTTCTTTGCCCACAGGATGCCAACTTGGACGCCTAAGTGAAAGCATGTGCCTTATTCTCTGCATCTGTATTAGTTTCCTGGAAACACAATGATCCATCATTTTAGTATGTTTCCAGGGTTTAGCTATCAGCATTGCTGCTTAATGTAGATTTTTTGCATGTGTTTGTGTGTGTGTATATATATATATGTGTGAATCTTCTCTCTCTCTCTCTCTCTCTCTCTCTCTCTCTCTTTTGTTTTTTGAGACAAGGTTTCTCTGTTGTAACTCTGGCTGTCCTGGAACTCACTCTGTAGACCAGGCTGGCCTCGAACTCTCAAAGATCCTCTGCTTCTGCCTCCTGAGTGCGGGGATTAAAGGCGTGCGCCGCCACCGCCCGGCTGTGTGTGTGTGTGGGGGTGTGTGTTTATAGATGTGCAAGGCAGGCTGATGTCCAGTATCTTCCTCCACCATGTTCCATCTCAAATATTGAAATAGGGTTACTCCCTGAATCCTGGATTTGAGGTTCGGCTTTCCTGACTAGCCAACTTGCCCCACCTCTCACATGCTGAGATATGGGAGGGCTTCTGTGCTCACCTGGCTTTTATGTGAGCAAGCACTTTAACACTTTACCCGCTGAGCCGTCTCCCTAGCCCTTTGTAAACATTTTTACGTATCAATGTGCACCCTATAAACCAGAGTCCTGGTGGGGGGTATCTGAGGCTGTTAGTTACTTTCTCGTTGCTATGACAAAATACCCAGGAAAAGCAATTTATGGAAAGAAAGGGTTATCTTGGCTCACGGTTTGAGAGTACAGGCACGGCGGTAGGAGTGTGAGGCAGCCTGGCATGCTGCCTGGATGCAGAGACAGATGCCGGTGCCCAGCTCACTTTCTCCTGTTTATTCACTCTGAGACCCCAGCCTTGGGGATGGTGCACCTACATTTAGGATAGGTTATCCCATCTCAGCCTAACCTGGAAACTTCCTCACAGGCATGCCCCGAGATTTATCTTTTAGGTGAGTCTACATTCTGCTAAATTGACAGTAAGTATTCACTATCACACTGAGGATTGTCAAAGTGTCAAATAGAATGTGTGACCAGTCTTCCTCCAGCATGGTAAGCGAATGGTAGGATAACCAGTTCCTCCTTGTGAGATGTTAGTAGTCTGATGTGTTTGCTTACTTATTGACAACCTGATGTGAATCAGACCTGGATATTTGTATTCACATCTTTTAGTCATTCTGGGGGAAGGAAGATTGGTTTGGCTCACCAGCTCCAGCTCTTATTTGCGTTAAGGGGATGAATTGGTGGAATTGACCATGAACAAGAAACTTGGGGAAAGCTGTTCAGGGGAACAGGAAGGGCTTTTCCTGGGACGGCCTGCCACTCAGATGAGGACCTGTGACTTCTCTGTGATACAGGAAGTAGTCAGGGGTACTGACAAAATGGTAAAGAAATGGAGAGGGGAACGTCCACAGGAAGGATGTTGGATTATATGAATGAAAAATTCACATTGCCTGCCAGCAAGTGCAACTCAGCAGGCATGGTGTTTGTCATCACATCAGGCCTGGTGACCTAATTCAATCCCAGAACCTACTTGGTAGAGGGAGAAAACCTACTCCTGCAGGGCACCCTCTGACCGCCACCAGGAAGCCTGCACATTTCTCTGTTGTTGTTTCAGCTGTGCCCTTTCCCTCCTTTTGGTCCTGAGTTGCTTCCTCCTTCCGAGGTCGCTGTGACTTGCTGCTTCCCAGTCCTGATTGTAGGTACTACCTCAGCCTTTACAGGGACTTTGATATTGTCAGGAGTATTATGGGTTACTTTAAGGAAAAGAAGAAATAAGATTTCCTTAGTTTGTGTGTGTGTGTGTGTGTGTGTGTGTGTGTGTGTTCCACTACCCTTCCTGCCACCTGTCCTCATGAGTGAGGAAAGGGGAAGGGGGCTATTAGGCAAAGCCAGTAGAATCTGGAAATTTCCTTTCCCATTCTGCTAGCCCAGGCACCTTTGGGCATGTTCCAAGCCTTCCCTCTGAGGCAGAGGTGAGGTGTGGCATCAGGCGGAATTTACATTCCTCCAGGGAGTTCCTATTCTTCCTGGGGAGAGACAATACTACTACTTAGTCCAGGGAATCAATGAAGGAAGGGGTCACCAGGGCTCAGCTACCTCTGTTTGAGTGGGTGGTGTGAGTTCTGTCTCTGCCCCGCCACTCCCAGGTCACCTTGACTCCCTGAGTTGGGCTGGGAGCCACCTGCCAAGGGCTAGTTTACATCACAAAGTGACCTGGGGCTCTTTCCCTGCTTTCCTTTGGCAGGCCTTAACAATTGAAAGTAGAGGGCTGGGCTGGGTCTTCCCAGGGAATTTCCTTGAAGCTGTTTTTTAGTGTCACCTGCCTGTCTTGTTTTCATCTACTCCGTCCTGCCTAGGCTGGGACCCTCAGACCCCCAGTCAGCTCCAGGTTGTTCCGAGAGACCCTACAAGAGCAGTGGTGCCCCATTATTTTTTTATGGTTTGTGATTACAGTTTCTTATGTGAAGATGTGATACATATTTGAAAAAGGTGTAAAAAATGAGTCGAATGGCTGAAGGGTGTAACTTGGTTGTTAGAGTGTTCACCTAACATGGACAAAGCCTGGAGCTTGACCCCAGTACCCCATGACCTCATAAACCGAGGGTGATGGTTCATCTATAATCTGTAATCTCAACACTCTGGAGGTGGAGGCAGGAGGTCATTCTCAAGGTCATTCTCAGCTATATGGGGACTCTATGTCAGAAGCAAGGACACCTCCGTTTCATAACTCTGAAATCAAAATTGTCACTTCCTGTAATGATTTCGTTCCCCTCTCCATTCTCAAATGCTCTCTTAGGATGTTGTTTGGAAGATACTTGGGATAGCCTGAAACACATGCCTTCCAGATAGGAGCACTTGAAAGAATCAAACAACTACCGGGCCCTGTCACCCAGTAGGTGTTTGAGGTTAAGTCCAAAACCGACAGAGATGTGAGGTCAGTGCCTCCACTACTAGGGGTGCCGGACCTCTCATGAGCATGTCCTGGGAACCTCTGGGGAGCTCCTGAACCCGAGTGCTGCTATTAGCTAGTTCAGAGACCTTGGTGAATCAATATCCCGGCAGTCTCTGCCACCTGTGTGTTCCTGTGAGTTTGCCCATTGGTGTTCTCCAGACGAACCCCCATGCTTGGCTGCATATTTGGTTGGTGTTCTTGCTTTATTCACCCCTTCCCTTGACCGTAGACACCCTGCTATTCTTCAGAGCCCTTTCCCACACTACCTCCATGTGCCATGTTCGTAATCAGGATGAGTAAACCTAGCCTTCCTGTCTCTTTGTCTCTTAAGGAATTATTCAAATTCTGCTTCATCTTATCCATTTTCCTGTGCTTTTTGATGTAACCTGGAAAGTTGCAGACCTTTGAGGAAGCAGTGTGTTAAAACCTTTGCAAAACCCCATAGCATAGAAGCTAAATTGTAGCATAGAAGGACACTGTGGAGAATTTGAAACTGGGGCAGGGGAATTGGCTCAGCTGGTGTAAGATGTTTGCTGCGTAAGCATGAGGACTTGAGTCGCCCCCTAGAAGCCACATACAAAGCAGGGCGTGATGGGGCTGGAGAGGTGACTTGGGTTATGAACACTTGATAGGACCCTGCACCAGCACCAGGTGGCTCACAACTGCCTAAACTCCAGTTCCAGTGAATCCAACACCCCCTTGGCCTCTGTAGGAATGCTTACATGCACAGATAAACAAATAAAACTTTAAATTAATCTAACACAAGAAGAGCTGATGCCAGTATTCCCAGTACTGAGAAGGCAGAGACAGGCAGATCCCTGGGGATTGTGGGCCTATTATATTAGTCTACTCAGATTGGTGAACTCCCAAGTTCAGTGAGGGACTATTGTTTCAGAAAACATACAGTGGAGAGCCAGGAATGGTGGCGCACTCATTTAATCCCAGAACTTGGGAGGCAGAGGCAGGCAGATTTCTTTGCGTTCAAGACCAGCCTGCTCTCTGTATGAAGTTCCAAGCCAGTCAGAGCTACATAGAGAGACTCTGTCTCCAAAACAAAACTGCATCAACCAAATCAACGGAACGTCAAACAAAAAACCAAACCAACCAAAATGATAAGGCGGAGAATGTAACAGGAAGGAGGACACTGGCTAGCCTCCGTGTTTGTGCATACATCTGCACTGAAGAACTACACACACAGACACACACAGACACACACTCACTCACACTCACACACAGAATTATGAAATCACTTTGAAGCTTTTGCTCAGCACCTACTGTGTGCTGAGCAGTTTAGCACTGAGCGAAACAAAACAACCATTACACAGAGAAACCAGACATAGCCCAGGTCTTCAGGGAGCCAGTGCCTTTCTTCCCATAGATGTGCAAAAACGGTGCAAAATAGTACTGGTCAAGCTGCCAAAGGTGAGTTTGGTCCATGTGACCCTGTGAGGGGTGGGGAGGTCAGTCTGGTCCTAGTGTGTTGGCCTTGAGGCACACATGTGCAGGGCAGCTGGCCAAGAGGGACAGGGTGAGTTGGGGACTTGGGAGGAGCAGGGTGCTTGGAGACCATCCCTGGCATGCATGTTTGAGAGAGGAAGGACCAGAAAGGAAGATTCCATGGGAAGAGCAGGGCTAGGTTCCCATTGGTTAGAGAAGCTCACCATGTGATCCTGGTCCACAACCCATGCTGTGGGTCTGCCTGCCAGTGCTGCTTCTTGGTATAGACTTGGAAACAGTTCTCTATCTGGCAGGAGTTAGTTGTCTCTGCTTGGCCTGAGTGGAGGTCACCCTGCAGAGCCTGGGGCTAGTGCTAATTGGCCCCCTGGGGCTCCTGTAAACACCTGTAATGACCACTTGGGCCTTGGACCTTTGCCAACACCATCCACATTCTTCAGCAAAGGCAAGAACACTGGAAAAACCAGTTAGGGTGTGGAAGGCACTTAGTATGTCCAGGCCTAGGGAGTGCTGGACTCTAGGTTCAGGGGCCAGAAACATAGCTTAAAAATCTTAGTTGATTATAAAAGCTTGGTGCTAAGTTTGATTCCTAGCAGTCACATCAAAAAGTTGGGCATGGTGGCACACACTTGTAAGCCAAGCTCTAAGGAGGTAAAGATGGGTGGAGCCTGCAGCTCTCTGGCCAGCCAGTCTAGCCAACTTGGCAAGCCCCGGGCCAGTGAGAAAACCAAAAGACAAGTTGGCCGATGCCTGAGGAAGAACAGCTGTTGTCCTCTGGCTGCCAGACTTATGTGTATACTGCACTCCTGTACACACCCATACAGAAGAGCATCTGGACATTTAAACCCCCACTCTCCCCACCCACCCCTCAGCCCCATAGTGAATAGACAAGAGTACATGGTTGTGCACTGCCAGTATGGAATCAGGCCCAGAGGCTGTGGGCAGGACTCTCTGCTCCACGTGCTGGCTGGGGACTTATTCCTAAGGACTCTTACTCCTAAGGCCCCAGGGTTTGCAGAGTATTCCCTGTAATTGTTGTTCAGCAAATATTTGCACCAAATGGTTTGATTTCCGGTTCTTTGCCATTCTGGCATCCTCATTCTGGCCTGTTTCCTCCACAGCTGGTTCTCCCAGCTCCAAAGGCTGGAAGAGAAGAGTTACCACAGGGCCAGACTGTTCCTGGGGCACCCGTGGGAGGTGCCACTGTTGGCCACTGCCCTTCTGGTATCTCCAGGCAGTCCCTGGCTGGTGGCCACATCACTCTTCTCTACTTCTGTGGCACTCCCTTCCCCTCCCCACCGCCCCTGCGTGTCTCACGGTGCATGCCATGGGATTCAGGGCCCAGCGGTGTTCTCCGGTCATTACCTTAGCTTGGAATCATTAGTTGAACTGTCTGCTGAGACCGTCTGTCCTAATTTAAGGCCACGTTCCCAGTCTCTGTAACTGGATTCAGCTCAGAGTGGGAGGAAGGTGTGGGTATTTCTCTAACTAGTTGCCTCTTCTGTTTAAAATGTTTTACATTGTGTATGTGTTGGGGGGGGGTGTTGAAGGTTAGAAGACCATCTGTGGGAGTCTGCTCTTTCCTTCCAACATCTCACCAGCTCCTTGTTTTGTTTTTGAGACAGAATCTTACCACATGACCTATGCTGGCCCTGAATTGTCAACCCTCCTGCCTCAGCTTCCTGTACCAGGATTCTAGGCTGCATCATCTGCCAGTCATAATAGTTGTTTGTAAAGCTCTCAGTGGTCGTTGGGTTTGCTGTCACCGCGTTGTTTAGGTTCATGGTACATATGCCTTTGATTTTAGACCCATATCCTCCTTTTGTCTCTGACTTCAGTTGGGAAGTCTTCCCTATCAAGCAGCTGTTCATGTTAAAGCTTTGAGAAATGGGTTATTGATTCTGAGGCAGGGTCCCACTGTGTGTTCCTGGGTGGCTTGCAACTCAGAGTGAGCTACCTGCCTTTGCTTCCTGAGTGCCAGCATGCCTGGCTGAGAATTTGATTTTTAATTTTTTAAAATTATTTTATGTGTATGGGTGTTCTGGCTGCATGTGTGCCTATGTACTGCATGTGTGCCTGGTGCCTTCAGAGGCCAGATCCCCTGGAACTTTAGTTATAGGTGGTTGTGAGCCACCATGTAAAAGCTGGGAGTTGAACTCAGGTCCTCCTGGAAGAGCAGCCAGTGTCTTTAACTGCTGAGCCTTCTCTCCAGCCCTGAGAAATTGGTTTTTTTTAAATCAATTAATTTTTTTTAACTCTCATGTGTAAAGGACTTGCTGTGTAAGCATGAAACCCAGGTTCTGAGCCCCAGAACCCGTGAATAAACCAGATGTGGCCAGGAGGCACAACAGAAGTACCAGGAGATCAAGGTCTTCCTGAGCTACACATTAAGTCTCAGAGGCTACATGAGATCCTGTCTCAGAATAAAATTGCAGAAAGAAATGGAGTCTGTCCTGCTCCCTCCCCCAGGTCAGTCATATGAAATCCGGCTGCTGGAGAACCGGAAGCTGGGTGACTTCCAAGATTTGAACACGAAATATGTGAAGGTGAGTTAGCCTGGATCTGGCCCCTCACACTCCAGAGGGACACTGTGGGGTCTGAGTGCCTGGGGGCTGGAAATTGTAGGAAGGGAACTAGAGAGAGGTCCTCATCCCATCCCAGTTTCTGTTGTGCACTGTCCCCAGGGGCATTAGGTGGGTAGGCCGTGGGCCAGGGCAAGGTGGCTTACACTCTAGGTTAGATGGTTGGAAGCTTTGGCCTAATTTTGCCCTAAGTTGAGTCTTTCTTACCTGCACAGAACAGCACATTAGTTAGACACGTATGTGAAGCTGTTCGGAATACTAGAAGCCATGGAAGTCAACCCCCTTCTCACTGTTGGCTGTGTTTCTGGGGTTCTGAGGAAAGGAAGAAGGGCTGGAGGGTTTTCCCTGGCTGGGGACAGGGATGCATACTCTTCTTGGGGTCCCCCAGACATACACACAGCCATCTCCGACATCTGCCTTCCACAGAGTATCATCCGTGTGGTTTTCCACGACCGCCGGCTGCAGTACACAGAGCACCAGCAGTTGGAGGGATGGCGGTGGAGCCGGCCTGGGGACCGTATCCTGGACATTGGTGAGTCTCCCCAGCCAGTACCAACCCTGGACACTCAGCCAAGTGGGGGTTCTTTGTGGATGCCACTTGGACTTATGCTCACAGAGAAGCCCAGCATGGTGGCACACGCATGTAGTCTCAGCACTGGGGATGCACAAACAGAAGGACATTGAGGTTGGGGCCATACTGGTCTATATATAGTGAGTACACACACACACACACACACACACACACACACACACACACGAATTCCCTCATACACATATATACTGAAGGAGGGAAGGAAGGAAGGAAGGAAACAGGGAAACATCGTGGGAGCTTTCAGTGGTGACTCAAGCCACTGACTTCTACCCTTGGGGAGTTCTCTGTAGAAGAATGCAGACCTTTAAAAGGTGAGTAACCCAGCTAGCTTGAAACTCACTATGAAGACCACGCTGAGTTCAAACTCACAGAAATCCACCTGCCTCTGCCTCCTGAGTGTATTGTGTGCTACCACGCCCAGCTCTTTCAAGGGTTTTGATAAGTGGCCAGGGGAAGGGTGGGCATATCACAGAGCTTGATAGGCAACAGATGTGCAGTTTTGAGGGCTCAGGTCCTGGCCACCCCGCTTTGCCCACAGCCCTCATCTGTGCTTTAGGATTCAAAAGCTGAGGTGATGATAGGGTATGCATACCAGGGCATCAGCAAGTCCTTCCAGATGGAAATCAAGGGAGACTTGTCATGAGAAAGGATAAAAGCATCAAGCAATCCACCGCAATCCTATCTGCCCGCAGAGGTGGGCAGAGCTTAGTTTCCAGATCAGCTGCGTTTCAAACCACCATGAAGGAGTCTGGGCCCATATCTGGGATACTTCCCCTCAGTATTTGGGAGAGGCTGACGGTTGCACTTTTGTGTGTACGTGCAGATATTCCACTGTCTGTTGGTATCTTGGACCCCAGGGCCAGTCCAACCCAACTGAATGCCGTGGAGTTTTTGTGGGACCCTGCAAAGAGAGCATCTGCATTCATTCAGGTAAGCAAACACGAGAAGCTTTGGGAGTTAGCCTGTCGGCTAGCTAAGATAGCCTCCTATCAGAGGGAAAGCAGCGGAGGGAGGATGGAGGATGGATGGACTCTGTTGCAGGTCAGGAGAGTTGAGAAAGGCCTTGGAGAGTTATGGAATTACGTTTGCATTCCTGCATACAGGGCATTGGGAGCTTAAACAAGATTCGGTCCTTCCAAGGCTAGGGCAATGCTCAGTCAGTAACCACTTGCCACAGAAGCCCGAGGCCCTGAGCTCAGTCCTCCACACAAGAAAGACCGGAGTGGTGGAGTGCTGTGCTGGGGAGGGGAAAGCTGGTAGGCCCTGGGGCTTCTGACAGGTCAGCCTAGCTCAATTGATGAGCCCCAGTCCAGTGAGAGGCCCTGGCTCATGCCACATCGGAGGTTGGTCTCTAACCTCTACCTGTACGCACACAGGTGGACGCACACAAACACACACATACCACCTTGTTTTAAAAAAAAAAAAATCATCAGTATTTTGGAGCCATGAGATGGCTTGAGGTAAAGGCACCTGGCACTCCGCCTCGTGGCCTGAGTTTGATTCCCTGGACCTAATTGGTACAAGGATTGAACCGACTCCCAAAAGCTCCTCTGACCCTCCCCACGTGGCCTTTGGGCGTGCACCCACCCACCACCCACCCATCCACATTCACACACACACAGAGTAAATAAAAATGTAACAAGTTTTTGTTTTGTGTGTGCGGGGGGGGGGGGTGCTGGGTGTGTGTTTTTGAGATAGGGTCTCTCTATGTAGCCCTGGCTGTTCTGGAACTCTCAGTAGGCAGACCAGGCTGGCCCTGAACTCACAGAGATCTGCCTGCTTCTGCCTCCCAATTGCTGGGATAAAAAGTGTGCCATCATGCCTGGCAAGAACAGAAGCTTTTAAAGTTAGTGTTTGCTGGTGTGAATAGTTGGAGAGCAGTGGCCCCCCATTCTAGCTGCTGTTACTGATGTAGGCGTGATGCCTGCCTTGCATTACCTGCCATCTGGGGTTCAGGTGGCCAAGGGCATGGCCATGGCCTGGAATGGTTATTGACTGGCTGTATGGTTTTTTTTTTTATACAAGCTTTCCTCCTCATTTTTGTTTGCTTTTGAAACAGGGTCTTTCTATGGAGACTCAAGCTGGCCTTGAACATACTCTGCCTCAGTCTCCTGAGTGCTAGGATTATAGGTGTGCACCACCGTACTTTCCCTCCCCATGTTGAGTCTTAGTTGCCTGTGTTTTACAGATTAGATAATAAGTGTGTCTGGTCCATAGGAATGACTCAAGGAAAATTAGTGACAGTCAGTAGAATGCTTGCTATGTACACCTCACATGCCGGACCCCAGTGCTGAAGGGGTGGAGACAACAGGATAGCCAAATCTGTGAGCTCTAGGTTCAGTGAGAGACCCTGGTTTAAAAAACTAAGTGGGGCCTGTCATGGTGGCACATGCCTTTAATCCCAACACTCAGGAGACAAGAGGCAGGCAGGTCTCTAAGTTCAAGACCAGTCTGGTCTACATAGCAAGTCCCAGGACTGCCAGGGCTATATAAAGACCCTGTCTCAAACAACAACAAAGCAACCCCAAAACAATAACTATAAAACAACCAAAAGAGTTGAGTAGGGAGCAACTGAAGAAGATACACAATGTCAACATCTGTCTTCCGGGTGCACATGCACATATATGCACACGCAGCTGTGCATACACATGAGCACACACACTGGAACACATTGATACAATTTTAAAACCAAATAATATTCGCATTGCAAAATTTAGTTATCTTTGTACTGTACACTGTATTTTATAACAATACAGTATCAGAACAATATATGGGTATCCAGTGCCTTCTCTGTATTATGCAACTTCGAAATATAGAGATGAATTTGGTTCTGACTATGGCTTCTGCCTTGTTCAGTAACCCGGATGCTGAGATGTGGAGAGCAACAGGGCTGTGCTCATCTGCCTTGCAAATCTAGTATTTACCAAGAGGGAGGTTCCTGGATGAGGGACGAGACAGTGTGGCTTCTGTGTTTAGTGGCAAAGAGACTTGGCCTGTTGGGAGTAAGTGGGGTGTTCGGCAGAACAGGGAGCTGAAGCGGGGATGGCTAGCTCTTGGTGGAGAGGAGTCCTAGGAGCATCCAGACTCCCCTCCCCTACCTGACTTCTGGTCCCACATTCCCCTCCCAGGTGCACTGTATTAGCACGGAATTCACCCCCAGGAAGCACGGGGGTGAGAAGGGAGTGCCTTTCCGGGTACAGATCGACACGTTTAAGCAGAATGAGAATGGGGAATACACGGAACATCTACACTCTGCCAGCTGCCAGATCAAGGTGTTCAAGGTAGGATGGTGCACTTATACACAGTCAGCCCTGGTCAGACCCGCCGGCAGAGTGGCCCTTTGCTATTGCTTTGAGCAGCAGTTCTCAACCTGTGGGTCGAGACCCTTTTTGCGGTCGAACAACCCTTTCACAGGAGTTGCCTAAGACCATCTACATATCAGATATTTACATTATGGTTCATAACGGTAGCAAAATTACAGTTAAGTAGCAATGAAAATAATTTTATGGTGTGGGTGGGTCACAACATGAACTGTATAAAAAGGTCACAGCATTAGAAAGGTTGAGAACCACTGGCTTAGAGCATAGACCCAGCAGGGTGTGTGGCATCCGCTTAGCTGGGGCTTCTCTCTGGATTCTGGCTCATAGACCCTGGGCCTGCCTTTGCACAGCTTTCTCTGTCACTCCAGAGTGTCGGGAGGGGTGTCTTTCTGTGTCAGTACAAGGCTCTTTTTGTAAGAATGACTGGCTTTGTGTCTCTTTGGAGTTGTGCTTTCCCCAATTCCAAGCATTTCACAGGTATTTGTATGTTCCCCCATCTAGTGTTTCCTTAACATGAAGGTGAATGCAGGTGTGCTGGTGCCTGTAGTCCTAGCACTAGGGAGGCAGAGGCCAGTGGATCTCAGGCCACTTGTGAGTTTCAGACCAGCCTGGTCTACACAGTGAGTGAGAGCCTGTCTCAAACAAGACAGAACAACAACAGAAAGAGAAGTAAACATGAAGTCAGGAGAGCCATTCCTGGAGGTCTAGCCCAATGCCGTTTTTCTTTGTATTGATTGACGTGAGTAGGGGGGGGGGTGGCTGAGGAGAGAGAGAGGGGGGAGGTTGATATTGTTTGCTTTCCACCTTCTTTCTTTTCTTTAATTTTTTTAAACATTAACTTATTTGGGGGGGGGGAATATTCACACACTCTGAGTGGTTACAGGTGGCAGAGGGCAACCTGCAGAAGTCAACTCTCTCCCTCGTCCATGTGGGTCCTGGGGATTGAACTCAGTGTCGTCAGGCTTGGCCTCTACCTGCTGAGCAATCTCTCCATTTCGTTGCCCACCTTAGTTTTGGGATGGGGTTTCTCACTGAACCTGGAGCTCACCAATTCAATGAGACGAGCTGGCCACTGAGCTCCTCCCGTGTCTGCCTCCTCAGCACCAGGTAAAGGTGCCGGTTGCCACAGCTGGCACTTTACGTGGGTGTTGAGGATCCAAACTTGGGTCATATGTAGATGGCAGGCACTCTACAAGAACTCTACCAGTGAGTAATGCCCCAGCCTCAGGCCAGCTTTCTCTTAAAAAGACTGTGGTGTGGCTGAATGATAGAGGATTAGCCCTCGAATGCAAGGAGGTGCTGAGTTCTGTCACAAGGAAAAATACTCATCTTAGAGAAGGAAACATCTTCAGAAGTCCACCCAGCCTGGTCCTTCCCTGATTTCCTGCAGTCTCGAATTCCTGGTTCTTATCTCCTCCCTGAAGGTGGGAGCTGGTACTCTTACTCACAGTTTCTCATGCCCTCAAGGAAATGGAAGGCACACAGGCTGTGTCATCCTTGTAGCATGAGGCTAGCCCATGACCAGCAGGATTAACCTGCTTCTGTTCCCCTGCAGAGAATTGACACCCCTCTCATCAGGGGTCGCTTTGGGTGACCAACCTTAATACCTATCCCAGAATCCCCTTATTCATACCCAGGTGAGTTTGGAAACTGCTGGAAATCTGCTGGCACTGGAGATCCGGGGAGAGTCAATCTCAGATAGGGCTGTGTTAGAGGGACAGCAGGGTCCTGTTGATCTTCCTGAGCAGGGATAGGCAGGAACTAAATATTCACAAGTATAACAGTTGAGGCTGCCCTCCAGCTGACCTGGAGGCTGAGCAGTTAAGGCTGCCCCCCAATTGACTGCTTTGCCCTCTGTGTGACTTGGTACTTTGAGTCCATGGCAGGCATGTTACCTATAAAATATTTTCCGCGTGTGTTTGTGTGTGTGGGGGGGGGGGGTTTAAGTGCACATGTGTGCATGTGCATGTGGAAGTCAGAGGTCAGTCTAACATTCCTCAGAAATCATCTACCTTATTTTTTGAGACAGGTTCTCTCAATGAACCTGGAATTAGCCTATTAGGCTAAGGGATCCCCTAGTCTACTTCCCCACCTCTGGAATTACGAGTGTTTGTTACCGTGCTCTGGCCTTTTTAATGTGGTTTGAGAGGGATCAAATTCAGGTTCTTGATGTGTCAGGTTTCTAAAAGAAAACGCCAGCCTGTTCAGGCCAGCCAGCTCCTTGAAGGCAATGAGGGGGAGAGCTTCAGCCATATGCATGCTAGCCCATGGTCTGGCTCTATTTACCTCACCTCTGGCTTCTGAGGCAAGGAGAGACCTGGAGTTCAGCACCTCAGTCCTAGAGCAGGAGACTAAGTGTGGCCACCATGACCCTCGGCCCCTAACAACTTTCTTAGTGTTCTCGTTGAATACTGTGCCTGCTGTTAGTGTCCCTGTGTGGCTCACTGCAAGTGTACCTTCATCTGGAGTGCTGCCACCCTGAGGGAGGCTTCCCTGGGGGAACCCTTGAGGGGAGAACCAAAAGGCATCCCCTGAGGGAGGCACACACTGGAATGGAAGTGCTCTGGGGCCATGAGACCCGAATCATTAGCATCTGCACATCACACGTGCAGAACACAACTGCTCGCCTCTGAGTCTTGTGCCCGTGCTTGCCAAGCAGGCTGGGAACCACAAGAGGCACAGGAAGATGACACGGGAGGGAGGGACTGCACCCTCAGGCCTCTCCTGCCAGCGACTCAGGCCCTGAGCCACTAATTTGTAAAGAAGAAAAGATGGCAGCTGTGAGCGAGGCTGGGCACATTTTATAAGCAGCACTTAGATCCTGCGGTCTCTTGCGCTGTCCTTTAGCTGTGGCGGCCAGACAGAATCATTGAGATCGAGGTGTATCGAGGGCTGGCTGGGGGTGTGGGGGGTGTGCAGAGTTGAACATGGCACGGGCTGGGACAGTAACCACCCTCCCGCCTCCTTCAGTCTCCATCAGTCGCCCCAGCACTGTGAATTATCCTGTGGTGGTTCTCCATGGCTCCTTGCAAGTGGCCATTAATAGCAATCTTTCTAAGCACTTCCTGCCAAGTGGTAGGCTCAGGATCCCAGGGGTGGAAGGAAAACAGGCCACTCAGGGGAGGTGGGAGAGCTGTCCTGCCTGCTCTTCAGGCCCCAGTGGGAGGCGGGAGCCTGCAGGCCTCAGTCTCCCTTACCCAGCTACCTGGCCTCCTTCTGGCCTAAGTGGACGCTGTATTCTGTGCTTGTAGCCAAAGGGAGCTGACCGGAAACAAAAGACCGATCGGGAGAAGATGGAGAAAAGAACAGCCCAGGAGAAGGAGAAATACCAGCCATCCTATGAAACCACCATCCTCACTGAGGTGAGCTGGGCTGGGAGCCACCCCGCGGCGGGCCGTGGATGTGGTGCGCAGCTGCTTATCCCATAGACAGGAGCTTTGTCGAGAACCCAGTGCGCACATCAGATGAGGGTGCTGGTGGGTTATTCTGAGACCTCTTTGAGTTCCCCGCTGCCTTAGAACATGTTGGTGCTTTTGAAAACGTAGACAAGCAGGTCCTACATTTAGTCATGTGGTTCAACATGTAAAAAGAATGCAACCAAAAGTATCTCCCCATCCGTCTACTCAATGCCTTGCCTCTCCCTCCCTCTCAGCTCCTGTCTAGGCACCGAGCCTCTGGGTCTGTGGGTGTGGGTCTGTGGGTGTCTGCGGGTGTCTGCCTTTCTCTGTGGTTAGGAAAAGCGCACACCCTTTAGCCCGTGTCTGTGTCTGTAAAGCAGCAATACACACTCTGCCGTGCTGTCCTGTATTTAATGGCTCATTTTGCATGTGACTTTTGTCCTTTCATCAAGAACTCTCTAGTTCCTTGTCCAGCTGTACAGTGGACTGTGGAGGCCTGTTGTGGTCACTGGCTGGTAGTGTAAACACTAGCCTTTTTTTTTTTTTTTTTGAGACAGTGTCCTCTATGTATCCTGGCTGTCCTGGAATTCTCTGTGACACAGAGTCTATATAGACCAAACGAGGCTGGCCTCCAACTCACAGAAATCCACCTGCCTCTGCCTCTTGAGTGCTGGGATTAAAGGTGTGCGCCACTATGCCCAGTTGACATGGGCTTTTTATAATTCAGCGCTAGCCTGAGAGATGGCTCAGTGGGTAGAAGTGCTTGCTGCAGAAGCCTGGCAACCTAACTCGGATCCAAGGTGGAAGGAAAGAACCTGACTTCTGAGTTGTCCTCTGACCTCCATACACATGCCATGTTCCATGTACACCCAAACACACACACACACACACACACACACACACACGTTCCATATATATTCATAAAATAAATGCATAAGTAAATTTAAAATTTGGTGTCAGAGCTGAACCTAGGATCTCAGGCGCGTACGATGCTCTGCCACTGAGCCCTGCGAAATCCCTAGCAGTGGTTGTTTCTTATTTGGACAGATCAGAAATGCACTTCTTGTTAAGCCTGACACCAAATAGAGACAGCCCTCTGTAGCCATCTGTAGGTTCAGGGGACTCACTAGAGGCTGAAACCAGCCCCCCCTTCCTGTCACTCGCCATCAGTGGCTTTACTTCAGCTGGCCTGTTTTCTTTAAATAACTATTCCTCATTGTGTCGGTGATTTTGACTAATTGGCTTCACTCTGAAGGGGTGGATAAGGGTGGCCGTGCAAGGTTGAGGCCATGTTGATGGTGAGACTTGGGCACAGAAATCCTAGAGGAGGGTGGCCAGGTCCCAGCTGTGCATATGCCTATGTATGTATGCACTACACCACATGGGGAGGAATATTTGCATAAGACAGGGTAAAAGTTGATGTGGCTTGCAAGTATGTACTGGCACTTTCCTGAGGGTGACAGTGGGCAGGGAGCCCAGTATAGGAAAACTTCGCTTGATCTCTGCCAGCGGAAGAACACAAGGACTGCGTTTCATGCAGTATCTTCCCGTGCCTGGTCCATGCCTGGACTGATGACACTGACAGGAATTCACCCACCTAGAGATACATTTCTCTTCTGGATGAGCCCCAGCTTCTCTGTTCCAATCCTGACTCCCTGAAGGAAGAGAGGGTTGCTCAGGCTGTGTGGGCCCCCATCCCAGCAGCTGGTATAAAGAATCCAGGCTGTGACCTTGGGAGATGCCGTGCACACCTTCTATCAGCTCATCAGATTTCCTCCCTCATAGGATTTGGCATCAACAAATTCCAGCCCACACAATGGTTAAATATTCACCAACCTGGCATTTGGTGGGGAATAGTCAGTCTTTAGGAATGCTTCAGACCGGCCCTCTCTGAGCGAAGTCACTGCCTCAGAGGGAGGGAAGGGAAGAAACGCAGGCTTGGGGCGCTCCCTTTCCCTGAAGGTCTGTTCTCTCCAACACTCCCAACTGGGTCTCTTCATTTTTGGCCTATGCATTGGAATGTCCGCCAGGGGAAGGCTCACACACCTCATGTGTGTCTCTGTTTCTTGGCATCCAGATGGGTTCTAAAATGGAGTAACTGTACAAGTTGGCTGGGAAGAGTTACTCTTGGAAGAATTCCAGGACTCCTCCTACCGGCCACAGCCCTGCCTGCAGGTTCCTCACTCAATAGCATGGGTTTTAGCCCATTGTCCTGTCTTCTTTTTCTTTAGAAGTCATCTATTCTCCATATAATGTATATTTAAACACATCTGACCAACAGCTGGGTTTTGATTGCCTTTGTGGGCTTAGACATTGCATGATGCTTCTTTCCCCGCTTTGCTGTGACTACCAGGAAACTTAAAGGGGTGCATTTCATGGGTTGCCTGCTCCAGGATGACTTCCCTGTCATGTTGAGTGAACCTATTAGTCTGACTGGCCGCTGCTCATTGTGAGCACTCAGTCAGTATGGGCTTTGTGCTGACACATAGGGTCTTAGACATCAGTGCTTATAAATGCTTGGAAGAGCCTGAGGAGTGTAGGCTGTCTCTTCAGTTTATCCCAAGGCCACTGTTGAGTCACACTGTCCTGTGTCCATTCCCACAGTGCTCTCCATGGCCTGACATAGCCTACCAGGTGAACAGCGCTCCATCCCCAAGCTACAACGGCTCTCCCAACAGCTTTGGCCTCGGTGAAGGGTACGTCGTGTCCAACCTTCCTCTTTGGGATCCTGGTATGCAGTGGGGCCAAGGTTCCTTTTTTGGTCTTCCTTCATCCCATGGCATGGCATCTGTTGAGGTTTTAGTGTGGCTAGCTGGTATAGTAATCACAGCCATGTTTACCTGTTCCTCTCCAGCTCCCCAGGCGGGGGGTGGATTCAGGGCCGACTAACGCTAGGTGAGCACTCTGCCTCAGCTCCCATGCTTAGCTTTGGGTTTTTGAGGCAGTGTTGTCTGTAGGTCAGACTGCCCTTGAACCTGCAATCCTACCTTTTTAGCCTCCCGAGTACTCAGGTTACAGGTTTGTGTGTGTGTGCACGCGCGGGTTTGTGTTTTACCCTGAAAAGTAGTGTTCGTCTGGGGCAGGTGCTGGATGGCTGAGGCATCCAGAAGGCCCTCCTTGGTCTTCTGTCAACCTCTTGTGCACGCTTCCCGAATGGACTGTCCAGATAGGAGCCTCCACCCTGGGTCTCAGTGCTTACAGTGTCAATGGTGGTCTCGCTGGACTTTGGCTAGCTGCCGAGAGACCATTGTAGCCCCAAGGACACAGCGATAGGACAGTGCGGGCATCATAGGCAGATTCTAACAGGGAGGCTATGCAGCCTGAGGCTGTGACGTCACTCGGATGCCTCTGCGCCGATGTCCTGGTAATGAGTAGAGAGAACTCCAGCCTGGATGCTGTTAGCTGGTGAGTGAAGAACCTCTGTGTTTTGTGCCCCCGAGCCCCTGCTCAGCAGTCAGTCTATAATGAAAAACCAGGGTTGGAGGGTGGAGCTGGAGCTCACTGGATAGAGGAAATGCTGAGTTTAATCTGCAGCACCTGGTGTGGTGGTACCTGAAACCCCAGCGTTCTGGAGGTAGAGGAGAGGATCAGCAGTTCAAGGTTATCCTTGGCTACATAGCGAGTTCAAGGCCAGCTTGAGCTAAAGGAGATCTGCTCAAAACGAGAAAGGAAAAACAAGGTGTCCGTGAGCTTGGTTTTACAATTGTGAAATGTTTTCTCATAAGTATAGGATAAAGTAAAGGGTCATTTAGATTAGGCAGACCTGCTCTTTAATGTCTACTCTTCGGGGATGACTTTCTGGCCTTCCCTAAGCCCTGCTTTCCCGGATGCAGGAGGGATTAGGAGCTCTACACAGGGTCGTGAGGAATGATGTGGCATTGGTATAGATAGCGGAAGGACTGCTGTTACGACTGACGATGAGGGTGAGGGTCATCTCTGTAAAGGTCTTGTATGTAGGTGTGCATACGAGTGTGTAGTGTGCACACGTGTGCATGTAGAGGCCAGAAGTTGATATCAGGTATCTTCCTCAGTCATCCCTTACCTCACTTTTTGAGACAGGGTCTCTCACTGAGAGACAGGAGCTCACTGACTTGGCGAGACTGGCTGTCCACTGCTCTCTAGTGAAGCTTCTGTCTCATTTCCCAGTACTGAGATTAAAGACTTGTCCAGCTGCACCCGTGTACTGTACTGTCCTATTGGAAAAGCCCAGGCCATGTTTTTCTTCCTAAATGGGTACCAACCTGTGGGTTCACCACAGTGGCCCTCATGTGCCCATCTGGCTAGGATTCGGTTGATGGCTTTGGTTCAGCTGTAACTTGGTAGGTGCTGAATTACCGGAAGGGGTGTGGCCTGTGGCCTGGCCAGTTTGTCCTGTCCTTAAGCAGGAACTTGGTAGGTATTTTCTCTATTTCTTTGCACTGGGACAAAAATACATGAGAAGAAGTGACTGAAGGAAGGGTTTATTTCAGCTCACAATTCAAGGAGATGCAGTCCGCCACTTCACGGAAGCCGCGGCAGCAGGAGCTTGAAGCGGTGCTCCCGTGGCATCCACAGGAAGTGGAGAGATGGATGCTGGTGATCAGCTCACTTCATTTTTGTTCAGTCCAGGACCCCAGCCCATGGGATGGCGTGCTCAGGGTTAGAGTGGGTCTTCCCACCTCAATTAACTTGCTGTAGAAACTCCCTCCCGGACATGCTCAGAGGTTTGTTTCTATGGTGATTCTAAATCCTATTAAGGTGAACTGTCACAGAGGTGAGGCTCTACGAAGCAGCACAGGATCCATCATAATGGACAAGCCCTTCTTGGTTGTTGCTGCAGACTACACAGGTAGAGCTATTGTTTTTTGGAACAGTGTGGCCCATCTAAACCTCCTGTGCAGTGACCCTTGAGTTCAGGAGACATTGTAAGAGATTGTTTGGGTCTTAGTTTGTCTGACTCAGGCAGTCTCTCAGGACTTTTTTAAAAGTAAGTCACACGCCTGCTGGAATGTAGGAACCACTTAGGTTCTGGAACCTTCCCCATGTCTCTGGAAACCCTCATGTTCATCACCCATCCGTTTTCCATTTCAGCAACAGCTCACCTACCCACCTGGTGGAGCCCTTACCCCTGGGCAATGATGTAAGTGTGCGTGGGTGTTGGAGGGCTGGTGGTCCCTCCGGCTCTGTGACCATCTTGAGCCTCCTCTCTTCTCTCCTACAGCACCTGCTCCCATCAGCCTCTATCCAGGATGCCCAGCAGTGGCTGCACCGCAACCGCTTCTCACAGTTCTGCCGGCTCTTCGCCAGCTTCTCAGGTGACTATTATGGAGTTAGGTTTGAAATCCACAAGTGTCCTGGCTTGCTCATGGTCCCATGGGCCTGTGGCTGTGTATCCAGGGGAGCCCTCAGTATGGATTCCTTTCTTATATGTGCTGGCCACAGGACAAATGCTAGAGATCAGAGAGGTTGGTGGCATGACGTTTTGTCCCTAGACAATCCTTGTCAAGTTCAATTTGAAGGGCTGTTTGTATGACTAGATCCTCTTACCTGTAGGTATGGCTGGGCTCTGACCTGCCCGGGCAGGGCTCCGGATTAGTCATTTTTCTCACTGATGTGGCAGAATATCTGACAAAAGCAACTTAAATGGGGAGGGGTATCTGCCTTACAGTTTGAAGAGATGGTTCATCAAGGCAGCAGGAGCACAAGGTCACATGGCATCCGCAGTCAGGAAGCAGAGCGACGGATGCTGGTGCTCAGTTTGCTTTCTTTTTATTCATTCCAGAAGCCCAGTCCATGGGATGGTGCTGCCCACAGGAGTGTGGGTCTTCTCACCTCCGTTAACCAAATCTAGAAACTCCATCACAGACACGCCCAGCGGTTTGTCTCCTAGGTGATTCAAGACCCTATCAAGTTGACAATATTAACCATCACAGGTCCTCTTGGCCAGTCAGGGCAATGCATACCTGTCATGTGGGCCCCACATGTTTCCTCACTGTGTCTCTGGGGCTATGGACTGGAGTTGGAGATGAACCATAAGCAGAAGAGAAAAACGGCTTTCCCCTCTCTGAAGGGTTGCTGAGGGTCTGGCTGAGGGAAGGAAGGCCCACAGATGGATGTGGTGCTATGGGGTCCGAAGGTGAACCAAGCAGTGAGCCCGACCACTGAACACTCAGCCCAGACTGGAGAGTAAAGGTCTCTCCCATTTGGAGAGCAGTTGTCAAGGCTGTCTGCACCAGTAGGAACAAAGGAATGCTTTATTCCCAAGAGCATTCTTTCCTTTCTCCCTTTCCCCGCCCCCTCTCTCTCTAGTTTTTTTTAAGATAGGGTTTCTCTGTTGTGACTCTGGCTGTACTGGAACTCACTCTGTAGACCAGGCTGGCCTCGAACTCACAGAGACCCGCCTGCCTCTGCCTCCCAAGTGTTGAGATTGAAGGCGTGTGCCGCCACCACCTGGCTATAAGAGCATTCTTAATGAAGGTAGAAGGTACAAAGACAGCCAGGGACCTTGTGTCACTGTGGAAACTGGCTACTTCAGTGCACTGTGACCTATAGTAGGTGAAGGAGGAGAGATATGGCTCCTGACCTATGCTGGGTACGGGATAGGAGGAGAGCTTACCCAGCAGTCCTTTAGTGCTAGAGAGACCTGGGGGACAGTAGGGAAGCCTGTAGGGGAGACCTGCAAGCAGAGGGGAAGTACAGAGAGAGGCTGTGAGGTGTGTGCCATTGAGTGGAGGACCAGAAAGCAATGAGGTCAGGTCACCAGGGACAGGCAGCCTGGGTTCTGGTACGACCATAGAAGGATATCGGCCTTTAATCCCAAAACAAACTCCATTCTGGATTAGAGCTGTAGCTCAGTTTGTAGATTGCTTGCCTAGCATGCAGGAGGCCCTAGGTTCTATTCCCTAGCACCACATAAACTGGGCATAGTGCCTTCAGGAGGTAGGAGAATAAGTTCAAGGTCATCTCTGTTATATATAGTTCAAGGCCAACCTAGGTTACCAGAAACCATGCTCAAAGGAAAGAAACAGTGGGGCTTGGATGCAGGAAGCCCATGCTTGCAGAGCTACTGCGCTGACATACGATCTGAGATAGAGATAAGGAGATGACTCCCTTGGAGAGTCCCCCGGAGCCCTGGGATCTGGGCTCTGGGGGACTCGATCTTTAAAGAGTTCACAGTGCTGGCTTTCCTATTAACTACCATTCTTCTCTGTTCTTGGGAGACAGCAACCTTGCTCTGCCTCTTCAAATAGAGTGGTAGGTCTGTCCATGGCTGTGTCGCTTGGGAGGCTAATGTTCTGCCTCTTGGTTTTGTGCTGGTCCCCAGGGTGTTTGTATTGTCAACCTCCAGCAAGCTGTATGCTTCTGTACAGAGACACATGCATGTCATTGCTGGCAGTGTGCTGATAAAATCTGTGCATATAAATAGTGCTGATGTAGAGCACAGAGAGAGGAGTGGGCAGGCTGGTGGGGTGACCTTTTTATCTCCCTTTTACTTGTGAGCACAGTAGCCTTTAGCTTCTGTTACTGTATGTATGCCTGTGATCTCCTGGGATCATTTAGCCTTATGCTGTTTCTCTCTGTGGAAGGTTGAGTGCCCAGAAGGTGAGGCTGGCCCGACTTCATCCCCCAGCCCTGGTGTGGGGGCTGCATGTAAACAGTGGTGCGTGTCTCTGCTTAGGTGCCGACCTGCTGAAGATGTCCCGAGACGATTTGGTCCAGGTCTGTGGCCCCGCAGATGGGATCCGACTCTTCAATGCCATCAAAGGCAGGTAGGTGTCAGCTTCATAGAGAAGATAGTCAAAGTCTGTGGCCACTGGGTGGTATATAGCCAGAAGCCCCATCTCAGCCTCGTGGACTGTGAGTCCCACCGCTGGTGGAACTAGGTCATGGAATGGTGGTAAATGCCAGAGGAGGTGCTGGGAGGGATGGGACAGTAAATGAGGTGCCTGACTCCTGGCTGCAGTGGCCCTTACTCAGAAGCATCTTAGTATTATTTTGTTATTGCCATGACAAAATCCCTGACAAAGGCAGCTTAGGAAAAGAAAGGGTTTTTTTTTTTTTTTCATTTTAATTTTATGTGCATTGGTGTTTTGCCTGCATGTATGCCTGTGTGAGGGGGTCAGATGCTGGATCAGACAGTTTTGAGCTGCCATATGGGTGCTGGAATTTGAACTCGGGTCCTGTAGAAGAGCAGCCAGTGCTTTTAACCACTGAGATGTCTCTCCAGCCCTGAAGAGGTCTGGAGGTCACTTAGGAGACAAACTTCTGTAAGGGAGTCTTTAGATTAGGTTAACTTAGATGGGAAGATCCACCACCATAAATGTAGGCAGCACCACATCCTGAGCTGGGGCCTTGTCTCCATACAAACTCAGAAATCAGTCTGGACGCCAGCATCCTTCTCTTCCTGCTTCCTGACTTGAGACAGCGAGACCAGCCACCTCACGCTACTGCAGCCACGATGCCCTTACCAGGATGGACCGACTTACTGATCCTCACTCAATTAATATTAACCCTGGAAACCTCCCTCTCCTTTATTGGACCCAGAGCCTGTGGATCTTGGCCTATAGTCACTAGTCCAGACTCTGGACACTTGCAAAGTCCTGGCTGAGAACTCTGACTCCAGAGAGGTGGGGCATGACCTCCACCACGGAAATGAAATACTCTGTGACAGTCTTGAAACCTCTGCCCGTGTGTGACCCTGTACTGAGGCGCTAGAGTTCTCATCACAGTCAAACCAAATTTAAGTTTCTATTAAAGTTTTGTGTTTATTTCTTTCGGGTGCTGGGACTAGAACAGAGCTTGTGGAGAACATAATTAAGGGTGAGTCCCAGATCTGCCTCCTAGGAGATGTGCAATTTAAAAAAAAATCCATGTGTCCCTCTGAGCTTAGTTTCCATGTGGAATGGGGTGAGCCTAGCTTCTTCTTGCCTGAGGAACTCTCTATGTCAAATTATTTCTCTGTCTCTGTTCTTCCCTCCCTTGATTGGGACAGAACCCAGGGCGGCACACATGCCAAGCACGTGCTCTACCACCAAGCCGCAGCCCATACCACCATACCACCTCTTGAGTTCTGGTTCTTGAGATAAAGTTCTACAGAAAAGCCTCAGCTTGGCAGGTCGGGAAGAGTTGTCTACCCCTCTTCCTCCAGAACACCCCGCGTGAAGCCATAAAGATCCATCAGGACTAGATTCTATCCCCGGAAACCTGTCCATGAAAAGCTTCTTCATCCCTACCACCTGCTTCTTCCCTAAATCCCTTGAACCTGCAGGATCTTCTCTAGGTTATGGGACATTCTAGAACACTCAAGAATATTCTAGAGCAACAGTCTATCGCATCTGCTAATTACTTCCTCTTTTTTTTTTTTTTTTTTTTTTTGGACAGGAATGTGAGGCCAAAGATGACCATCTATGTCTGTCAGGAGCTGGAGCAGAACCGAGTACCCCTGCAACAGAAACAGGATGGCAGCGAGGACAGTAGCCTGTGTGGTGAGTGGAGCAGAGTCTGCAGCCTGACCCCTGACCCCTGAGCCTGCAGCCTGATCCCCGACCCCTGACCCCTGAGCCTGCAGCCTGACCCCTGAGCCTGCAGCCTGACCCCTTACTCCTGACCCCTGAGCTGTATAGCCTGACCCCTGAGCCTGCAGCCTGACCCCTGAGCCTGCAGCCTGACCCTTTACCCCTCACCCCTGAGCCTGCAGCCTGACCCTTTACTCCTCACCCCCGAGCCTGCAGCCTGACCCCTGAGCCTACTCAATTTCTGTTCTCAATGTTAAGTTGTTTTTCTCATTGCTGGCACAAAATACCTGACAAAAGTAACGGCAGCTTAAGGGCAGAAAGGTTTGTTGTGACTTATGAGGGCACAGTCCATCGTACAGGGAAGTCTTGGTGGCGGGAGCATGAGGCAGCTGCTCCCATTGCTTCACAGTGAGGAGGCAGAGAGCAATGAATACTGATGCTCAGCTGGCTGTCTCCCCAGCACCTACTAATTAGTAGTTGTCTTTAAATATCCTGCTGCTACCAGAAGCCACCCAGGAACCCCTGGAAAGTGACCTAGCACATTCCCTCCTCCCACCGTGCAGCGTGCACACCAGGCGCCACATCTGAATTCCAGTGCTCCTCCAGTCCTTCCCTTCTCCTAGCTGGGTGCCTTGGGGTCTCTTGGGTCCAAGATTCAACATATGTGTCCTAGAGATACAAACACAGCCAGCCTATGTTCACCTAGTACGCTCCATCAGCCTTCGCAGCTTTGGACAGGCATCCATGGCTCTGGGTGTGAGCATTCTTACATGTAAGCTGTTGGTTTTTCAGGATGGGGTAGGGACACATAGACAGGTTCTTATTAATTTAACGGCCCCTTAAAAGAAGGCGCTTGCTCCTCCCCGCTCTTCCGCAGTGTACCACGCTATCTTCCTGGAAGAGCTGACAACCCTGGAGCTGATTGAGAAGATCGCCAGCCTGTACAGCATCCCTCCGCAGCACATCCACCGAGTCTATCGGCAGGGCCCCACAGGCATCCACGTGGTGGTGAGCAATGAGGTGAGTTGACCTGGCATTCAGAAAGAGCCCCAGACCAGACACAGGCAGACGCAAGAGTGTCCTCGAGGGGTCAGGGTGTCTCCGAGTTTCTATGCATGTAGCCTGCTTGAGGCTGGAGCTGCAGTGCTGCCTGCAGGTGCGGGGAAGTTCTGATCCTAGCTGGATCCAAAGGGTTGCCACGGCGATGTGGTGTGACTTTTCCTGGGAAAACATGAATAAACGCCCCCCTCCCTGCTTCGACAACAGACCAAAGTAAGTAACAATTCCAGAAACAGTTAAGGGAGGTGTAGGAAGAGTCAACTGTAATCTTGTTGTATGGAGAGGCAAGGACCCTCCTCATGCCCGCCCTCCCTCTATAAAGGGCTGGCAACAAGCTCTAGAATTAATTTTTTCTTCACATTTAATTGATTGATTAATTAATTTAACTTAATTAATTAAAATGTGGTTAATTGGTGAATTAATTAAATGTAATGAAATTTTTATTTTAAAATTTTTCACTTAATTTTTCAAATTTAAAATTTATGTTAAGATAATTAAATTTCACGGGAGTGGTAAGTGGGCGAGTGGGTGCGTGGGTGTTACTGTATGCTGTATACTGTTCTCTTTCCATCACGAGGGACTTAGGATCAGACTAGGGGGAGCACCTTCACTGTGTCTTGTGGGTAGTCCTAGCCGCTGCGACTGAGATGGTAATGGCTGGAATCCTTGGAGGACAGCTTCCTCCAAGTGTCCTTGGCTGGCTGCCCTTGGGTACACGCAGTAAGAAAAATGTGCCACCCATCCAATGGAGAGCAAGTCTGAGAGGCCAGTAATTAAATGAAGGGCAGCTGTGGCTCCTGGGAGACACTAGCAAGTCCTCCCTCAGCCATCCTGTGGAAGGCCGACACAGCTGCTCGCAGAAGGTCCAGGAAGTGGACAGCTGTTGGCACCTTGCCCCAGCCCTGCTGGGAGTGATGTGCTGAGCAGACTTGCCTGACAAATTAATTGGGCATCCTTGGCCATGAACAGATGATCGCAAGCTTATCTGTCTTGGATGTTCCTTCCACTGGCACTTCTGACTTAAGTTTGTGTTTGGGGTTGTTGTATTGGTCGGCTTTCTGACACTATAACGAATACCTGGGATCATGAACTTCAAAAAAAGGTTCAATCTGGCAAGAGGCTCACTCAGTAAAGTATAGCCTCAAAAATATGGGTACCTAGGTTTGATCTCCTGAACTCATGTCAAAAGCTGGGCATGGTGGTATATAGAGACAGTCCATGTGCATGCTCGTGCACACACACACACACACACACACACACACACACACACACACACACACACACACACACACACACACACACACACACGATTCTGCCCACAGTTTGAGAGATTTTGGTCCATTGTCAGTTGCCCATAGTTCTCACTAAGACCAAGGAGAAAGGGAAGGGAGGGCACTAAGGTCCCAATATCGCCTTCAACACTAACCCTGGTGACCTAACTTAAGCCTCTTAAAGATTCCATATCCCAGAGACCAGGGCCAAGCATTCAACACAGGGGCCTTGGAGAGACACTCCAAACTGTAGCCAATTACTGTGCCCTGGCTGCTGTTTATGTGTGTGTACGCTGAGGTCCATGCTAGCATCCCATGTCACACATAGGAAGTTGAGGCACACATTGAGCAGTTGCCCACAGACGCCAGAGGTAATAAGGGGTGAAGACACAGTGCAAACCCAGATGAACCGACTGTTGGAGGGCTGAGCCAGTAAGAGATCCAACCTCTGAGAAACGGGAGCTTGCTTGGCTTTTTAGGTTGTTTGTTTGTTTGTCTTGTTTTTTGAGACAAAGTCTCCTTCTAAAACCCTATATTATATACACCAGGCTACCTCGATCTTGCCGTCCTCTGCCTCCTGAGTGCCAGGATTACCGTGTGCCATAGGCCCAGCTTAATGAAGTTACACTTACTTGTTCTGTTTTGTTTTGTGGCAGGGTTTCAGTGTAAGGCCCTGACTGGTCCAGAACTCACTATGTAGACCAGGCTAGCCTTGTTCGTGCTACAGACATCATCCTGCTGCTGCCTAGTGAGTACTGGGACTGCAGGCATGTACCACCAGGTCTAGTTTAAAGCAGCTACTTTTTGGTCCCATTTCACAGAAAATGAAAATGAGACCAGCAGTTCTAGAGCTAAGATAAGCTAGGAGTGTGACGTAGCCTTTGTGAGGTAGACTGATCTAGTGGAATAAAAGGCATGACACTCAGAGAGAATTGCTTGTTTGAGAGAGGATCTGTAGCCCAGGCTGGCCTTGAACTTGTTGTGTAGCTGAGGATAACCTTGGCTCTGATTCTCCCACCTCCATCTCCCCAGTGCTGGGGTTACAGCCGTGTACTGCACTACCCTGGTTTATGCTGTACTGGAGACTGAACCCCAGCCAGGGCTTTGTACATGCTATCTAAGCAAGCACTCTAGCAATGGAGCTACATCCTCAGACTCCCAAGGATTTCTTTTTGAGAAGATAAAAACCATAATGTGCCTTGCAACTTCCCAGGTCCCTGAGGAAATCCCTCCCCCACTTGCCCTGTGCCCTCCAACAGCAGGCGGTTAAGCAAGTGAAGCAGAGAACAGACTCTAACACCACCTTGGCTAAGTAGGCCATTCTCATTCCCCCAAGTCTCCTTTCCACTCAACCCGAATGAATTTGGAAACATTCAGCTCGGAATTACCCAGAGTGCTGGAGGCAGCCTGGCCAGCAAGGAGCCGGCCCCTGGGGTGCAAGGGCACTCAATTAAACAAGGGAGTTACTGATTAAGCCCTTGTGGGCCCTGCTTAGGGCTTTTCATGCCCAAGTGGCTGGGCGGCCAAGAGTCCGAGCTGGAGCAGGCTGAGGTATAGAATAAATGTACTTCATGCACCATTAGGCCCTGCAGGGAGGGTCAGGGTCGACAGGTGGACGCACTGTAGGATTTGAGGCAGTAGTCCAGAGCAGGCAGTAAAAGTAGGTTGCTTTTTTTTTTTTTTTTTTTTTAATTGAAAGGGGCTTTGCTACTCTGTGGGGTTTGGCGTACACATTTATGTATCTGTTTATATTTTAACTATTTCTGAAGTGTATATTGTGAAATACAGCATACATATGTAAAGATTCTATAAGACTAATGTACATTTTATTTTTAAATCTTTTTTTTAACTAATTTAGTTACTTATTGGTATTTGTGTTCTATGGTGTATGTGTTTAGGACGATGTGTGTGAGTGGGTTCTGGGAGCCAAACTCAATTCACACAGCAAGTGTCTTTACCCACTGAGCCGCCTCACTGGCTGTGAGTTACACATCTTAATAAGTGTCCAAGTCTTGCACCCGGGTCTCTAGACTATGAGGGTTATAAATCCCTTTGTAGGCTTGCATCATCCTTGACCCTTGCTTGTTCCTGTCTACTTCATACTCTTTTCTCCCTAACATGCTACTTGGGGTAGGGGTGTTACACACGTGTGCATGTGCTTGTGGAATGAAGAGGCTAGCCTTGGCTGTTGTTCCTCAGGCACCACCCATCATGGCTTTTTAGACAGGGTCTCTTCACGTTGTGAAGCCGGCTGGGATGGCTGGTCAGGGAGCCTCAGCAATCCGCTCCATCTGGCCAGCACTGGGGTTACAAGCCCACACCAGAATTGATGGCTGTTTTGTTTGTTTGGTTTTTAACCTGGGTTCTGGGGATCAAACTCTTCATGCCTGCAAAGCAAGCAGCTACCTCCTCAGCCCAGCAGGCCACTTTCTTCAGCCTACTTTAAAACTTGACGGGTGTGGACCAGGCATGCATTCCTCCATGGCTCTCTCTTTTCACTCCGACATATGTTTTTGATCCTCAAATGCCGATACGTGCAGCCGAGGGTCACCGCACCTCCAAGTGCCACGAATGGCTGGATCCCGGTTGGCTCACGCTCCTGCCGCTGGTGATGCTGGGCATGGCATGAGCATTATGTGGCCACAGTGTTGCTCCAGCCTTCTTCGGCATGCCCCGAGGGTGTCCATGTGAAGGGGTTTGCCTAGGGCACATGCCTTGCAGGGGGACTTGAGGGGTGACCTCCAGTAAATGAAGTCTCCTAAAGACTTATTACCCTCCAGTGCTAGTTCCCATTGCACATCCTGGCTACATTTTTATCATCATGACGCCCCAGTTTACAGATGGGGCCGTGGAGCCAGAAAGATTTTCCCATGATCACTAGTCAGAAATCAAAGTGAGAGCTTGGGAGAGGTGGCCGTGAGTCATCCTTCCTGCGTATGTAGGAAGTAGTAGCTCCTTTCCGCTCGGTGCTTGTAAGCCGCCGATATTAATTATTAATCATTTATTAATCTATTACCGAAACATCTATTAATCACTGTTAGCTACTGATGAGAAGCAATGCAAGGGGGAAGGGTTCATTGAGATTCCCCAGGGCGGGGGAAGTACGGGCAGCAGGAGCAGGGGCTGCTGGGGCCGGCTGAACCCCTTCTTCAAACAAGGCTCTAGCTCCTGAAGGTTCCACAGCTTTCCCAAATGGTGCCACGAGCTCTGCACCACGTGTTCAAAGACACTGGCCTGCGGAGGACATTTTGCATTCGGGCACAAACTGTCGTTTTGTTTAAAAACATGTTGCAGTCGTGAGCCTTTTAAAACTGTGATAATGCCGTCTGTTAAGTGCTTTGCTAGGCGAGTCCATCGCTGCAAAACCTCCTTAGCTTATGGGCACTCAAACCTGCACGGTGCATGCTAGTCACTGAACATGCATCCATGCAGGCAGGTGGCCTGGTGTGTGAGAGCACACTGTAGTAGAATAATAACACAGAGAATGTGCAGACTGGTAGGGTCATTGTCCAAACGGTGTGTGCTGTGTGCTGTCCTCTGTGCCGTACTGACAGCACACTAGGGTGCTTACAGCATCACCTCAGACACGAGCAATTGTGCAACTCTGTTACCAGGACGACGGCGCCACTAACGATGAGACTGTTTCAGCTCCATCAATTGTATGTGTGTTCCGTTGCGGACCAAGATGGGATTTTTGTGATACGTGACCGTGCTTAATTTTTTTGTTTGTTTTTTGTTTTTGAGGCAGAGTCTCACTATGTAGCCCTGGTGGGCCTGGAACTAGCTATGTAGACCAGGCTGGTTTTAAGACCTCTGCCTCTGCCTCCTGAGTGCCGGATTAAGTGTGTACACCACCATGTCTGTATTTGTGTTTAGTTTTTTTTAAATACACTTTTGTTGTAACGTAAACTCAGAGTCCAGCACAGGGACTAGATGACTCAGCAATAGCAAATGTCCTGTCTCACACTAACTTTTGTTTTGTGCACATGGGCATGTGGTCGTCAAAGGAGAACCTGGATGGTCACAGGAGAACCAGAGAGCGGCTCTGGTGCCACTTTCATATGCACAAGCAATCCCTTTACTGACCGGACCGTCTCTCTGACTCCTCATCAAGCCCTTTAAGATACGATGACATCATTGAGAAGAACGTGTTTTTCTTTTGCCTTTCAGATGGTTCAGAATTTCCAAGATGAGTCTTGCTTTACCCTCAGCACATTAAAAGGTAAAGCCCCTCCCTGCCTTCCTGTTGAGTGAAATGTGCGAAACCCCTGGTATCATAGGGTGATGGGTGGTAGGTGGAATCTGCCTGTACAGGGACCCTCCGGAAGATGCTTGACTTGGAGCAGCCTTTGGGAGCAAGAAAAACCCAAGCTTTCTCATTCCTAGTCCTAGCCATGAGTGACATCCTCAGGGAAATCTCAAGCCTGGCATTTGTTCTCCATGAACTTGGCACCTGAGCTTTCATAGGTGGTCTCTGGGAAGCCAAGCAAGGGTTACAAAGGCAGACAGAATGAGTCTGGGACTTGGAGGATCCAGCTGAGCCAGATGTCTTGAGAGAATGCCAGGATACCTAGACACTGCTGAGGTGAGCCTATGTACCAGGAGTTGAGTTTATTCACATAGGCAGAGAAAGGCCTGCTGTGACTTGTCTTGGGGCTGGGAGGGTAAGTGGGTGGGCTGCATCAGAACAGAACGAGGGTGCTGGAGAGGTGGCCCAGCGGATGAGAACACAGGCTGCTCTTGCAGAGAGCCCACGTTTGGTTCCCAGCACCACATCTGACGGTTTACAACCACTTAACTCCAGCTTCAGGGGATCCAAAGTCCTCTCTGCAGGCACTTCATTCATGTGCGCGCGCACACATACACATCATCGAGAATAAAATAAATCTTAAAGAAAGGAGACTGGTTGTGATAGCTTCCCACCTTGTTCTGTGAATCCCAATGGTGTTAGTTAGCTTTCTGTTACCATAACAATGCCTGAGATAACCAAAAGTGAAGATGGGTTTGTTCCGGCTCAGTTTTGGAGATTTCTGTCCATGGCCGATTGGCCCTGTTGCCTTCGAGCCTGTGGCAAGGTTGATGGTGCGTGCGGTCAGGTGAATTCCTCTGCTCACTTAAGACAGCTGGCAAGTGAAGGAGGGCAGGAGCAAGAGCTGAGAGTCGGCATTCCCTCCAAGGGCATATCTTTGATGTCACTTTCTCCCGCCAGGCTCCATGACTTAAAGGTTCCACCATCATTCACTAGTGCCCTAGGCTGGAGACTAACTCTTGCACAACAGCAGCCTTAACATCCTAAATATAGCCCAGATAACGGATCTTAGAGGCCTCTGAGCCTGGGCCGTAGCATTGCAGAAAGCCATGGTTTGCCTGTGGCTATGGTGAAAAGGCCCATTGTAACCCAGAGCACCTGGGAAGATCGTTCAGTCGGTACAGTGCCTGCCATGCTCTGAAGTCCATGAAAACCTGAGTTCAGTCTCTAGAATTCATGTGTTTCTTTGTTTTGGTGCATTGGAGGCATTGGTGACACACACTTATAATCAGTTCTAGCACTGGTGAGACAGAGACGGTGGATCCCTGGGGCTCACCGGCCAGCTAGCCTCGCTTACTTAGTGAGCCGCAGACCAAAGAGAGACCCTGTCTCAAATCACAAGGTGGATAGCTCCTAAGAAATAATACCTGAGACTTGAGATTATCCTCTGGCCTCTGCACAAGTGCGCGCGCGTGCACACACACACACACACACACACACACACACAGAGTAATTATATAAGGCAGCTGCCGAAACCTGTGTGGAAATCCCTGCTTCTGAAAACATATTCTCCCTTATCTGAGCGGTTTTGCCTCTGTCTTCATACATGCCTCTGGGACACCTGGGCCCCACTGTATACCTTTCTCCCTGTGACACATGCCCATGCCCAGTTTTTCTCTTGCAGCAGAGAGCAATGATGGGTACCACATCATCCTGAAGTGTGGACTCTGAGCAGTGACCTGTGCCTGCCCCCAGCCCCATGGATCCCCTGGCTGTAGACATTGAACCATTGTCAGCTGCTGTCTCTCCTGAAGACTCAGACCAGGAGGGACTCTGCCCAGACCAGGAAAGCTACAGACAACCATGGACTCAAAGTCTGGCATGCAGGAAGCCGGTGGTTCCATCTCCCTTCTTCTTGGCTTCTAGCTTCTGTGTCCCAGGCATCTCTTAAACCCTGCACCCTGTAGCTGGAGGCTCTTTAGATGTCCCTCCTGACTACCTTTCTGCCTTACCCTGTACCCGCACCTCCTTCTTGGGCCACTGGCTTCATGGCCAGCTCTGCCAAGCCGACAGGGACACCTTGTACAGTTCTGCTCTAAATCTGACTCTAATACTCTATTACCTCTCTCCTGTTCTTGGATGAATTGGTAGGACTGGGACTATTTATTTTGTGCCTTCCACCTCTTTCTCAGTCACCCTGTTCCAAAGGATCTATTAAGTTCAAGCCCAGAGGGATGTGTATGTCTCTGCATTGATAGGCCATGCCACAGTGAACCTGTATGATCTCTCATGGGCATTTGCGTTAGTTACTTTTCTGTTGCTGTGGTGAGATACCCTGACAAAAGCAACTTCATGAAGAAAGGGCTTGTTTGGGCTTAGACTTTCAGAGGGGTAGACTCTTAGGGTGAGGAAGGTACCATGGCAGGAGTACAAAGCTAGTTGATCATATTTCCATACACACAGGTAGCAGAGAGAGAGAAAGAGGGGAAATGGTGCTAGGTAACAAGCCCTTAAGGCCTACCCCCAGTGATGCACTTCCCCCATCAAGACTGGATCTCAAAACCATAACCTCAGACAACACTACCAGCTGGGACCACGTGTTCAAATACATAGACGCCTGTGGGACACATTTCTCATTCAAACCACACATTTCGCAGCTGTGTGACCTCTCACAGCTGCTAATTGGGGTTGCTGTGGACTGGGAGATTGGGGGGGGGGGGCTTCCTCACCGTAGGGGAGGGGTGAGAACAGAGCGATTCCTCTTGGGCTGCTGTAGTGTAATCTCGTTTCCTGATGAGAAAGATTACTAAGGAGGTAGAGAGTCCATTGTGTCCAGGGGCCTTGACCATCAATTCTAAACCTTTGGGTTGGGGTGTGGCTCAATAGACCTCTGACCCGGTGAGTGTGTGACACCTCAGTGCTACAACAAGAGGACTTCCCTTTTTGAGACAACCTCTGTTTGCCAAGTCTCCTAGGGGTACTGTATTTTCTGCGATGCCCTCATTTAACATTCTGTCTTTTCCTAGTTGTAAGTGTGTTTACGGTACTTTGTTGGTATGGTTGAATCACCTTCTTAACTAGGGGAATTTGAGGATCAGTAGCTGTGGTAGACTTAAGAATTCATCTTCATTTTGCCACGGATCTGTGCCCATCCAAGGCTTCAACTCCTTCCTTATTCAGGTTTCCCCCCAAGCCATAGTGAGCCCTCTGACTCCCAGAGCTTTTGTGGGATTTTACTTTTAGGCTCAAAGATCATCAGGTTTTGGCAGATTTACAGGCAGAGAAACGGTTCTTACAGCAAAGCTGGGCTCTCAGTTCTTTGCCTTTTGGGAGTGTGTGGGTGGGGTTGGCAGCTTTATTGAGATGTTGACACTGCGAATGTATTGGCGCAGGTTTTTGTGTGGACAGGGTTTCATTTTGGGAATGTGCCTGGGACTCAGTGGCTAGCTCCTGAGATCCGGTCACCTCTGAGGAGCTGCCCAGGTCCCACCGCTGCACCTGCCACATTCTCACCAGCAGTGGGGGATGCAGTTGCTCATCTCATCTTCTCCTTTTTATTTGGTCCTAAACCCCAGCCTGTGAAACTTTAGGTGGGTCTTCCTGCCTCCATTAACTCATCTAGAAAACTCCTGCCATACCTGTGGGGAGAGACCATGATCAAGAAGATGGTTTTCCCAGGGTAGGATTTATTCTTTGCATTCTGCATGTGCTGCCTTTTGGTTTCCCTCAAATACAGGAAACTCGACAGCATAACTTTTGGTAGTAAGGGACTACATTCTCACTCTCACTTAGTAAATTAAAAAACGAAACAGAAAAGAAAAGAAAACCCCTCACAGGCACGCTCAGAGGTTTGTTTCCATGGTGATACTAAATCTCATCAAAGGACAATCAGGATTAATCATCATGGGGGTCTAGAAAAAGGTCAGACATTGCTCTAGTGACCTCTTACCCAGTCTGCCTGGAGCCCCTCGAGCAGAGCTATTAACCTGGAGAGGTCTTTACCAGGAAAAGGCTGGAACCTACAAGAGTGTCTCCAATTCCTAAGTCCACTGTTGCCCCAGGGGCTGGCCCAAGTGGCTGAAGGTCTGAAAATCATTAACAGTCAATGGAAGAAATAGAAAGATTCTTTAGCTGTTGTCAGTGGAAAGTTGAGGAGGGGAGGGAGGATTGGACAATTGAATGTGGGCCCTACTTTAGGTACGTCAGAGGGACAGGACCAAAAGTCAAGGGTCCCAGGCCACATCATGACTGACTGTCTCCCTTTTTTTAAATACAAGGTGGGCGATATAGCCCATCGATACAACATTTGTCCCTGAGTTTGAACCCCAGCACTGCCCCCCAAATGAAACAAGAAGCATTGTTTGGAGACTTCAGAAGCTGGAAATCGTAGTCAGGAGGTGATCTGAATTGTGCCAAGACTTTACCATTTTTCCCCATTCTCAAGTGCAGCAGACGGGTGACCTTTGCTTGTCCTGGTATGCACAGCACCGCCAGTGCTGCTGCCTGTTCACCCTAGTAGAAGCCTACTCGCTAAGTGCCAGGCCTTTCCTGCTGACTGTGGCCAGTATGTTTGTATGTAGAGGTGGTCCTCTCAGAGTGGCAGGGTGATGCTGGCCGAGCTAGACCACTTGGCCAGTATATAGTGTTCATACTCTTTCCCCTTCCCTTCTCTCTGCCCCTTGAAGACAGGGCCATTGGGCCCGAGAAGCAGTGAGATCCTGGAAAGCATCCAGACTCCCTCTCCAAGGCCGGCTCTGTAGCATTTGGCTACTGTGTCAGCTCAGCAAGAAAGACAAGGAGACATTTTCATAGGTGCAAACCCTGCCAGACATCAGCAGAGGGAAACACCTGTCATGGCAAGAAGTGCCATACCGGACAGTGGAACCTCGATCATCTGACCTCAGGGGTTATTGACATGGAAGCTCCTCAGGCGTTCTACTGATGGCACATGTAGATCATGAGCAATCAAACATCCTTTGCATAAAGCCAACACCTGCAGATAATACAAAATGCCAAGGCCTAGGCAGCTCTTCCCCCAACAGTGCACAAAACAACCATATTAAACATAACTAGAAATAAATGCCTGCAACACAGCTCCATTTACAAGCTTCCCAAACTCTACTAGGCTCCAGGCATTCCTGTCAGCCCCATGGTAAAGAGCTAAGAGAGTCAGCCTGGGCCATCATGCTGTTCTTCCTAAGGGCCAGAGTGAACAGATCTGTATGCCCTTCCATCCAGAGAGCCCCCACCCACCATGTTTGCAAATGGGAACTGAATCCTGTAAGGTCAGTTGTTTTTTTGTTTTTTTTATTTTTATTTTTTTAATTTTATTTTTCCCCCATCAGTTGGATAATAGAGAACATTGTCTTCAAACCTAGTTTAGGAAATGATAGCCCTGTCATCAAAAATCATACTAAGTTACTGTATTTTGAATTGCTTGTGTTACATCATGCAGGACTGGGGTGTGGCTGATGGCAGAGCATTTGCCAGTCATGAGCAAGGCCCTGGGTTCTATCCCTAGCACCATAAAACCGGTAATACATTGTGGAGAGCTGTGTGTGGTGGTGTACAACTGTGATCCCAGCTCTGGGGCGGTGCTGGGATCGGGGAGTGAAAGCAGGGTGAGTGGTTTGAGGCTCGTCTGGGCTATTAACAAAAAACCCTAGAATTTTGTTTTCTCTTGTGCCAACAAAATTTCACCTCTCGGTCCTTAAATACTGAAATACCCCCAACCCCTCCCTTTTTTATATTTTTAAATGTGTTATTTTGTAGTGACAGGGAACAGACCCAGAACCCAGGGCCTCACGTGTGAGGCAGGTGTAAGGCAGGTAGGTGTTCTACCACCAAGCTAGTCCCTAGCTCCTGAGATTGAACCCAGAACCCAGAGAGCGTCATGTATACAAGGCAAGCACCCCACCACTGAGCCACACCCCTAGCCTCAGTTGCCTCCTCTCTCCTTTGGATCACTTAAAGCCAGTCTTGGGTATTAAGGAAGGTCTTAAATAACAAGTGCATTTTACGTAAACTGAGTATAACAGGTGCACTCAGCAGAGAAGTCTAGAATGTTTCTTGCCTTCTGTGTGTCTCACTTCTGGAAAGTTCTGGCCCTCACTTGGCTCCCACGGACTCTGCCCGGCCTCTCCATGGGAGTACAGAGGTCTCTTCCTCAGATGTTCCCTGCTACCTGGAGCCCTACTCAGCCTTTGTCCTGGCCCCCTGGCCGGGGTTTGATAGAAGACAGGACTGTTGTGCTGCCTTCATGGGCTGCTGGCCTGCTGGGGGTGGCTGTGGCCTGAGCGCACTAGAACACTTCTGGGCTGGAAGGGACAGACTGACTTCAACTGGTACCTTGAAGACTTGAGCCCTGTTAGCGTAGCATCCCTGGAGCCTGCAGACTCCTCCCCACAAGTGCTGGTCCTTTCCTGTGCAGGGTTGTGGAGATTGCCTGGGCAGCTTCCTGTCTTCCCTGGACCCAGATTTCTGGGTGAGTTCTTGCAGGGTGGAGTGTTGAGTCCCCCAGGGATGGCTCATCTTCCACGGCTTGTCTGTCATCCCTGATTCCTCACGTGCAGCAGCCGCTCATACCCGGCCTCTCCTGTGTGCCACTTGACCAAACCTCTCATTACATCATCCCCACAACCCTCTGCCTAGGCTTCTAGCTGGGGAAACCATTGAAGAGTGAAGGTCAGGCCCAGGCCCTTACACTTCAGCAGGTTGAATATTCTGCTCCTCAAATCCACAATTGTGACCCCACCTCATGGGATAGGTCATATTCAAAACATGGCTACACTACAAACATAAAATTACCCTTGGGCCATGTGTACAGTATATACAGAAGCACAAGTGGATTTTATATTTATATGTAAGCCCCACCCCCAAGATAACCATGTTACATATGCATTGGTGGTTCAGGATCTGAACGCATCCTGATCTAAGGATGTTTGATCTGGAGTGTATCTGGGATACAACCTGCAGTGAACTGAGCTGGGCATTTGGCACCCAGTCCAGGTCCCATCAAGGCCACGTCTGTTAGGTATCTGGACAAGCTCCTTTGCACATAGCTGTCCTGAGCTGACAGTACCACTGAGGAGAGCTTTGTGGAGCTAGGGGATTATGGACATTTTTTTTTTTTTTTTTTTTTTTTGCTAGGGGCAGGGGTTGGGGTTGGGGGTGGGGGACTATTTCACGCACTGCTCTGTGTTTCGCCGGGTAAAAAGCTTGGTTCCTTACTGTGTTCCTTCATGTGTCTGCTTTAAGGTGATTCTGGAGGTGTACCTCACCTACCTTCCTCCTCTAGATTGGGTGGTTTTTTAGGTGATGGGGGATTTTGGGGGGTGGGCCAGATCAGTCAAGTGTGTGTGACAGGTCATGGGGATGTGACCATGGAAACCCAAGTTGTCTTAATGCCATGTTGTTTTTGTACCTGAAATAAAGCATATTTTGCACTTGTAAATGAGAAATCTGTATGTGGGTTCTGTGCTGGGTCAGAATGCAAATAAAACCATTTGTATTAAACCCCGCTGGCTGGGGTCTCAAGTTGCTTTGTTTACTGAGCTGTAGCAAACGAGTTCACTGTTGTGGAGCATGTGGAGACACAGCTCAGTGCCATTGGGTGCACTCTCATGCTGCCCCTGTGCCCCGCCTTTAGTGTTCTGTCCATCTTGCAGAACTGAAACTCCTAACTATTAAACAGTAGCGCCCCCGTCCCTTTCCCCAGCTACCACCCATGTTGTGTCTGAATAATAAAGCGAGGGCTTCATTAGGTGAAATTCAGTATTCAACATCTCTCATGCAGTTACAGCATCTCCTCTCTTTTCAAAGCTGAGTGACAATCCACGGCTAGGCCGTGTATGCGTCCGTTAACCCTCAGTGGACACAGGCAACGCCCGCCTTTGGCTATACTCAGTGACACTGGGTTCTGCAGATACCGTAAGGCCCTACTTTGGATACCTTTGGGTACAAATCCAGGAAATCCAGAAGTGAAAGTGTTGGGTCGTGTGGTATTCTGTTTGACTTTGCACCCAAAGCTAAAAACCATTGTACATTCCCATCAGTTCTGGACTTAAACTATGTGGTAAGGATGACTTTAAACTTCCTAACATGCCTGAACTCGTGCAATCTCAGCAGTGAGGAGTAGGGGCAGGGGGATCAAGGTCATCCTTAACCATATATTCCGTTTTGAGACCAGACTAGGTTAAATGAGATACTACCTAAAAATAAAAAAAATGAAGGAGCCCACCCCAAGCTCCCACAGAACCTCGGCTATGGGCTCCGCAGACCTCTGATGGCCAAGTTTCGGCTCAGCACCCTTCTCTTCTGGTACCAACTGCCTCAGTCCCCTATGTACTGCAGACCGTGCTAGTGGTCCCCACTGATGGGAGGCTGCAGCTTCTGCTGCCTCGGTGTCCCCGACACGTGGGTGGCTGTTTACCCTCCCGGAGAGGCGTGGAGCTTACAGAGCTGGCTTGAGAAGGGCTGGCTTGGACACCATGACATATGTCCTTTTGTTACCTGAAATCGTAAGCCTGCTGTTATCATTTAAATTTAAATGAGGACTGCTAATTTCTGCTTCAGATCAACACATGAAGATCAGTTACTTAGCTCTGCCACTGGGATTCCCGATATGACTGGTTACCCTCTAGAAACCTCTCTTCCTAGGGCTGGGGATACAGCTCAGCCATAACGTATTTGCCATTGAGCACAAGGACCTGAATTTGATCCACTAGAACCTCATTTAAAAAAAAAAGACACAGTGTCAACACTTGCAATCCCAGCTCTGAGGAAGCAGCCGGGTCCCTGGGGTGCTGGCTAGCAAGCCTAGTTCAATCTGAGCTTCAGGATCAGTGAGAGATCCTGTTTCAAAAGCTGAGCGTGGAGGCAGCTATGCCTTTAATCCCAGCGCTTGAGATAGGAAGTCAGAAGCAGGAGGATCAGTGTGAGTCTGAGGCCAGGCTGGTCTCTTCTGGGACAGTAAAGGAGAGACCTGTCTCAAAAACGAACGAATCAATGAAAGAAATTAGGCAAAGGGTGGTAGAGGAGGACCCCCCAGAAGTGCGCACACATGACCATTTGCATATGCACACACACACACATGAGCACACATATACATACATGAGAATGAAGGAGGAAAGTAAGAAAACAGGAACCATAAAAAGTTCCAGTGCTGACTGTGCCAGTTCTGCCTGGCTGCGTTCTGAGTCTGGGTACCAAGGTCCAGGACACCTCTGCTTAGGCACCATCATCAGCCCTTCTTTACAAAAGGAGGCTGGGGCTGGGGAATATGTCCAGTTGGTAGAGTGCTTGCATAGCATGCTAGAAGCCCCGAAGTTGATCGTCAGAGCTGCATAAATTGGGCATGGAAGTACAAGCCTGGAATGTCAGCACTTGGGAGGTAAGGGCAAGAGGATCATGTTCGTTCTCGGCCCAGAGAGATCTCAGGGCCAGCCTGGGGTTACCCTGTTAATAACAACACTGAAGCAACTCTTCCTTGAAGAGCTCTGGGGTGTGTCCTCCTTCCTTTCCAAGCACCTCTCTTTCTCTGTTAGCCTTCATGCTTAAAAACCTATATTAAAGCCACGTGTGGTGGCTTACACCTTCAATTCCAACACTGAAGAGGCAGAGGCAGGCAGATGTCTGTGGGCTTGAAGCCAGCCTGATCTATATAGTGAATTTCAGGTCAGCAAAGGCTGCATAGTGAGACCCTCGTTTAAGATACCTTAATAAATTACAACCCTGCTTCATTAAAAAGGGGTGAAGGAGAAAGGGAAGAGAAGAGGCCATTGGAGCAGAAGGGCCTTAACTTGGAAGAAATGGATGGGAGAGGAAAGAGAAGAAAAGAAGAGCTATGGACAGGTTGACCTTTAGGGGCTATTCATCCATAATTCATTCATTCTCAGTTTTCAACCAGTAGTCCTTTGAGCCTGCATGGAGTGCCAGGCACTACAGTAGCTGGTGGAGACATGAGAGAGTTGAGAGAGGATGACTGTCCCCTACTTCTTCCAGAATCTTTCCAAGGTGCCTACTTGTATGACAAACTCAAGCATGCACCGTCACCTTTAAGAAAAAAATGTGTGTTGTTGTTGGAAAGACAGGTGAACCAGTAGCTTCCAAAGCCCCAAGGGGGGGGTTTGTATACAAAACAGAGGAGGGCAGTGTGGGGGGTCAGGGTTGGACACACAGAGGCCCACTGTCAGGCAGATCAGCAGGCTGAAGGGCTCTGCTCCTGTGTGACACAGCTGTGGCACTGTGGTGGGATTTCAGCCAGACAGTAGGCCTGAAGTCCTGCAGAGGCATGCTGTTGGATGCCGGGAAGATGTAAACTCAGCCTTCCGACCCCTCATTAGGAAAGCAGCTCAGGGTTGCTCTGGGAGCCAGAGTGCCGTGGGCTCCGAGGCCTCCAGGAAAACCTCAGGAGCTAGTCTAATCTCTGTAGTCCCTGCTGCTGCTGCAGAAACTGAGGCCCACTGAAAGGAGGAAAAGAACTTAGGTGCCCACACTGTAAGTTCTCCTTGTAGCCTGGGCTGACTTTGAACGTCATTTGTAGCGGAGGATTTGAATTTCTGATCCTCCTGCCTCCACATGAGTACTGCGGTTATAGGAATGTATACACCCTCAGTTTATGTGATGCTGGGGTTGAACTCAGGGCAGTGTGCATTCTAGACAAATGTTCTACCGACTGAGCGGACCCCCAGCTCTGTGCTCTCTATACCATATCCAATGCTTCACGTCACACCGACACTGACTGTGCCCGTCCCTCCGGACACCAATCGAGTGCCCTACCAACCATTGGCAGGAGAGTAGAGATTGGAAAGGCTTCATCAAGATTAACATAAAGCCAGTTAAGAGAACAAGACTGGCGGCCCTTCCTCCGCTGGGCTTCAAACAGCAAACAGAGCCCTCGGGAGAAAAGCCTGCAATATTCAAAAGTGGAAGAGGTGGGCGCTATGCAGATGACCTGAGTCTCTTTGGCCCACCGACTTTTTCTTTTAAAGACACTTCTTTGTTTCCTTGTTTGTTTGCTGTGTGGGTATGTGCACACACGCTCCCTCATATGTGTGGAAGTCAGAGGAAAGCTTGTGCAGTCAATTCTCCCCTTCTGTCATGTTGGTTCTGGGACTCAAACTCAGGTCTCCAGCTTGGCAGCAAGCATCTCTATCTGCTGGGCCATGTTGGTGGCTCCTGGCCCAGCACTGAGTGTCTGCCTTTCGACCAGTTCACTATCATTCTTGGGAGTGCATTCCTTTTCTTAGCAAGCTGTCTCTGTTCTATTTCTACATCTAACACGTTTCCCAGCCAAAGTCTTCGGGACACAAGAGTCTGGAAACTTCGGCTTTTATACCACTCATTGTAAGACCTATGTTAATGCACCACGGAGCGAAGACAAGGTGAGGGTTTCCTGGCTCAAATGCCAATCACAATAATGAGTGTGCAGGGGACCCACACTCTACAAATCAGAGGCCCCCACGGCCCCTCTTCCAGTTCAGTCCTCTGCTGTGTTCTCTGCTGCCTCACAAAACTAAGGCATCGCTTGGTCAACGATTTCTTTATTAGTTTTTCTCTAAAAGGCTTTCTGCTTTATTACGTGTGTACACCACAGCATGCATGTGGAAGTCAGATGATAATTTGCCAGAGTCAGTTCTATCACTTCATCTCAGGGATTGAACTCAAGTGGCAGCGTGGCAGCTAGCACCTTTATCCTCTGAGCCGTCTCACCGCCTCTGTTTATTCTCTTTCAAGGGGAGTGATGAGGGCCACAGCGTGTCAGGAAAGGGGCCCGTGAGGTTTATCAGGCCGAGGATGAAGTCCAGGTGCTTCGCACCCTGGAAGGTCAGGGTAATGGTCATGCCATCTTGGGATATGGGCAAGTTTGCCAACGTGGGACTCTCTCCCACTTGAGGGATTTGAATCCCTGAGGACAGGACCCAGGGCCTTGAGGGTTAGGCAAGCTATACCCCTGAGGCATACCCCACTTTATTTAGGAGTGTTCACATCATCAGTCTCCAGCTCTCTTCTCTCTGGAGGATGCGGGTGGTGCTGAAAGCTTCCAGTTCAAAACTGTGTCTGGGTCATCCTGGTGCAGCATACAGCCTGTCTGGGAAGCATCCGAGAATCATCTTATCGTAGCAAAAGATTCCCCTATCATACCAGAAATGGCATTTTGTTAGTTTGTTATTTTTAAAATGTATTTAAAAAGTATTGGACATGGTGGCCCACACTTTTAAACTTCTGCACTCGGGAGGCAGAGGCAGGCAGATTTCTGAGTTGCAGGCCAGCCTGGTCTACACAGAGAATTCCAAGCCAGCCAGGACTACATAGTAAGAGTATGTCTTAAAAAGCATTTGTTTACAGTTCTTATTGTTGTTGTTTATGAGAGATAGCCCTGTGTGTGTGCTGAGGCCAGAGGGTGTCAGGTGCCCTCTATTGCCCTCTACACACAGTAAAAGCCCAACGTGGGTATCTAAGGATTTACAGTGATGGCAGGAAGATCAACAAGGTCCCACTACCCTGAAGTCCCGAGGGTAGCTTTCTCTGAGGGGCGGGGCACAAGAGGGGCTGAAGTCTGGTGGGAACACAAAGGTGTCTATTTCTGGACTGGGTGACAACTAGGTGGCTTTGTGCTAAGTCACTGAGCTGTACTCCTATTTTGTACTTTTCTGCATGTGAATTCCATTGCACAATGGGGAGCCTGGCAGAAAGGGGGGGCATACAATAAACGAACTGTGCCATTCTGTTGAATGACCTGCCCTTGGGGTGTGTCCCGCTGGAGTGCAGTTCCTGAGACCTAGCGTAATTCAGACTTCTCTTGCATCACCTTCCGGGTACCGGTGTGAGTGAGATGCTAGGCACCCTCCCTCAGGGCCTCTCCCATCTCGCCATGCCCTTTGTGGTCACTTCCAGGCCAAGGCTGGTGTAGTTTCTCCGTTGTCCCTTCCCACGGGTACTGAGAGCTCTTAGAGCACACACTCACATGGGCGTGTGCAGAGGTGACCTTTCATGGTCTTATCACACTTTATTCATTGTGTGTGTGTTGTATACACACACACACACACACACACACACACATATACATGTGCCTCACCTGAGACCACCTGTGCCTTCTCTCTTTTTCTGAGCTTGACACTGTTGTTCACATCCATGTTTGATGAAGCCCTCTCTCTGGCTTCACAGGTTGAGCAGAGCCCTTACGCAGCTCACTCCAGGCTTCCTCCTGACCCAGGCGGGCCCAGACACCATCCTTTGTTTCGTGACCCCATAAGGAATGCCTGGGTTACAGATTGTTTCCTTGGTCACCTGATCCCAGGAGCTCCTGTACCTGCCCAGAATCTGGTCTTTATAGAAGGTCTGTTCATCCATCATCTTCAGAAAAACAATCCCAGGAAGTCATTTGTGGTGACTCAAGCCTGTAATCATAGCACTGAGGCAGGGGGATCATGAGTCTCCAGGCCAACCTGGGCCACAGAGTGGTGTATGCATGTTTGCTCATGCGTGTGTACATATGTGTGTGCAGGAGTGCATGCCCATACATGCACATGTGAGGCCAACCAGAGGTTGACAGTGGGTGTCTTCTATTGCTTTCCACATTTTTTTGAGAGGGTCTCTCACTGAACCTGGAGCTCACTGCTTCTGCTAGGCCGGCCTTGCTTCCTGACTTCACCTCCCCAGCTGGGTTGTATGTATGCACTGCATCTAATATGGGTCCTTGAGATCTGAACTTGGGTCCTCAGGCTTGTGCAGCAAGTACTTTTAGTCTCTGAGTCATCTCCCTAGCCCCTACTTCCCATGAGACTTTTCTTTCTGACAACTTCAGTTCACGGTGTGAGTGGCTTCCAGTGACTGAAGAAGGCCTCTCCATTGCTCCATGAAGCAGTTCCTGTGCCACCTCTGATGCCCTGTTCTGTTCCATAATACCACAGAGGCCCGTGTCTGTCTGTTGGCCCCATGGGTTGGTGTTGGGATGCTGGCCCAGGGGATGTGGGCCTTCTTTCTTACCTTGCTGTGTCTCAGCCACCTGGAGCAGAGCCCAGACAAGAAGACGCTCAATCAAGGCAAGACTGACCAAGCTGGGGAGATGGTTCAGTAAAGGTGCTTATTGTGTAAACATGAGGATGTGTGTTCAAATCCCGAGACCCCATGTAAAAGCCTAGGTGTGACTGTGCACACGTGCCTGTAACTCTAGTGCTGGGGTGGGGAAGGGCAGAGACGAGTGAATTGCTCCTCACCTCATACTTCTGAGACAAGGACTCTCACTTAACCTGGAGCTCTCTATTTTAGCTAGAGTGGCTGGCTAGGGAGCTCTGGGATCTCCCTGTGTCCACCCTCAGCACTGGCTAACATGGGTGCTGGAGATCGGAACTCGAGTCCTCTTACTTACACGCAGTACTTTACCCATTGAAGCATCTCCCGACTGCCCTGTTTATTTTCAAACACAGACTGGGGTAGCAAGACTGACCTTGAACTCACTACACAGGTGAGGATGACCTTGAACTTCTGATCCATCTGTTTCTACCTCTCTAAGCCATGATTCCAGGTTTGCACCATCATGCCCATTTATGTGGTGCTGGGGATTGAGCCCAGACTTTGTGCATGCTGGGCAAGACTCTACCCACCGAGCCACATCCCCAACTGAGGACGTTTTAAAGCTTGACCTCAGCACCATAGCGCACACTGGGCAATTGTTGAGGTACAAGGAATGAATCTGGATTGTTTTGAGGCTCCACGGGTGTTGGTGGGAGGACGGACAGGTGCACTGCAGGGTGGGAAAGTGAGGCTGTGGTGTGGCCAGCAGCAGAGCGAAGAAGAGACCGTCACAAAGGCTGGGATGAGGCCCGAGGCTGAACCTAACGGGAATGGAGTGGGGAGTCAGGAGCCCAGAGCAGGGTTTTAGCCCTGGGTCCAGGAACCTACAGCAACCAGGCTCCAAGCTGAGCCGACAATCCCAGACAGCCAAGGGCCCTGGGTCCACAAGAGAATTGCATTGCCCAGCTCAGTGGGAACAGAATGTCCTCAGGCTGGGAACAGGGAGTGGAGGGTCCAGGAGCCAGGTCTGTTTTGTAACCACCTGGTGAGTCACCTCTCCTCTCAGGGCTGAATCTTCCTTGTCGAATCACCGTCTCCTGTCTCCTGTCCTGTTCAAGCCACGTGGGTTTGTCCCCTTCCTGTTCCCAGTGAGAGCGGCGTACCTGGACCTGGGCTACGCAGAACTGGCTTGAGATCCCCCGGGCTGTTGTATGAGCTTGGAGAAGGACCACTTCCAGTCCCGGGGTGGGTCTCACGGTGTGATGAGCTCCGGTGGGATAACAGGTGGCTTGCTCAAAGCAGCCTCCGTAGGCCTGTGCCAGTCACTTGCTGGCCCCTAAATGTCCCAGTGGGGAAGGTGTCTACGTTTCCATCTGCCACAGATCCTCACATGCAAATGAGTCACTTGAGCACTGGCCTGGGGCCGGCTCACCTAGATATTCCGTGTGTGTGTGTGTGTGTGTGTGTGTGTGTGTGTGTGTGTGTGTGCACGCGCGCGAGGCTACATGTGCAGGCCACAGAATATTTCCCAGGTGCCATCTGCTCCACCTTTTTGGATTTCTTTATTGATTTTTGATACTACTGGTTTGGAACTCACTCAGCTGGCCGTCGAGCTGTTCTGTCTTCCCAGCATGGGGGTCAAAAGTAAATCCCGCAGAAGATTTTTTTTTTTAGTTTTTTGAGATAGGCTTTCTCTGTTGTGACTCTGGCTGTCCTGGAACTCACTCTGTAGACCAGGCTGGCCTCGAACTCACAGAGATCCGCCTACCTCTGCCTCCCCGGTGCTGGGATTAAAGGCGTGCGCCACCATAGCCTGGCTTTTCCTTTTTTTTTTTTTTAAATGTGGGTTCTCAGGATTGAGCCGAGGTTCACATGTTCGTTAAGACAAGGCACTTTGTTGACTGAGCCATTCCCACCAGCCAAGACATTCTTGTCAGGCTTCATGGCACATGGAAGGGATCCGTGCCTTTGCTGTATCAACTTTTGCCAAGTTACAGTGAGCTAAGACATATGTGCCCAGCACATCACAGAACCTTGGAAAGCATTGTTTCTCCTGCAAGGACTTTAAGGCAGAAGTGTGCCTCGGAGTACCTGCTCAGAGGCAAGGAACCTCATGATGAGCCCTCAAGTTGAAGCTGATAGGCAGGGCAAAGTGGGCTCGACAGTGCTGGGAGATAGATACCTGCACTCCTGAGGCTTCAGAGGAGAAAGCTGGAGCAATGGCAGCCAGTGTGGGGTGAGGAAGGAGGTCATAGCCGAAGCTGGAGAGGCCAGCCAGATCAGCCTTCACATGCAGAATGGGACATGCAGGCGAGTCTGGGGTGGGGACAACACAGCCTGATCCTCTGTGCCTCACCTGCCTCACTTGCCTCCCTGAGCTGCTCCAATTGCAGTTTGAAGACATTGCCAACTGCTTGGTGATATTCTGGGGCCAAACCATGTCCCTGGCCCACTGCCACCACCTGGGGCTTGGTGCCAGCTGCATTGTCTCTGGACAGTCTGCCTTTAAGGCCTTGGAGTCTCGGGGCTGTCAGCATCTTCACAGGGTTGGCACCCGGAGGAGCAGGCTGGGTTCAGGCAGAGTCAGGTGCTCCTGGGCTGGGCTCTGAAGCCAGCCAGCCTGGTGGCTCTTTAGTTGGGTGACTGTGGACAACTGACTGAGCTTCTGGGGGTCTCAGCTAACTCATCTGTGAAACAGATGGCCCAGCAGTGATGATGTGTTAGGTTAATGAACTGGCCTAGGTAACTACTCCGAGTGTCTCTGGCCTGGTGTGAAGGTCACGCTAACAGAAACCTTTATAACATGGATGCTGTACCCTTCCTGAGGGTGACTGAGGCCAGCTCTCCATTGCCTGATCCTGTAGCCCTGTGCAATCTGACCCCTGGTCAATGTCTAGCCACATCTGCCACCATTAAAATCTCCCTTCATCACCTAACCCAAGCCTCCAGCCACCCTAAGGTTTCTCGGCCTGGAGCAGTGCTCCCAGCCTGCAGGCCCAGCACCCCTTCCTTGGCTTACACATCTCCTCCCCCAGGAAGCATCATGAGCACTGAAGGAGTTGGGTCCCTGGCTCCTCCGAGCTTGATTGTAGACATGAAGGGCTGAGGCTGGATCCCAAGGCTGGAGCTGTGTCTCTAGTTATGCTGCCTTTTGTAGTTAAGGATTCCCCACTCAGGGGGATTCTGAAGTGAGTGGCCCTGGTCCACCTAAGTCCCTAGCTGCTAGGACTAAGCATTGTCACGGCTGAGATCACCTTAGCTGAGGCTCAGCCTCTGTGCTGGCTAGTCTTACGTCAACTGGACACACAAACTAGAGTTATCTGAAAGGAACATCAACTGAGAGACTCCCTCCATAAGCTGTGTCGGTAAGGCATGTTCTTAATTAGTGATTGATGTAAGAAGGCTCAACCCATTGTGGGTGGTGCTATCCCTGGGCTGGTGGTCCAGAACAAGCTGAACAAGCCATGGGGCGCGAGCAGCACTCCTCCACGGCCTCTGCTCCTGCCTCCAGGTTCCTGCCCTGTTTGAGTTTCTGTCCTGACTTCCTTCAGAGATGGACTACACTGTAGAAGTGTAAGCCCACTAAACCTTTCCTCTTCAACTTACTGTTTGATCATGTTTCATTGCAATGGCTTGGGTTAGCAAAAGGAACTTTGGGTCTTCTTTGTAATGCCCCAGGCCTTTAGCAGCTGCTCTGGACTGGGACCACAGGCCCTGTACAGCCAGTGTGCACTGAGCTAGTGACAGGCAGCAGACACTTTAAAAAAGCATATGTGCCTGTGTACATATTGGCCGGAGGACAAACTCCACTGTAAAGTTAGAGTAGTTGGCAGTGAGCCCCAGGGAACTGCCTCTTTCCACACCTGGCTCTTTTTATGTGGTTCTGAGAATCAAACCCAGATCTCCATGTTTGCAAGGCTGAAGTTATCTCTCCAGTTCCTGGGAACTGCTCTTTAAAACTCCCCTGCCTGGACAGTTTCAGAGCTATGCAGTCTTCTTGCCATCCCTTTCTTGAGCTCCCTCGTATGGGCAAAGTGTGGAGTCTGGGTTCAGATTTGGCCCCGGGCTGGGAGGTCCTACACATGGGAACAGCTCAGAGTTTGTTACAGGCTAAGGCTGTAGCTGGACTCAGCTGGAGAGATTGCTCCATCAGTGAAAGGTGGGAGAACTGAGTTCTACCCCAGAACCCATGTAAAAAGCTGGGTGTGGTGGCATGTGTTGTAAATCCCAGTGCTTGGGAGGTGGAGACAGGAAGATGCCCTGATCTCTGTGTCCAGCCAGCCTCACCTACTCAGGGAGCTCCAGGCTAGTGAGAGGCCCTCTCTAAAGGGAAAGATAGAAGGCATCTGAGCAACCAAACCTGAGGTGCACACAGCTGCACATACAAGGCACCTGCACTTGTGCATGCTCACACACAAAGGTCCCACTGGCCAAGGACAGAGGCCAGGGCTACAGGGCAGCTCACAGCTTGGGTCATGATTGCCTTATGGGATGCGAGCACTGAGCTGAGGAGGATTTCAAGCACCCAGCACAGGGCAGCTCAGGGGCTTCCCTGCTCCAGCCACCCTGGTCAGTGGGGAGCCTGCTGGGTCTCAGAGTTTACTGTACACCAGGCTGGTGTGGTGGTGCTGGCTTCTTGCAAACAAAGCATGTCTTTCATTTGGTGGGCTTTCTTCCTTTTTGGGGGCCCCATGCGGGCTCTGGCAATACATGCTGACGATATGAAGAAGGCCAGTGTCTAGGGGGAAATCCCTTCCTCTCTGGGGCTTTTCAATTCAATTTCATCTTATTATTTAAAGTTTATTTTTAACTATGGGCAATAAAAGGAAATTCAGGAGCTTTCTGTATGTAGATGTATCCCTCAGTTATCAGTCTATCTACTCTCTCAGCTGTCCACCATCCCATAAACATTTTTTTAAGATTTATTTTTATTTTTTGTTTTTCAAGACAGGGTTTCTCTGTTGTAACTCTGGCTGTCCCGGAACTCACTCTGTAGACCAGGCTGGCCTCGAACTCACAGAGATCCACCTGCCTCTGCCTCCCCGGGTGCTGGGATTAAAGGCATGCGCCACCACTGCCTGGCTCCCGTGGCATTTTTTTTTTTAAGCTCTATTATGTCCCAAGACCTTGCTGAGCCCTAGGAGCTGAGGGATACGTGCAGTCTTTCGTCAGAGAGCTCTGTCAGGAGGCAGGATTGGAGCACAAGCAGATGGTGGGCACTACAGGACGGAAGGAGGCTCTGGTTCTAAGGGGCCCACAGGAGACACCCCGCTTGGCCTGGCTCACGTTTCATCTAGGAAGTTCCCTGGTGTGAGTTAGGTACGAAATGCCTGTGTATGTGAACACTTGTTCCTCAGCGGGCGGTGTTGTATCAGCAGGCTGTGTAGGACCTCAGTGAGGCAGAACCTGTGGAAGGAAGAAAGGCCTGCGTGCCAGCCCCCCTCTACTTCCTGATTCACTGAGATGTGAGCAAGCAGCCTCCCGCTCCCGCCGCCACGAGGGCCCATCTCCTCGAGGCACGAGCCGAAACGAGCCCTTCTTCCCTTACCTTCTGTCAGGTATTTGGTCACAGTGTGGAGAAAAGTAACACATTTCCCTAAGGAGGAGGCCCGAGGCTTGCAAGATAAAGAGATGGCCGTGTGTCAGAGAGGAGAGAGCATCCTGATGCAGAGGATCACTTACCACTGCGCTCATGGTAAGATACCATGGCACACCCTTTAGGCCCTGGCTATTATTCTCATTATACGTTATATTATTATGATCTGAGACTGTTCTCAAACATGAGTTACTTTTCTCCGTGCTGTGACAAATACGTGACAAGAAGCAACTGAAGGGAGGAAGGGTTCGCTCTGGCTCACAGTTAGAGGAGACACAGTCCATCACAGTGGAGCAGGCATGGCGGCAGGAGCAAGAGTGGTCAGAGTGAGCGGGAAGTGGGGCCTGGCTATCACCTCTCAAGACTCTCCTCCTGCAAGGCTCAGGAACCTTCCCGTGCAGTGCCACCACCCAGGCGCTAAGTGTCTAACACTCAAGACTGTAGGGGACATTTCACATTCAAAGCAGAGCAGGAGGCAGGGTGGCAGGTGCGGTGGGGCCACTGCACAAGCTGGAGGCCTTGTGAGACTCCTTCCTGCTAATGGCCTTGAAAGAACCCCGATCACAGGACTGGTTTGGTGTGAGCTGCAATCTGCAAGGACCATACTAAGACTTTCAGAGGTTGGCAAGCTCAGCTCTCAGCATTCCAGTAAGGGGGTTGTGGGGGTGGCAAGAGAATTGTGGCTCTCAGGATGTAAGCCACATGGCCCCGACTCCAAAGTCCCACAGAGACCCGTGGCCTTGTGGGTGCTGGGAGGCTGGGGCCAGGGAAAGGATGGACAGGGAGAGGCCTCCCTGGGGAGATGCATGTGGACGCTGACAAAGACTGTAGCTGACTCAGGGATCCGCATGGGTCAATAGCTCTAAGAGGGTTGTGTCAAGCAACCTGCAGCTTCAGCCAGAGGTCTGGGGGCAATGTCAGGGCATAACAGCCTGGCCACAGATACCATGCCTCATCCATGCTAGCCTTTCTTTTTCCTGAGGTTCTGGGACCTCCAGAGCAGTCAGAGACGGAAGACAGTTGCCATTAGTAGTCCTGTGGGGGCACCTTGGGGCCGGGTGGTACCCAGGGCTACTGCACTGCACAGAGTGTAGCTGCAGGTTCTTCAGGCTGAGTGGGACTTGTTGCTCAACCATGTGGACAGGAAGAGGCTAAGAGGGGGAAACTGAGGGCAGAGGGCAGGGAGGGGGCAGAGTGTTGGAGAAGTACCAGGGTTGGGTTGCTGGGTTCTGTGGCTTCTCCCCCTTTCTGGAAAGAGGGAACATGTTGTTCAAGCGTGACCTCGGGCAGGAAACCTGAGGCTTGTTGATCTTGAATGCTTGCCGGGATCTTGGCACTGGTTCTGGGCTTGAGACCCAGGGCATACATCATTTGGCCCAGGGCATACATCATTTAGCCCGTAGATGCTGGATCCTGGGGCCTATGCGGGGGGCCAGATGAGGTCCAGTGCTATGGAAGATTCTGGATGCCCTGGCTCCCTTGCGTTGCTTCCTGAGGGGCAGATGAGCCCTTCCAGGGGCTCTACTTGCTGCCACTGCCTTTGACACCCTGGGAAAACTTCAGATGGCAGTTGTTTTTGTTTTCAGTGCTCCCATGGGGTTCTAGGCCTGCGAGGATACTATAGCTACTGTTATACTGGCTTCAGTAGCTCAGCTCCTTGTACCAGAGGGAAGAAGTATGGTTCAGATATCCAATGAGCGGAGCAGAAAGGGCCACTCATGTGATGTGGGTGAACCTGATCTTGCCCAGTGTTTCCTAAAGAACGCACTCTCCGTCACAGAGTCCTGAGACATCCCCAAGTCTGTTCTCTGAGAAGTAGAGGTGACTCCTCCTCCTGCTCCTCCTCCTCCTCTTCCTCCTCCTCCTCCTTTTCCTCCTCCTCCTCCTCCTTTTCCTCCTACTCCTCCTCCTTTTCCTTCTCCTCCTCTTCCTCCTCCTACTCCTTTTCCTTCTCCTCCTCCTCCTCCTGTGCCTCCTCCTCCTTTTCCTTCTCCTTCTCTTCCTCCTCCTCCTCCTTTTCCTTCTCCTCCTCCTGTTCCTCCTCCTGCGCCTCCTCCTCCTCCTCCTCTTCCTCCTCCTCCTATTTCTTCTCTTTAGCCCAGGCTGGCCTTGAACTTGCTGTGTAGCTGAGGATGACCCCAAAGTCCTGATCTGCCCACCTTCCAAGTTCTCGCATTACACAGGTGCACCACTACACCCCCTTTATGTGATGATAGGGGTAAAACTCAGGGCCTCGTAAATGCTAAGCAAACATTCTACAGCTGACATCCCTAGCCCAGAGCTCATAACTTCTGGGTGAGGTCCTGTAAGACAGTGTGACCTTGGGGAAGAGGAGCCAAGGCACTGCTGTGAGAAAGAAATGACGGTTCCAGAGAGCTCAGAGCAGAGCTTTATTTCTGAGGCAGTTGACTAGAATCCTGCCGCCTGCTCTTGCCTGCTGCCCTTTCAGGTGGGTGTGTGACCTAACAGGAGTGCCCGATGGGCACCTACACAGGGTGTCCCACAGAGACAGAGGTAACCAGACAGAGGTAATCCAGTGACCTGCAGAGATCTAGGGTTTGATGGATCTGGTTCCTGACTGCCAGCTAGAGAGAGACACTGAGATCCCTGGAGGGCACGGGAAGGTCATGTATCAGTGGCCAAATCAGGACTTGCTCAGGTCACCTGCCTCCTCTGCCCTGAGGTGACTGTGGTAGAAAAGGCAGGAAGTGACTTTCCTCACTGCCGGGACCAAAGCTTAAGGGAGGAAGGACGGTTGACTTTGGCTCACAGTTTGAGGGCACAGTCCACTGTGGCAGGGAAGTAGTGGCGGAGGAGCTTGAGGCGGCTGGTCAGTGTCTGGTCACATGGCACCCACGGTCAGGCAGCAGAGACGGACGCTGGTGCTCAGTTCGCTTTCTCCTTGCTACTCAGCCCCGAGCCCCAGACTGTGGGATGGTTCCTCCCTCATTCAAGATGAGTCCCAGTTAAACCTTTCCGGAAACACTCATAAGCATGCCTACAGGTGTCTTCCCATGGCATTTTAATTTAAAGGTAATCTAATGGGGTAATTTCCCATGGTAATTTGAAATCTGGCCAAGTTGACAACGAAGAGGATGCTGAGCCTTCTTACAGCCTTCTTACCTCGCCCGTGCTGAAATGGTCACTTGAAATGGCTGCTGCCATTTGCTCCGCACATCACCAGGCCGCTGTCATTTGCTAGTTGCAAAACTTGCATTTAGTTGCTAGGAAACCCTTAGAGTGCTTGTTATTATCAAGCCAGTTTTGTAAAACGGAATTCAATGGTTCAGGACCTGGTCATATACGTACGGCAGATAGAGCCAAGACTGGAATTCTACATGTCTGACCTAACGTGTCCCCAACCAACTGCTGTGTGTTGTTTTGGTAGACAAACCTTGCATGTCGCCAAACTCTGGAAGAAAGAGATGGCACTTGAGTTGCCCTGCAACGCTAAGGAAGGCTTCCTGGAGGAGGTGGTGTCCGAAATGAATGGTTTGGAGAGGAAGCTCAGTGAGTAACGTGCTTGCCACGCAGGCATCAGGACGTGAATTTGATCCAGAGAGCCCATGGGAAAGGCTGGGTGCACCAATGTGGCCTTGTGCCCCCAGCACAGAGAAGCGGACATGAAGGGGTCCCTCAGGCTGCTGGTCAGCCAGTCGAGCAGAATTAGTGAGCCCCAGGTTCAGTTAGAGGTGCTGAAAAAAAGAGTAGCTCAAGAGCTACAGTGAAGGGTAACTGAGGAAGACTCCCGTCAGCAGCCTCTGACTTCCACATTTACACACGCACAAGTGCACGCACCGACAAGCGTGTGCACACACACGACTCCTTTAAACGGACACTGCCAAGCACCCACAAGAGTAGTGACAATATGAACTGAATCTTCAAGGAATGAGGCAGAGATGACTACTGGAGCCTGGGATTGCTGATCTCACAGGCAGGCAGGCCTTGCAAACCATGATCAGCAGCAGCGTGGGGGAGGGCGGAAGTAGGGAGACCCCTTGGAGCTGACTTTTGCAGACAGAGGACGACTACTCCTTGTCTTTGGATGACCACCCCTGAAGCATCTACTTGTGGCATGTAGCAGATGAAGGGCATGCTGTTTGGGACATCAGCAGCAGTAGGCAGTAACTTCCTGTTGTCTGGCTCAGCTAGCTTCACAAAGAGAACTTCAGCCTTTCAGTGTTGATAGTTCTAGAATGGGCATGGGAACCCAAGTCACCAGAGACTTGTGGGTGACACTGTCATGGGACCACATAGGAGCCAGAGCAGGCAACAACTGACTCACGGCCAGGGTCAAAATCACTTTTGTTTACACAACAGACATCGTTGTTGCTTGGACTGGAAAGTTTTATAGTTGGTGATCAGTTTTGACATTGAAAATGTCCCCACCTGGGGTTGGAGAGATGGTTCCGTGAGTAAAGTGCTCGCACAAGCATAGGATCTAAGTTTGAATTCCCAGGGCAGTGCGCATCTGTGACCCCAGGGCTCTTTGGGAGACGGGAGGCAGGGACAGGAGCGTCCCTGGAAGCTCTGGGAGCAGCTAGCCTGGTGCACACGGCAGTGACGTGTCTTCTGACATGTGCCCTATGGCGCGCACACACACAGACACACACATACACACACACACAGACACACACACAGACACACAGACACACTCACACAGACACACAGACACACACACACACAGACACACACACACACACACACACAGACACACACACAGACACACAGACACACACACACACACAGACATACACACACACAGACACACACACAGACACACTCACACACACAGACATACACACAGACATACACACACACAGACACACACACACACAGACACACACACAGACACACACACACACACACAGACACACTCACACAGACACACAGACACACACACACACACAGACACACACACAGACACACAGACACACACACACAGACACACACACAGACACACAGACACACACACACACACAGACACACACACACAGACACACACACAGACACACACAGACACACAGACACACACACACACACACAGACACACAGACACACTCACACAGACACACAGACACACACACACACAGACACACACACACACACACACACAGACACACACACAGACACACAGACACACACACACACACAGACATACACACACACAGACACACACACAGACACACTCACACACACAGACATACACACAGACATACACACACACAGACACACACACACACAGACACACACACAGACACACACACACACACACAGACACACTCACACAGACACACAGACACACACACACACACAGACACACACACAGACACACAGACACACACACACAGACACACACACAGACACACACACAGACACACAGACACACACACACACACAGACACACACACACAGACACACACACAGACACACACAGACACACAGACACACACACACACACAGACATACACACACACAGACACACACACACACACACACACAGACATACACACACACAGACACTCACACAGACACACAGACACACACACACACAGACACACACACACACACACACAGACACACACACAGACACACAGACACACACACACACAGACATACACACACACAGACACACACACAGACACACTCACACACACAGACATACACACAGACATACACACACACAGACACACACACACACAGACACACACACAGACACACACACACACACAGACACACTCACACAGACACACAGACACACACACACACAGACACACACACAGACACACAGACACACAGACACACACACACAGACACACAGACACACACACACACACAGACACACACACACACACACACACACACAGACACACACACAGACACACACACAAAATGTCCCCAGGTGTCATATAGCAGTTAAATCTCGTGAGGGTTGGAGGACAAAAGACCCCCAAAGATGCCTCTGGCATCGGAAGTTGTCACTCTGCGAGGTCACCATGGATGTCGTCCAGGAATAACTCTGCAGTCTGGCCCAGTTGTTCACTGGCCCATTCAATCACACACACACTGGTTTGCTCCACATCTCCTTCCATATATGACCCTTCCCTTTTCTGGTGATCTTCATCTGGGTTCTCCCTAGACATGACCTAGTTGAAGAGAGGAATGACCAAGAAAGAAAGTTCTCTGGCACCCTCTAGCCAATTATCCTCCTTATTTATTTAGGTGTGGTGTACATAGGGATGAGCATGAATACATTTTTTGTATGCGCATGCATAGAAGTACACGTGCATACACAAACGTGCACATGGAGACCACCAGAGGTAGCTCCTTGATTGCTCTCTACTTTACTTCTTTGAGACAGGGTCTCTCAATGGGCCTGTATTCAAGGACTGGCTAGGCTGGCTGACCACTGAGTTCAGAGAATCCACATATCTCTGCCCACTGTGTCTTGTGTGATAAGAACATCACCCATGGAGCCACTTCCACCGTCTCTGCTGGCATCCTGTCTTAGTTTCCGGCATGCATTCATCTTTCCCAGGCCAGGCTTTAATAACCAGTGAGCAAGGAACAGCAAAGAGCCAAGTATTCTGGAGCCTCCCTCCCACATGTGGCCAGATCAGCCCCTGTATCCTCATGCAGGAGATGGAGGAGGTCCGGCACACGGGTGTTGCCATTTTTCAGCTGTATGTCCTTGGCAAGTTACCTAATGTCTACGATCTCCCTCAGCTTATAAAATAAGAACAGAGTATCTCCCACATATGGGTTGCATTGCAACTGCAGGACCAGTGGCGAACACACTCATTTGCAATCTTACTTTGTCCCATGGCAACTATATGACGTCATCTCTTGAGAGTATGATCTAAATCATCAGGGGAAAAAAAAAAACTAGACATGGGAGCATGGACTTGTAACCCCAGCCCCAAGGAGGTAGGGTCAAGCGGATCCCTGGAACTTGCTGGCCAGACAACGCAGACCGCTTGGTGAGTCCTAGGCGGAGGAGAGGCCCTGTCTCACAAAACCAGGGGGAAGGTACCTGGAGGATGATAGCCGAGGCTGATCCAATATCCATTTCCGCTTCACAATTCAGCTACAGATGGCTCCTGTCACTACAAGTCAGAACTTGGACTTACACGGATGTAAGCTAGGAATGGTAGAACATGGCAGCCATGTTAGCTACGTCCTCTTGTTAGGTCAGCCCTGGGCAAAACAGGAGTGCGTATACACACCTGTGAAGTGCATTCAGAGAAGTGAGGGCATGCGACACTGTACCCCCCAAGGAAGAAGCCCCGGGAAGTTACACAGTGGGACCGGCACTGCAGAGGCCGGAGAATGAGGGCAGTAGACAGACTTGGCTTTGGTTCCGTAAGAACTTTCCTTCCCAGGGAGGAGGAATTAGTTACGTTTCTCATCACTGTGACAAAATTCCCCGACAAAAGCAGCTTAAGGGAGACAGGATTTCTCAGGTTGGCAGTCTGAGGCTTCAGTCAACCATGGCGGAGACGGCTTGGTGACAGGAACTGGAGGCGGCTGGTCACATGGCATTTGCTACCCATCGCATCCAGCCAGGAGGCCGGATGGGAGGCGACTGCTGACGCTGGGCTCTTTTTCTCCTTTTATTCGGCCCACGGGATGGCGCTGCCGGTATGGAAGGTGGGTCTTCTCACCCCAATTATCTCAGTGTAGAAACTCCCTCACAGACACGCCTGAGGCTTGTTTCTTAGGTGATTCTAGATTCCATCAAGTTGAAAGCCATTACCAACCCTCACAAGGCCATGGCACAGTCCGGAGGCCGCACTTTGAGGGTGCCCAGCAGTTGTGGGTCAGACCACATCGCCCCATCGTCCGTAACAGCTCCGTATCTCTGGGACAAGACTTGGGCCCTTCTAGCTCTAAAGACATGGGCTGGAGTATGTCTCAGTGGTAGAACACTTGGCTATTACATGCAAGGTCCCAGGTTTAGTCTTCAGTACCACAAAAAACCCAAACCAACTATTTTTTTAAATATTTATTTTAATTTTAATTTTATGTGTGTCTATGTGCGGGTATGTGCATGCGCCAGCGTTGTTCTTGAAGAATTCAGAAAAGGGTGTCAGACACCTGGGGCTGGAGTTACAAGCAGCTGTGAGCCAGCCCATGTGGATGCTGGGAACTAAATTTGAGTTCTCTACAAGAATAGTACACATTCTTAACTGCTGAGCCTTCTGTCCATACCCCAGACTCTTAATGCTGATTCAGCTTAAAAGGTGTAGCTACATTATACTAGATTTTTGCTGAATATAAGGCTGCCAGCGGGATTATAAAAAACTGAGAAGACTTTGCTCTGAGTAAGTCACCATTTCGTTGATGAGTTCTGATCTACGTGTCTGAGGAGCGAGAAGCAAGCAGAAGCCACGTGTGGCAGTACGTGTCTCTAATCCCAGCACTCGGGAGGCTAAGGCAAGAAGATCACCTTGGGTTCGAGGCCAGCCTGGGCTACACAGTGAGAAGGAGTGGGGGGCAAATACCAAGTGTACCTCAGTTGATAGAGTGTCAGTTTAGCATGCTCGAAGCCCTGAGCTGGACCTATAGCACGGCATAAACTGGTGTGATTGCCCATGCCTTCAATTCTAGTACTTGAGAGGCGGAGGCAGGAGGATAAGGAGTTCAAGGGCATCCTCTGTTACCAACCAAGTTTGAGACCATCCTGGGCTACATGAGATTCTCTCTCTCAAAAAAAAAAAAAAATCCAGGTGGGGATAAAAGGTGGGCAATAGGCAGGCAGTGACTATGACCAAAATGTAGTACACACACATGTGAAATTGTCAAATAGCTTTTTAAAACAGCAAGCAGAAGAGTTAACAGGCATGATTTCACGAGGGCTGCACTTCACCAAACCTTAATAACCAGCAACACCTAGTGTAATGCTAGGCAGAGCTTGGAAGTTTAATAAACAATGTCACTGGAATGTAGCATCCAGTTAAGACTCTCCCGGGGCTAGAGACTGAACTCGGGCCTTGCTTGTACTAGGCAAACGCTCTACAGCTGAACGACATGTCTAGCTCGTAGCTTTTAGAGTTGGAAAAGCTCAGGGTCTCACTGTGTAGCCCAGGCTGCCATCAACTTTTCGGCAGGCACTGATGCTATTTCTACATGACACACCAGGCGTGCGAGGACAGCCAAGCTGCCCACGGCTGTCTGCGTAACAGGAAGTAGAACTTGGATTCAAATACAGCTCTATTTGTCCACAAACATGTGCACTTGAATATTTCTCCAGGAAAAGTGGAAGATTTTGAAAAATTGGCAACCAATGACTTTATATGTGATCTGAGAGAAGGGTTAAAGACTCTTTACATGCTAGCTGCCATGTCAAGGTCATCTGACTTCACCCCGAGAAAGCAACAGAAAAATATGTCATCACCCCAAGGTGATGTCAGGACCCATCTGGGTGGCATGGACTACAGACACCATCGTTACAAAGAACTTAAAGTGCTTTGACCTTTTCTAATGCTGTGTGTGTGTGTATGTGCATGTCTGTGTGTGTACAGTGCATGTGTACATGTGTGCATGTCTGTGTGTGTGCAGTGCATGTGTACATGTGTGCATGTCTGTGTGTGTGCAGGTGCATGTGTACATGTGTACATGTGTGCATGTCTGTGTGTGTGCAGGTGAATGTGTACATGTGTACATGTGTGCATGTCTGTGTGTGTGCAGGTGCATGCGTACATGTGTACATGTCTGTGTGTGCAGGTACATGTGTACACGTGTGCATGTTTGTGTGTGTGCAGGTGCATGTATACATGTATGCATATGTGCATGTCTGTGTGTGTGCAGGTGCATGTGTATATGTGTGCATATGAGACAGGCACTGAGAGGCTGGCCACTTGTAATGGCTAGTTTAATGTCAGCTTGACACAAGCTAGGAGTACTGGAAAGGAGGGAGCCTCAATTGAGAAGATGCCTCCATAAGATCTCGCTGTAGGGTGCTTTCTTAGGATTGATGGGAAGGGCCCAGCCCATAGTGGGTGGTGCCATCCCTGGGCAGGTGGTCCTGGGTTCTAAAAGAAAGCAGGTTGAGCAAGCCATGAGGAGCAAGTCAGTAAGCAGCGCCCTTCCATGGCCTCTGCATCAGCTCCTGCCTCCAGGTTCCTGCCCTGCTTGATTTCCTGTCCTGACTTCCTTCAGTGATGAGCATTGATGTGGAAGCATAAGGCGAATAAACCCTTTTCTCCCCAACTTGCTTTCGGGTCCTGGTGTTTCATCACAGCAATAATAACTCTAAGTAAGACCCCCCCCCACACACATATGATATTGAGGGTGAGGAGCTGAAGGTGCCTCAGGTGTCAAGGCTGCTGGACACACATCCTGCCTGCCCTGCTACACAGAAACTAGAAGCCTTTTTTTTTTCTTTTTCTTTTTTTTTTTTTTTTTTACTGACCTCTGCCCATCTGGAGGCTGTGCCAGTCAGACCCAGTCTCCGGGCACTCCCTGCCCTTGGCAGCAGCCCTCACCTCAGAGGGCAGCACATGCTCACTTTTGACAACCTGCCACTCAGGTGCTCTAAGGATTCGGCTCCTCTCTTGCAATCTTCTGCTACATTCTCTGGCCTTGCTCCGTCCCCCTGTTCTGGCAAGCCCAACCTGGCAGTGCTAACTGGCAAACATCATTCCCCTGCCTCAAAGCTACAAACAAAGGAACAGCTTAGGCTGAGCAGCCACCTGCCTCTCAGAGGCCTCAGGCACCTTGGCTGGGATGAGCCCAGGGCCGGCTTCCCAGAAAACAGGTCTAGAGGGAGGGAGTGGTGTCCAGGCATGTCTGGCTCATGTTCTAAGGAAGGGAGATAGGTTCTGAGGAAAAGGAGCCTCTGTCGGGGTGTGCTGGTGTGGGGTGGGGCTCACTTCAGTTCACCCTCCCCAGGAAGCCAGACCAAGGGAATATTTATTTTGTTCATTCAAACTTTCATTTTATTGTTCCTTCTTTCCTTTCTTCCTCCCATTTCTTTCTTCCTTCCTCTTCCTCCATTCCTTCGTCTCTTTTTCTTCCTTTTTCTCCTTCCCTTCTGTTTCTCTTTCTTTGAGACTGGGTCTCACAATGTAAACTAGGCTGTCCCTAAGCTTTCGGTGATCCTCCTGCCTCAGCTCAAGAGCTGGTACTATAGGCATGTACAGCTATAAATAGATTTGGTTTTATTTATGAGTTGTTTTTGCTTTGTAATTTTTTTGTCTTGTTCTTGAGAGAAGCTTTCACTGTATACCCACATTGGTCTCAAACTTGTCTCCTCCTGGCTCTTCCTGTCCAAGTCTGGGATTACAGGCGTCACCACCACGAAAGTGTGTGAAGTGTTGGGGATCAAACTTGGAACGTGGTCTGCGTGAGGCCAGCACTCCACCGTCCGCCCAACATCCTCCACCCTATTCTTGACTTTGGTAATATTTACCCAGCTCACGCTATGGGGCAGGAGCCGTGCTTTCTTGGGAAATCAGGGCCAGTGAGGGACCGACTTTCCCACCTTGAAAGAACGGAAAGATCTTTCTGTAGCTGAGGAAGCTCAAGGAACAGACGTGGGTGTGATACTTTCAATCCCAGGTTTACAGAAATTTAACTTCAGCTTTGTGTTTTAGAGGCCATGTTCATTTGTCTTGAGACTTCACTTTGTTGGGAGATGAAATTCTAGGTTGAGGTTTTCTTTCTTCTTGACTGAAGTTATGGTTCTGGGAACTTGTTTAGCCCTACAGAACCTAGTATTTCATGAAACCGAAACTCTGTGTTTGTGTCTGTGTGGCTGTATGCATGCGTGGTAGAGGCTAGAGGACACCTTCAGGTGTCGGTTCACACCTTCCACCTTGTTTGAGATGGTTCTCTTTGCTGTCTGATGTTGCCTACGCCAGGCTAGCTGGCCGCAAAGCATCTGGAGATGCTCCTGTCTGTAGGAGTCCTGTGGGTGGCAGGTGTGCAGCCTTATGCCTGACATTGGGTGCTTCTGGGGATCTCCACACCTACGTTGCCAGCACTTTACTGGCACCTCACTCTGCTTGTGGGTCTGTCTCCTCAGCGTGTACATATACAGGTGCACACTTTCACTGACTGACTGACTGGCTGACTGACTGACTGGCTGACTGACTGACTGACTGACTGACTGACTGGCTGACTGACTGACTGACTGGCTGACTGACTGACTGGCTGACTGGCTGACTGACTGACTGGCTGACTGGCTGGTTAACTGACTGGCTGACTGACTGGCCGACTGACTGACTGGCTGACTGGCTGACTGACTGACTGGCTGACTGGCTGGTTGACTGACTGGCTGACTGACTGGCTGACTGGCTGACTGGCTGACTGACTGGCTGACTGACTGGTTGGCTGACTGGCTGACTGACTGACTGGCTGACTGGCTGACTGACTGACTGGCTGACTGGCTGGTTGACTGACTGGCTGACTGACTGGCTGACTGACTGGCTGACTGACTGGCTGACTGACTGACTGGCTGACTGGCTGACTCACTCACTCTTCTGTCTCCCTGCTCCTCACTCCATGCCCCTCTTTGCTGGCAAATGTGGCTGAGTGCACTCAGGACTCCAGGATATGTGCAGAGTGTGCTTGCAAAGGCGACACAGGCCCCTTCTGTGAGAGCCAGCTGCATGGTGTGTAGGTGCCCAGACTCAACATCTCTTTCTTTAGTCCTTCCTTCCTTTTCTGTGTTTGTATATGTGTGTTTGCTTGTGTGGGGTGTACATGCTGTGCAAGTGTGTGTGTACATGTATTATGTGCGTTCCTGTGGAGATCAGAGCTCACCCTTGGATATTGTTCCTCAGAGACCATCCATCTTGTTTTTTGATTCAGGGTCTCTCACTAGCCTGGGACTCACCCCTCACCAAGTGGGCGAGACTGGCCAGCTGGAGAGACACAGGGACCCTGTCTCCACCTCCTCAGCACTGGGATTACATCAGCTTTTGACATGGGTTCTTGGGATTGAATTCAGCTCCCATGCTTGTGCCAAAGGTACTTAACCAATTGAGCCATCTTCTAAATCCTTTCCCAGAGGTGTTTTAGTAGATGTGTGGTTATTCCCTCTTTGCAGTTGAAAACAAGGTTCTGAGAGGTTGAGGGAAGCACCTCTCACGCAGTAGGGACTCTGTCCGATTCCAAACCTTTCTCCTCACTGCCATTTCCTTCTGTCTTAACACAGAAACCAGTGCCTCAGAAGGGCCACCCCTGGAACAACAGTCCCAGGACTTGGGGCTGCTCCCCAGACAGTGTATACATTGGTTCTCACAGTGTGGGCTCAGCCCAGGGAGAATGACAGCAAGGAATGACAACTCCCAAGGTGTTTGGTGGCCTGGTGGAACAGGGCATGCCAGGGACTTGGCTCTTAACAAAAGCACCCAAGCCATTGTAGATGGAAGGGACTCAAGTGTGTGGTTTTCCTGGTCATGGGCTGGGATGCTGCTGAATGGCTGAATGCTGGGGAGGGAACAGGGTGTCACCTGAACCTCAGGGAAAGGGCAGCAGCTCTCTCCTCTCACCTGACTGTGCCATTGGGTCACTCAACCCCCACTCTACAGGGTTCACCCGAGATGCCTGAGTGACTGGGCTTCAAACTTCCTCCTGAAGACTGGAGAAAATTGGGCTAAAAATCCAGGGCACCGTGTCTCTCAGGTCTGGAGCCTGGAAAGTTCTGCACTCAACATGTGAAACCGAAACCCTCTTGTAGAATGACAATAAGGGACCGAGGAGATGACTCGGCCAGTAATGTGCCCGTTGTGCAAACAGGCTCAGTCTCCAGAACCCGCGAGAAAAAGCCAGGCAGAGTGGTAGGTGGCCACTGGGCTTCTGTTTAGGTACAAATGAAATAACATGGGGCGAAGGGTGCACCTTAGTTGGTAGAGCACTTACTTTATCCACACAAACCTCTAGCTTCCATTTCCAGCTCCAGGTGTGGTGGGACACGCCTGTAATAATGAGGTGTAATCTCAGGAGGTGGAGGTAAGAGAGAGGATCAGGAACTCAAGGTCATTCTTGGCTTAGAGAGAGTTTGAGAGTGGCCTGAGATTTGGGAGACCCAGAAGGGAGGGAGCAAGGAAGAAAGGAAGGGAAAGGGGAGGGAGGGAAGGGAAGGGGAGACTGAACTAATCACCGGAACAAATCTGATGAGGTATTTATTTGAAGCAACCATTTGTAGCAC